>JAKOGI010000064.1:1083091-1130591 GCA_029747015.1 Carnegiea gigantea | reverse complement strand
AAATGATGGGAGTGAGTTCAAGTTGGCATTAAGTTAGGGTTTTGTCCAAGAATGCATGGTTTGGACCAAAATAGTATTAAACTTAAAGTATGTGAATATGTGACTAGAAAATGAGCTTTATTAGATATGAATATGAAGTGAAATTGAGTGTGGTATTTTTGTATGATGTTGGGATGGACCAAAGTATGTTTACTGCTTTTAAGGAATGATTTATGTTGAGGATTGGTGCAAAAAGTGAGGGAACAAGCTCAAACAGTGAGGCTGGAATTTTCAGAAAAACAGGACAATATTTGGGATGAAACTGGTAATGATCGGCCCAGTCAAAAATTATTATTTTTGGTGGATAGAGAGGTCAATGTGTTAGCTTTAATTTTGATTCACCTTAATCCGAGTTCTTTGGAAAAAGTTATGGTCATTTTACTACGACTGTGCAGATTGAACTGAAATTGTGCACGTCTATGTTCTATCCTAATTTAGGGACCTTACTATGTGAATCATGCTTTGTGTCCTGAATAAAAGTTTTAGTTGGCATTATGCACTTTTCATATTGGGGATTTACATCTTATTTTGAGGTTCAGAGTGAAAGATACGGATTTTCTAATGCAGACCATCAAACAGTAACATGAGTAAATACAGAAATCATGACATTTGGAAATATTTTCAGAAGTTTCTATATAATTATGGGTATTGTAGGGAAATTACAAAGTGTAGTGAGTTCAACAAGGTGATTATGTATAGAAGCTTACTTAGTTTTGAAAATCGAGTTAAGTGAGCACGACAATGAAATTTGAGAAATGGGCACAGTGATGACTCAAATTAGTGTCTATCGAATCAAATGAGGTTATTTGAACTTTTTGTGAACCTCACAACACCCCTCATGACATTAAACCTTCTATTATCCATTTCAGAGGCATTAACCATTCTATTATCCATTTCAGAAGCATCACACTTTCCATTATCCATTTCAGAAATATCAGAAACCCATATTTCATTTATATCAACTAAAATCTTTTCATTATTACCTCAATCATTTTCATTTGGTCTATTTTGCTTCAATTTGTTGTATTTCAAGCTCAATGACCTTAACTAATTTATTATTCAGATTATTTTGGTTTAACTTATCTTATATTGAATTAAAATCAGTTCATTTTGCTTTAACTTGTCTTATATTGAATTATTGGAATTGTAGAAGTCTTTTTAAATAAATTAATTTCCATTAAAGTTACAAATTCTATCAGTGAATATAGTTTACTAGCTACATGTAACACCCCCGCTACCTACCAGGGATGTCATAGCACCAGGATCCCCTGAGGGAGACCCCTAAGGCTCTTCTTCTATTGACTTTCCTTGAGATTCTACCCAACTTTAATTTGTTTAGGGAGTTCTGGAATGAAACTACAAGAGTTTCGTCTGTAATTACGACATTTCTAATGTTTTCATTGTGAAATTTTAGGGTACCTGTGACATTTTAACCAAAACTCAAAGTAAACTAGAAGTTCCCAACGAATCACACACTCGTGGTTAAGGCTTAAGCCTTTACAAACACTTATCACAATAATTTACATAAGTTTACACTACTAGAGCTGCTAAATGCTCATTCCATACACTTCATTTATGAAAACATTACTTCATGCAGCTTCACAATGTCGCATAACAGGCACATCTGCAGGAGCAACTAGCAGTCCTAGAAGGCAGATAGGTTCTTCCATTTATTCATCACCTGGGAGGGGGGAAAAGGGAAAGGAAATGGAGTGAGCCACCACACGCTCAGTAAGTATTCCTCCACTCCTTAAAAACAAAATTTTACAAGCAATATTACTCATAATATCCACTTAACGAGCAATTAGGTAATACTATAGTTATACTAAGCCACATGTCATATATCGTGGGCTCTTGGCTAGACATTCAAGCATGACAGGTTCTTAGTTTCGATTGACGGTGGCATGCTGGGAATTTGCTTACATAACATTTGACTCTGAAACATAAACATTGGATGCACTATCGCTTATACTCAACATGCACTTCAAAGGGCATTACATGAAACTTTATAAAAACAAGACCATATGCCACCTTGAAAACATACATATTTAAGCATAATGCTTGTAAACTCACTTCGAAGTCACATCTTCTTTGAAGTCACATGCTTTAAAGTTATAAGTGTAGAAACTTTCCACATATGATAAACTTTCTTTCTCATTTCATGCTTTTGAATTAGACAGGTTTGATATCAAAAAGGACAGGGCCACATAATATAAGAATCCACAATCAAACCTGCTTGAGAATCATTTCATTAAACATTCATTGAAAACTTTCTTTCTTTCATTGAAAGCATTTTCTTAACCTCTTGAGGTTCTTGTACCCTTGAAAGAGATTTCTTTTCGTATAGGCCATACAACGACCCTTATAAGCTTTTCATGCTTCATTCCATATGGCCTCTTAGGGCCCATAAAAACTTCTTTAATTCAAAGCATATAAAATGGCAAAGTGCCAAGTGCTTTCTTTGCTTATTAGGAAAATACATATGGCATAAGATCATTACAGGGTGCTGATTGGGTGAGATCTATTTTCAAACCCTATAGTGAGACCTAACGCTCACACTGAGCTCTTACTCCTGGGATGGCTACATAACATATCAGACCATTACATTACCCTCGTCAGGGTCTTCTAGGATCTCCTAGTACTAGGACTTATTCCATAGGCAACATCATTCATATGGTATCATATTGTCCGCAGCACATTATCTTAGCCAACTTAAAGCATATTGGCCATAACGGCTAGTAATTTTGTCGCTTCTTTTGGTAAAATCATTTATCATATAGCTCACACTTTTCTAAAATGTTTTAGGGATTCTCCCGTTCAAGCAGGTTCATTCCCAAATAATGTTTGTATAGCTAAAATAGGCCATTGCTTGCTATTAATCATAGCTATTATTAGTTTGAAAATACGAGAAATGTTCTTTGTCAAATCACCACACTTTCACACATAATGCATCTTGGACATATAAAAAGGAAAGGGATTTACACATCCCACATTCAAGCACTTCATAATCATTTCAACAACACAATGAGCCACACATGGCCTCGCAATCCACACGATTGTGGTTAATTCACAACCCAGGCTCCCTCCTCACAAGCACCGTACCACAAGGACCTCGAACCACTCATAGTTCTTTCTCAAACCATCCAACTACCATCTCGGTTTCAATTTCACAATCTAGCATCCTAATCATTATGATATACTGAAAAGTGATACATAACTTATGCAACTTACCAATGCTGGACTTATCGATTAAACAACTAACAATTAGCAGAGTGCTGCAACCAACCGTTATAACCATGCACACACACACACACACACACACACACACACACAGAGATATATATATATATATATATATATATATATATATATATATATATATATATATATATACATATTTAAGCATTCATGTGAGCTTGACTTGAAATGGACGTCTAATGTGTTAGGTTAAACTGACTAAGCATGAGACGTTTCACTATTCAGGCTATTATGGTCATTTGAACATAATGTGATTCAATCGTTCTATTAAGCATGCTTATTTATATCTTTAAAGCTTAACATGAATCGAATCTCTATTTAGGCATAAAACGATTCACCGTTTAGGCTAATTTGGTCATTTATGCATAACACGACTCTAAACTTTCATTGATCACATCCATGTTGCCATTCGAATCCGTTAAGGTCACTTAGACATGATACGAGTCTAAACATTCATCACTTGCATCGAAATTACTATTCGAACCTATTTAGGCCTTTTGAGCATAACGGGTCTCATGGTGTTCGTTTATTATGTCGAGGTTATCATTAAACCCTTTCTAGGTCATTAAGGCGTAATACACCTTAGGCAATCCCTTGTCGTGTCGTTCACTTATTTGAATCAACCCTTCAAACATGCGCTAACTAAATATATTAAATTTGATCCTAAACATGCATAGGTTACTTCAAACCAAACTTTCAGGTACGTATTAACTAAATGTACTAAAGTCGATTATAAGCATTCATATTTTGTTTCGAAACTATTAATTAGGCATGAGTTAATTATACTTGCTTGAGACGATCATAAACATGTATAGTTTATTTCGAAGCCATTTTTCGAACATGAACTAACTGAATTAATGTGCATCGATTCGAAGCGTCATTCATTGTCTCGGAATTACATTTCTATCCTATTTAAGTCGTTTTAGCATGACACGATTCGAGTTACCATCAAGCAGCGAGTTTGCACATAAATCAATTCAAAACAACTCAGGCATCATTGAAAACACGGCTACAGCCTATAACAATTCCTGTGCATTTCTAAGCTGAAAATTTACTGATTCGAGACATGCATACTGATGGCAGTGAGCAGGGTCTGTGTGTACGATCTGGTCGTGCGTAATTAGGCTTGAAATCACTAGGCAATACATTTTCAATCAATCCTTGACATTCCTTTTGAATTCAGCTAACCCTAATCTAACATGCAACATCAATCTGCTAAAAATGTTTTTGAAGTTAATAACAACTTGGGAGGGGAGAAACACTTACTTGGAATTGCTTAATTTCCCACTTAATTGACAGCAATTCATGCCCTAATCCCCCTGAACTCGAACCCCAGCTCGGCTACTCCCAAAACCCGAAACCCTATCTTCGACCGAATGGCACTTGAGGCTGATTTGGGCCGGAATTTGACTCCTAATTTATAGAGGAGGTCATGAGGGATGTGGATTGCCGGATTTCGGCATGTGGGTGGCAGTTTTCGGGCGGCTAGACGCGTGGTTTGGTCTCTTTTTGGCCGCGAAAAGTGGAGGGGAACGGATGGTGGTTTTGGCGGTGGTTGGTGTGGACTGAGGGGACCAGGCGCCCCTTTCTCTCACCGACGACATGTGGCCGTCGGCAGCGACGCCAAACGGCGACCGGTGGCCCCAGAGAGAGAGAGAGAGAGCAGCGAGTTTGAGAGAGAGAGAGAGATGTCGGGGAGTCGGGCTTCAGGCGCCCGACTTCGACCCCCCATTTCTAATTTTTCTTTTTCCCCTTTTTCTTTTTTTTTTTTGGTCGCTCAATTAACACGATTCAGCTAGGTTCTGGTCCCATACTCGTTAATGAATAGGCTAAACTCGAGTTGAAACGACCTACAACTAACATTTCAATTTAAATTTTGGGGATTGACTAAGTAAAATGAAAAACGATTTTAAAAACTCGAGTTAGCATCAATTCAATAATTTATAAATAAGTAACGTTAATAATAACATTAATCAAACAGTCGTTCTTTTTAGTGAAATTAATCATTAGAAAAGCACACAATTGACTCATTATCCTTATTAAAAATAATTCAAACCCAAATTTGTAAATTCAGCAACTAAAACAGTTGGCAGTAGTAGACTGAAGGTGCGACCCTTACACTCTCCCCCCCTTAAAAGACTTTCGTCCTCGAAATTTGCTTACCTGGTGAAAATAATGCGGGATATTTTTCCCGCATCTCGCTTTCCAACTCCCAAGTTGCTTCCGCCACTTTGTGATGTTTCCATAACACCTTAACAAACGAAATGCTCCTATTTTTGAGCTTCTTCTCCGTTTTCTCCAAAATCCGAATGGGTTCTTCTACATAGGTGAGATTCTCTTTGACTTGCAGGGGCTCATATCGGATGACATGATCTGGATCTAGAACATATTTTCGAAGACTGGATACATGAAATATTTCGTGGATGCCTTGCAGCGAGGGCGGTAAGGCTAGTCGATATGCAACCGATCCTACTTTCTGCAGAATCTCAAATGGTCCAATGAACCTCGGGCTTAGTTTTCCTTTTTGCCCAAATCTTATACTTCCCATGAGTGGGGACACCTTTAGAAATACATGGTCCCCAATCTCAAACTCCAGTGGCCTTCTCCTAATATCCGCGTAGCTTTTTTGCCTACTCCGTGCAGCTTGTAACCTCTTGCGGATTGCCTTGATTATTCCGATTGTTTGATCGATTAATTCAACCTTAGAAGGTTCCCTTTCTCCTACTTCATTCCAACAGACAAGAGTTCTGCAATGTCTACCATATAACGCCTCGAAGGGAGCCATGCCTATACTGGCGTGGTAGCTATTATTGTACGCAAACTCAACCAGAGGCAGGTTATGATCCCAAGTTCCAGCGTAATCAAGTGCACAGGCTCTCAGCATGTCCTCCAGGGTTTAGATGGTTCTTTCTGATTGTCTATCTGTCTAAGGGTGGAAAGCCGTACTTAAACGTAGTTCTGTGCCCATTGCCCTTTGAAAACCATGCCAGAAGCGAGATATGAATTTGGTATCACGATCTGACACATTGCTGAGTGGCACACCATGCAATCTAACTATCTCCCTAATGTACAAATTAGCCAACTGCTTCGGGGTGAAAGTGGCTTGAATGGCTAAGAAATGCACGGCCTTGGTCAGCTTGTCAATTATAACCCAAACACTGTCGTGCTGTTTGATGGTTTTTGGCATTCCAATCATGAAATCCATGGTGATGTGTTCCCATTTCCACACCGGAATTGGCAAGGGCTGTAGTAGCCCTCCAGGCTTTTGATGCTCGGTTTTCACCCTTTGGCATGTTAGACATCGTGCCACATAGTCCGCGATATCCCTCTTCATCCCATTCCACTAATAATAAGTTTTCAAATCATGATACATCTTCGTACCTCCGGGGTGAGTAGTAAGTGTGGAATTGTACGCTTCTTTTAACAACTCCTTTATGAGAGCTGTTATGTTTGGTACATAGAGTCCATTCCCATGCCGAAGCACTTCATCTTGGATGGAAAATATCTTATTCTTCCCATCTTCTACACCCTTACTTATCTTCACAAGTTTAGGGTCGTCCTTCTGCTGTTGCTTGATCTGTTCAACCAATGGCGAAGAGACTTGAAACGCTGCTAAGCAGCCTTGATTTCCTGGCAGTACTACCTCGATTTGTAGCACATCAAGCTCTTCCAGGAGTCTCTTTTCTTGTGTAAGTAGGCAGGCTACTGATCCAGT
The DNA here is from genome assembly GCA_029747015.1 of Carnegiea gigantea. Lineage (NCBI taxonomy): Eukaryota > Viridiplantae > Streptophyta > Magnoliopsida > Caryophyllales > Cactaceae > Carnegiea > Carnegiea gigantea. Next base: position 1,123,579 of record JAKOGI010000064.1, on the reverse strand, counting down.
CGATTTTCTACTCAGTGCGTCAGCCACCACATTTACCTTACTCGGGTGATAGTTAATCTCTATATCATAATCTTTCAACACCTCTAACCATCTCCTTTGCCTCATATTCAATTCTTTCTAGGTGAAAACATACTTTAGGCTTTTATGATCAGTATATACTTCACACCACACCTCACTTCGTAGAGGTAATGTCTCCAGATTTTCAAGGCAAACACAACCGCTGCCAATTCTAGGTCGTGTGTTGGATAATTTTCCTCATAAGGCTTCAACTGGTGAGAGGCGTAAGCGATAACCCTGCCTTTTTGCATTAATACACATCCCAGTCCCTTCTTGGACGCATCACTGTAGATTATAAACACTTCATTGCCTTTAGGTATTGCTAGTATTGGGGCAGATACCAAGCGTTTCTTTAGTTCCTGAAAGGTATCTTTACACTCTGTGGTCCACTCAAACTTATTGGTCTTCCGAAGTAATTTGGTGATGGATAAGGCTAGTTTAGAAAATCCTTCTACAAATCTTCAATAGTAGCCAGCCATACCCAAGAAACTTCGTACTTCGGAGACATTTGTGGGTTTTGGCCAATTGACAATGGCCTCTACCTTACTGGGGTCCACTGATATGCCATCTTTGGTTACTATATGTCCCAGAAATTGCACCTTTTCTAACCAGAACTTTCACTTTTTAAGCTTGGCGTATAGCTTGTGCTCCTCTAGGGTTTTCAACACCATTCGTAAGTGGCTTGCATGATCTTCCCTGGTCTTGGAGTATACTAGGATATCATCGATGAATACCACTATGAATTTATCTAGGAATGGCCTAAAGACCCTGTTCATCAAGTCCATAAAGAAGGCAAGAGCATTTGTTAATCCGAACGGTAGTACCAAGAACTCGTAATGTCTATATCCAGTGCGAAAGGCGGTTTTAGGCACATCCGTCTTCTTAATCCTTAACTGGTGGTAACCCGATCTCAAATCAATCTTTGAGAACACCGAAGCACCGACCAACTGATCAAACAGGTCGTCAATTCGAGGGAGTGGGTATTTATTCTTGACCGTCACCTTGTTTAGCTCTCAATAGTCTATACATAACCTTAAACTTCCATCTTTCTTTTTCATAAATAACATTGGTGCTCCCCAGGGTGATACACTAGGCTAAATTAACCCTTTATCTAATAACTCTTGTAACTGAGTTTTCAATTCCGTCAATTCAGCAGGTGCCATTCGATAAGGTGCCTTGGATATTGGGACAGTTCTAGGTACAAGTTGAATAGTAAACTCGATTTCTCAGTCAGGTGGTAGCCCCGGTACCTCTTGAAATGCCTGCGGGAATTCCCTTGCTATCGGGATCTCGTTCAAGTCTAGGTCTTCTGGTTTTGCGGTCTCAACTGCACACAAATAACCCTGACATCCTTTCCTTAGCATCTTGACTGCTTGTATAGTCGATACAGTCGGAATGGTCACTTGGTGGCCACTTCCCTTAAAGGTTACTCTTTCCCTATCAGGGGTCGAGAAGGTGACTAATTTCCTTTCGCAGTCAATAGTAACTTTATGCCTAGTTAACCAGTCCATCCTAGAATAATATCCCAGCCTTGTATATCTAGCTGTACTAGATCTACAGGGAGAATTCTCCCTTCTAACTGAATGGGACAGTTTTTGAAAACAAGATCGGTATAGTAAGTAGATCCTAAGGGAGTGGTCATATATAGCTGTACATTCATCTCGCTAGGCTTGCTAGCGAGTTCCTTTGTAAAGGCAGAATTCACAAAAGAATGAGTGGCACCCGAATCAAATAAAACATGAGCATAGAGATGTTTGATAAGAAGGGTACCTGATACAGTGACAGTGGGGTCCTCTGCTTCTCCACCTTCCACGGAATACACTCGGCCACCTGCTTGCGGCCTCTTTCCACCTCGGTTGCCCCTTGAGGTTGCATTCATAGGAGGGCGACCCCTTTGCGAGACTGGATTAGCTCCCGCGCCTGAACCTTGTGTGCTGCTTTGTCGATTCCATGCCTTCCTGGGGCAGTTTGCATGTGCTCTGTAGCACCACACCCATAGCATTCTTGTGTACCATATCTACACTGACCAGAATGCATGCGTCCACACTGGCTGCATGGTTGCACCTCTTGCCTCGGCACGACTTGTTTTCCATTGCCTCGGTTGTTGAAGTTTCGGAATTTACTGTTCCCCTGGGTGCTGGATCCTCCTTGACCAAATTTCCTTTTGGCCAAGCCCATTCGTCGACCTTCAGCCTCAGTCTCTTCTATGACTCGAGCCATTTTAACTGCTCTTTGATACATCTCCTGGAAGCTAGTAAAGACATGCCCAGCTATCATCCGTTTAGTTGGCCCTCTCAAGCCTTGTTCAAAGTGATCCATTTTCATTTCCTCGGTGGCAACCTAGTTTGGTGCGAAGCGAATGAGCTCATTAAACTTCGCGGCGTATTACGGTCATTTGCCCCTATTTCAGGCGTAAAAAATTCTTACTCCTTAGCCCTTTTCATGTCCCGAGGATAATATTGGGCATCCATCATAATCCTCAGCTGCTCCCAAGTCAAAGCCGGTTCTTTAGCTCGAGGTTTGACAGTCCCCCACCAAAATTCGGCCTCTTTCTCAAATTGATTGGTCGCTAGGCGTACTTTAAAACCTTCAGTGTAGTCCATGACCTTGAATAGGCTTTCCATTCTTCTTAACCACTGCTCGTATGCAAGGGGGTCGGTTCCACCACCAAACCTAGGTGGCTTTAACTTGTTAAATTGGCAAATCATGTCCAAGGCGGTTGGCTCTGCCACTGGTTCCCTTCGGGAAGGCATTGGTTACACAATTGCTTAGGCAAAGTTGCTCAGTTTTATGCATGAAAACGGATTGTCAAAGGCTTTTGTAAGCATAGTACAATATTAGATAACATTCAAATTTTCAAGTGTTTGTGCGATCATACTCTGGCCGTACAAACACTTTTTTTTCCTTACTAAAAACACGCACTCAATCTTTACGAAACATCGGGGTAATAGCCCTGCTCATTTATTCATTTTTAGGATACATCTAGCTCGGAAGTCATCTAAGAGCTCCCGACACACTAACACCTTAAAAAGGAGAGAAACTTAGGAAGGTGCACTGGCCGTGACTTAGTAGATACATTACATACATTCACAACTTAGGATTACACATGGCTCTAAACATCACCTGAGGAATCTCCCTCAGGGGGGTTGTCTAGCATTGGCTCATTCGAGCCTTCAGACTCAACTGGGGCTAGTAAGTCCCACAACACGAAAGTTGGGGAGTATTCTATATTGGGCGCTCCATCCACCAGCTCCCTCATTCTCAGCATCATGACCTGCCAGCCACGGGGATATTAAGCACCAAATGAGTCTATCCAGCGTGCCCACATCGTGGATACTCGCTTGTATCGCCTCGCCTGAGGATTTTCCGCGAACAGAAGCCTCATTTGGTGATGTTCAATTTGATTTCTCTCGACTATTGTGATTGGTAGTTGTTTGGCAACGGCGGGAGCAATTAAAGCCGTATTAACCAATTGAATAGCAGCATCGCTCCTCCCCAAGGGGGTATCTCCTAAGGAATCCACCCATCCTTCTACCAATGTTAGGAAATCCACTAATCCTCTGAAGGTAAACGGAGTGTAAGCTCCCATGCGTACATGAAATAGATGGAGAATGGAGGTGACTTCACTCCATCTTCCTGTGCGAGGCATTGCTTGGATGAACTTGTAAGTCCAGTGGTTTTGAGTGACCCATAAGGGTCTCCACTGGTTGCTTCTAACTATTGCTTCCTAAAAGATGGCTGCATTCCACGCAACCAGCCAGAATGGAAGGTACTCGAAATCATCGATGCTAAACACCATCATACATCACCACACTACATTAGGAATAAAACTAACAAGCACGCATTTGTATTGGAGTCCTAAGCCATGTTCAAGTTCGTGCACACAAGTATGCAAAACAAGCACATAGCAAGCTCAAGTAAACACTTTAAGGCACATACTTTTACACACTGATATACCTAAGGCTGCATCTATAAGCATATGCAACCTATGGCTCTGACACCACCCAATAGAGCACCCCTGCTACCTATCAGGGATGTCATACCGCTACGATCCCCTAAGGGAGACCCCTAAGGCTCTTCTTCTATTGACTTTCCTTGAGATTCTACCTAACTTTAATTTGGTTAAGGAATTCTGGAATGAAATTGCAAGAGTTCCGTTTATAATTACGACATTTCTAATGTTTTCATTATGAAATTTTAGGGTACATGTGACATTTTAACCAAAACTCAAAGTAAACTAGAAGTTCCCAGCGAGTCACACACTCGTAGTTGAGGCTTAAGCCTTTACAAACACTCATCACAATAATTTACATAAGTTTACACTACCAGAGCCACTACATGCTCATTCCATGCACTTCATTTATCAAAACATTACTTCATGCAGCTTCACAACGTCGCATCACAGGCACATCTACAGGAGCAACTAGCAGTCCTAGAAGGCAGACAGGTTCTTCCATTTATTCATCACCTGGGAGGGGGAAAAAGGGAAAGGAAATGGAGTGAGCCACCACACGCTCAGTGAGTGTTCCTCCACTCCTTAAAAACAAAACTTTACAAGCAATATTACTCATAATATCCACTTAACGAGCAGTTAGGTAATACTACAGTTATACTATGCGACATGTCACATATCGTGGACTCTTGGCTAGACATTCAAGCATGACAGGTTCTTAGTTTCGAATAACGGTGGCATGCTGGGAATTTGCTTACATAACATTTGATTCTGAAACATAAACATCGGATGCACTATCGCTTATACTCAATATGCACTTCAAAGGGCATTACGTGAAACTTTATAAAAACAAGACCATATGTCACCTTGAAAACACACATATTTAACCATAATGCTTGTAAACTCACTTCGAAGTCACATCTTTTTTGAAGTCACATGCTTTGAAGTTATAAGTGTAGAAACTTTCGACATATGATAAACTTTCTTTCTCATTTCATGCTTTTGAATCAGACAGGTTTGATATCAAAAAGCATAGGGCCACATGATATAAGAATCCACATTCAAACGTGCTTGAGAATCATTTCATTAAGCATTCATTGAAAACTTTCTTTCTTTCATTGAAAGCATTTTCTTAACCTCTTGAGGTTCTTGTACCCTTGAAAGAGATTTCTTTTCGTATAGGTCGTACAGCGACCCCTATAAGCTTTTCATGCTTCATTCCATATGGCCTCTTAGGGCCCATAAAAACTTCTTTCATTCGAAGCATATAAAATGGCAAAGTACCAAGTGCTTTCTTTGCTTATTAAGAAAATACATATGGCATAAGATCATTACAGGGTGCTGATTGGGTGAGATCTATTCTCAAACCCCATAGTGAGACCTAATGCTCACACTAAGCTCTTACTCCTGGGATGGCAACATAACATATCGGACCATTACATTACCCTCGTCAGGGTCTTCTAGGGTCTCCTAGTACCAGGACTTATTCCCTAGGCAACATCATTCATATCGTATCATATTGTCCGCGGCATATTATCTTAGCCAACTTAAAGCATATCGGTCATAACGGCTAGTAACTTTGTCGCTTCTTTCGGTAAAATCATTTACCATATAACTCACACTTTTCTAAAACATTTTAGGGATTCCCCCGTTCAAGCAGGTTCACTCCCAAATAATGTTTGTATAGCTAAAATAGGCCATTGCTTGCTATTAATCATGGCTATTATTATTTTCAAAACACGAGAAACGTTCTTTATCAAATCATCACACTATCACACATAATGCATCTTGGACATATAAAAGGGAAAGGGATTTACACATCTCACATTCAAACACTTCATAATCATTTCAACAGCACAATGAGCCACACATGGCCTCACAATCCACACGATTGCGGTTATTCACAACCCAGGCTTCCTCCTCACAAGCACCGTACCACAAGGACCTCAAACCACTCATAGTTCTTCCTCAAACCACTGATAGTTCTTCCTCAAACCATCCAACCACTATCTCGATTTCAATTTCACAATCTAGCATCCTAGTTATCATGATATACTGGAAAGTGATACATAACTTATGCAACTTACCAATGCCGGACTTACCAATTAAATAACTAGCAATTATCAAAGCGCTACAGCAAATGGTTATAACCATGCACATATATGCACATATATATATATGTAAGCATTCATGCAAGCTTGACTTGAAATGGACGTCTAATGTGTTAGGTTAAACTGGCTAAGCATGAAATGATTCACTATTCAGGCTATTATGGTCATTTAACCATAATGTGATTCAAACGTTCTATTGAGCATGCTTATTTGTATCTTTAAACCTTAACATGAATCGAATCTCTATTTAGGCATAAAACGATTCACTGTTTAGGCTAATTTGGTCATTTATGCATAATCATTGATCACATCCATGTTGCCATTCTAATCTGTTAAGGTCACTCAGACATGATACGAGTCTAAACATTCATCACTTGCATCGAAATTACTATTCGAACCTATTTAGGCCTTTTGAGCATAACGGGTCTCATGGTGTTCGTTTATTATGTTGAGGTTATCATTAAACCCTTTCTAGGTCATTAAGGCGTACTAAACCTAAGGCAATCCCTTGTCGTGTCGTTCACTTATTCGAGTCAACCCTTCAAACATGCGTTAACTAAATATATTAAATTTGATCCTAAACATGCATAGTTTACTTCGAACCAAACTTTCAGGTACGTATTAACTAAATGCACTAAAGTTGATTCTAAGCATTCATATTTTGTTTCGAAACTATTAATTAGGCATGAGTTAATTATACGTGCTTGAGACGATCATAAACATGTATAGTTTATTTCGAAGCCATTTTTTGAATGTGAACTAACTGAATTAATGTGCATCGATTCGAAGCGTCATTCATTGTCTCTGAATTGCATTTTAAGCCTATTTAAGTCGTTTTAGCATAGCACGATTCGAGTTACCATCAAGCAGCGAGTTTGCACATAAATCAATTCAAATCAACTCAGGCATCATTGAAAACACGGCTACAGCCTATAACAATTCCTGTGCATTTCTAAGCTGAAAATTTACTGATTCGAGACATGCATACTGATGGCAGTGAGCAGGTCTGTGTACGATATGGTCGTGCATAATTAGGCTTGAAATCACTAGGCAATACATTTTCAATCAATCCTTGACATTCCTTTCGAATTCAGCTAACCCTAATCAAACATGCAACATCAATCTGCTAAAAACATTTTTGAAGTTAATAACAACTTGGGAGGGGAGAAACACTTACTTGAAATTGCTTAATTTCCCACTTAATTGGCAGCAGTTCATGCCCTAATCCCCTTGAACTCGAACCCCAGCTCGGCTACTCCCAAAACCCGGAACCCTAGCTTCGACCGAGTGGCACTTGAGGCTGATTTGGGCCGGAATTTGACTCCCAATTTATAGAGGAGGTCCTGAGGGATGTGGATTGCCGGATTCCGACATGTGGGTGGTGGTTTTCGGGCTGCTAGATGCGTGGTTTGGTCTCTTTTTGGCCGCGAGAAGTGGAGGGGAACGGATGGTGGTTTTGGCGGTGGTTAGCGTGGGCTGAGGGAACCAGGCGCCCCTTTCTCTCACTGGTGACAGGTGGCGGTCGGCGATGATGCCAGACGGCGACCGGTGGCCCCAGACAGAGAGAGAGAGAGAGAGAGCAGTGAGTTTGAGAGAGAGAGAGAGAGAGATGTCGGGGAGTTGGGCTTCAGGCGCCCGACTTTGACCCCCCCTTTTCTAATTAGTGACCCTGTCAGTTATCATCTATAGGACATTCGCCCTTCAGTTACCAGCGTGGCTTCAGGCCAAGTGTCCGATTGGCTTGGCAGGTGTACACCTATCTATAGATCGTAACAGTATCAAGGGGTTCACTATTAGATAATAACTGGCAATGCAGTTTTACATTCATCTCATTCCCTGTTTTAACTTAAATTGAATTGTAAAGCGGCCGCCCAAACAATTTACTCAGAGATCATTTAACAATTCAGGAATATATGTACTGAGCTTCGGCTTACAGTTAGAAATGTTTTTCATGTTTTGTTTTAGGCAAATGCTGAGAGAATTGTCCTCATGCTAACAAATCAGTTGAAGAGAATAGGTGAAGCAAGAAAATCCGGATGGATCAGAAGTAATGTAGTATATGCATACTTTAAAGTTGTATATTGAATTCTTCAGTGGATGGAGATGCAGATTACATGATGAATTGTTTTTACTATGGTGTAAAAACCTTATATTGGTTAAAAGTTGATTATATATGGATTGATCAGGTGTGTATGTATATGTTTGAGGTTATGTTTAACTATGTTATTTATAGTGCTCATATTTCAAGCCTTGTCCTTTTTGGACGGCGGTAACGTCCCTATCATTGAGTTTATCAGATTATAATTGAGGGATTACTAAGGAAAATACAAACAGTGAATCATGTTTAATTTGGGAGCGTTATAAATTTGGTATCAGAGCTAGGTTGAAATTTTCTTTATGGGATATAGAGTATGGAGTTAAGATACTGAGAAATTGGTTAGCGAGGACTGAGGATTATTATGATATCCTTGGAGATTTGTGGCACTAGTAATGTCTGCTTATCTCACACATATTCTACTCGTATATTCTTCTTTGTCAGATGGATCCATACCATGTGTACATAGTTTGATTTCGAGCATCAGATTCGAGGGTGATTTTGAACAACAAGTTAAAGGTGTTCCAATCCATATGAGCCACCCACCTGAATGGTATATCATCCTTGTAGGTGGAATTGTTTATTTTTGGGATGTAAACCCTTGTGCTCCGGGCATGTAGCTCATAGAGTTGTGGTCCCCAGTGTGTAACCGTTGAGCTTGATTCGAAATCCTTTTATACTTCTATTCAATGCATGGGATGTGATGTAAGGTTTTAAGTCTGAAAAATGGCCAGTTTGTAGGCGAAACTCTATTCGTTTCACCCCAGAAATTTCAGAATCACTAACATTCATAGCCCTGTGGTTGGGGGTTGTTACAGATGTGTCCTATGAAAGGCCATTGACTCATTTTAAGGTTAAATGCATAGGGAAAACCAAGTATGGGCAGAATATACAAGTTTAATCAACTTGATAGTTTTGCTCATTGCACAAGGACCGACTTTAAAGTAACTGTTATCCGTGATGAAGATAATTTACGCAAGGGTTTCCTATCCTGAATTTAAGGTTAGGGAGATATATTTCATATGAAACAAGCTTCAAGTGGAGTGGAGGTCACTTGGTTATTCAAAACTGCTGGACAAGTCAAAGTCTACAACAAATTAGGTAGAATCCTAATGCACAAGGTCTGAGTTTAGTCCACTTGTAGCCTATGCATTCCATCAGATAGAGATGTTTTAGTTAGTTTATGTCAAAGTACAAAAAGTAAGCTTTCCAATGACCTATATTGTAGCATATTTGGAGACCAGTGGTTAATGAAATTTAGCCTAGAAGTCTGATGGTATAGACTGTTCAAGTCAGTGGATAGATACAATTTTGAGCTTATATTTCCCCATCATATAGGTGCCATTTTGTGTGCTTCTCGAATCTAAGTAGCCATTATTTCAATATGCCTCATTGATTGTAGATATTTTCTTCTATAACCCAAGAATCCCATTTAGGCGAGCTATAAGGGGTTTCTTGATGTAGTATCCCCTGAATTGTAGGATTTTAGAGAAGCTTCTTCTATGGTATATAAGTTTGAAAGCATTGATTACAGACTATTCCATATAAGAGAAACCAATGACACTTTAGAGAGACATTTTGCTTCAATCCACTGTAATTCAAGACTTGTTTAAATTGCCCAAACTCTTACAAGTAGTCTATTAACTCCACCTCCATTTGTGAAGTAGACATTACTCTAGAAAATATTTCACTGCACCTTATGGTAACATACCATCTACCATTGTCCTTATTGGATTATCAACTGTTGGAATTCCTCACTTTGACCAGGGACTTCATCTTTTTGTCCTCATGGCGTCTCCCCATCCAGTTGCATCATCATTCACTCTCATGTTACAACTTATTCAGTTCTGGTCACCTTTTCCTATTTTTAAAAGCCCAATTGCTGCTGGTAGCTAGATTATGATTGGGTTGCATCCATGTCAATAGATGATAATTTTATAGCACGCTTGAATAGAAGGTAGATCTTAACTACGCTTTGTATAAAGGTTGGTTATTATCAAACTTATGGAATCCATTGCTAAGGGGAACGCAATGTGTTTACCTTTTTGGCTGATTCAACCTCAGTTTCCTGTTGAAGATCACTTGCATGAAGCTTAAGTTTGATAATCAACATCTTTGCCATGCATTTGGATTGCGTCAGTGAGAAATTTTGATGGGTTACTGCCCCTCGGAAAAATATCTTCAACTGATTCATACTAAAGAACTCTAGAGCGAAAGTATGACCCAGTGGAACCTTAAGAATGGATTCGAGGAGTGGAGAAAGTTTTCACTATAACAGAGGTCCCAGGGTATAAAAGGGTGAACATTAGAATATTTTATCTAACTAGTGAAACCGATATTTGGTGGAACATTGTTAAGAATAGATTCTTAGGGTTTGGTTTCACTTGGAATAGATTTGTGGAAGAATTAACCACAGCACACCTAAGTGCCGAGTGGGAACTAACAAGTGTATATGGTGTGGTAGCCCAGAGCATCTCATTACTGCCTGTTCCCGAAGACTAAACGCTATAGGAAGGACTCTCAACTTCAAGGCCCGTAGCTGTAGAAAGGGCTTATGTGTTGAGCAAGAAGGAAACTTTCACCTCTAGTACGGTAGTCACTGGAACTCTCTTTTAATTTCTAAGCCATTCTGTCTATTATTTGATTCAGTTACCAGTCATTCATTTATATTCACATAATCTGCCATACAACTGAACCTTGAGAATAAGGAGGCATAAACCAATTATAGACTCAAGTTATCCAGTGACTCTAGAGTTGAGTGTTCTATCTCTTATAAATTTGTTTCAATTACTATTGGTGGGATAGTTTTTCTTGGAGTTCTGATTCTATTTGACTCATCAGACTTTGATATCATTTCGAAAATGAGCTGGTTGTGTACTTATAGGGTCAAGATAGGTTCTGATGACCCTAAGATTATTTCAAGAGATGAACAAGGAAGAGAATTATATTTTATGGGCAAAGAGGGGAAAAATCTTGTCCTTTAAATTCTATTATGAAAACAAGTGAGCTCTTATGACAAGGATATATTGTGTATTGGTGTTATGCTATTAACGATCAACCTAAGGAAGAACAAGCAGAAGATATCCATATAGCTTGTGAATTTAAAGATGTTTTCCTAAAAAGCTATCAGGATTTTTCCCCCCAAGAGAAAGCGATTTTGAGATTGAATTAATCCCTGGTGCCTAACTTATCTCAAAAACCCTATATCATATAGCCCCAACTGGGCTTAAAGAACTGAAATTTCAGTTAAAGGAGTTATCACAGAAGAGATTTATCAAACCATCCAAGTGTGCCGCCATGGGATGCCTAGTTCTATTTGTAAAGAAGAAAAATGGAAGCTTGAGGTTATGTATTGATTTCAGGGAGCGAAACAAGATCACCATCAAAAACAAATACCCATCGCCCCCTAGTAGATGACTTGTGTGATCAACTGCAGGGAACATAAGTCTTATCTAAGATTGATTTGAGGTCAGGGTACCATTAACTTAGGATTATACCTGAAGACATTATCAACACCGTACTACGGACCATGTTTGGGTCATGATAAATTCACTATGATGCCTTTTGGCCTAATCAATGGCCTCGTAGCCTTTACGGATCTTATAAATAGAGTTTCAGACCTTGAAGGAACATCAATTATATAGCAAATACAAGAAACATGAGCATTGGTTAGAAGCAGTGGTATTTATGGAGCATATGGTTTCAAAGGAAGAGATTAAGATTGAATTGCAAAAGGTGAAAGCAGTTACAAAGTGCTTAAGACCCACCAATGCATTAAGATTAGAAACCGTTTGAGTTTAGTAAGGAATTATCGAGTTCAGGAAGGATTTGACAAATATTGTCCTCCCTGATCAATTTGTTGAAAAAAGCTATAAAGTTAGCAAGAAAATTTAACTGATGGCTTATGCCTCCCAACAACTCAAGCCTTATGAGAAGGATTACCTACCCATGATATGGAGTTAGCAGCTGTAGTTTTTGCAGTGAAAATTTGGAGACATTACTTATATAGAGTACCATGCAAAATCAATCCTGATTATCAAAGCTTGAAGTACATCTTCTCTCAAAAGAAGCTTAGTTGACATGAAATATCAGTTGTGGCAGATCCAATGTCAACCAAGAAAGGGAAATATTGTGGCAGATGCCCTGAATAGGAAGGTACAACATACCGTGATTACTGTAGTGATTACTCAACTGAATCTCTTGAGAGAGCTTGAGGACTTAGACATTCAATTAATGCCGTATAGAAAGGCGAATATTCAACTGAATCTTATAGCCCTCCCTAATGGAGGCGTATGGACTTTGTCATGGGATTCCCTCAGATATAGTGTATGACCGAGATCAGAGATTTCAAGCCTATTATGGCAAGCACTTCAAAGAGCTTTTAGAATTAGATTGAACTTTTACAGTTCTTATCATCCTGAAACAGATGGGCAAGCATCTAAAAATATCAATGGATCAACTCCTCTAAGTTAAAGCCTATAGTGCATTACGACCTATGACCAATATTTGCATTTGAAGAAAGTATAGAACTCCCAGCAGTTAATGTTGTGATAGCACTAGCAGAGAATCCTTCATTAAACATCAGGACAAACTGACAGTAGACATTGACAACAAATCATCTTATGAGTCATAAAGATCTTCTCCAGCGTTTAATAAGGTGACATATGTCCGAAGATTCCTAAAAATATCCTATCAAAAGCGATAGAAATGTTATGTTGATAAAAAAAGGAGATTCCTCGACTTTCATGTATATAGCAAGGTTTTTTAGAAAGTTTCATCAATTAAGGATGTAAGGAGGTTGAACTGAAAACTAAATTACAGTCAAGATCTTTTAGACCATGTCAGGTTATAAAAGGCCGAATTACATAGCTTGTCTACCAGGTCTGCCTATATAGCTCAAACACGTGCATGACGTGTTCCTTACCTCATAACTCAAGCAGTACATTTCATATCCTAATCACGCCGTCATAAGCAAACCCATTGTGATCATTGCTGGGTCGTGTGCTTCAAGAGCACCCAGTCCAGATATTATATCACAGGATTAAGCAGTTAAGCATTAAACAGATATCTTTTACCAAATTACTTTGGGCAAATGATACCTCCTCAGAAGCTACTTAACAAACTGAGAAGCAAGTGAAAGCCAAGTGCCCATACTTATTTGAAATAACCTTACATTTTTTGACAAAGTTCATAAATTTCGAGGACGAAACTCTTTAAGGGGGGAAGACTGTAATAGCCCGACTCTAAATCATGTTTATTTATTTAATTAAGTTATGTTATTAATTTTTCGCATTTATTTATCTCAGTTAATCAACCCGATTGGGAGAATTTAATTTTGGGCCCTACTTTGCAATTCAAGTTTCATTTACCGTATTAATTTCGAAAAAATTGATAGTAGGCCTCGATAATTATGATTTAAAAGATTAAATTATTTTTCGTGATATCACATTTAATCTCGAGCTGTGGAAAAAAAATAATAAAAAAATTTCAAGCGCACTCGGTTTGAGCTAGTTTTCGAACCCGAGCCCGTTTAAGGTCAATTTTGGCCCTTCAAGACTTGACACCCTATTTATTTGCCTAATTACCCTTAATTAGGCCTAATATATACTTAGGAAAAGTGGCTTTTTAAATCTTAAATTTCAGCGAAGCATTTCTTTTCTTCATTTTCCCCCAAGTATTTACAAGACACGTTCTCTCTCTAGTTTTCTCTCCTCCTTCTCTCTACCCACGGCAGTAGCCCCCTCCCAGCCCTATTATGGTGTTTTATGGCCACTTTCCGGCCACTCCCTAGTAAGGATTTCAATCCCCAATAACCTCCCTTCATTAGCTACCATCTCCTATCCTCAAAATCACCAAACTTCATCTCCACCTCCACTTTTTTCAAGATTAAAGTAAGTAGGTTTATCTTGTTCTTTGAATTTTTGGTTTTTCTTCTTGTTTTGGTTGTTTTAATGGTGGATCATGTTGTTTTGATTGAATTAAGAGTTATCTTGGTGATTGATCATGGTGGAGTTGAGGTTGGATCATGCTAGGGTTAGGGCTACATCTAATCATGCAAGCTTCATGTTAAAGTGTTTGATTGTTTTATCCTTGATTTTTATCGTCTTTTAATCTATTGAAGTTTATTATGATGTTTATGGTGTTTTGAAATGATGGAAGTGAGTTCAAGTTGGCCTTAAGTTATGGTTTTGTCCAAGAATGCATGGTTTGAACCAAACTAGTATTAAACTTGAAGTATGTGAATATGTGACTAGAAAATGAGCTTTATTGGATATGAATATGAAGTGAAATTGAGTGTGGTATCTTGTATGATGTTGGGGTGGACCAAAATGTGTTTACCGCTTTTAAGGAATGATTTATGTTGAGGATTGGTGCGAAAAGTGAGGGAACAAGCTCAAATAGTGAGGCTAGAATTTTCAGAAAAATAGTACAAAATTTGGGATGAAACTGGTAATGATCAGCACAACCAAAACTTATGATTTTTGATAGGTAGATAGGTTAGTTTGTTACCTTTAAAATGCATTTTGAATTGCCTTAATCTGAGTTCCTTGGGAAAAATTATGATCATTTTGCTACAACTGTGCAGATTGAACTGAAATTGTGCTCGCCCATGTTCTACCCTAATTTTGGAGACCTTACTATGTGAATCATGCTTTGTGTCCTAAATAAAAGTCTTAGTGGACATTATGCGCTTTTCATATTGGGGTCTTACATCTTATTTGGAGGTTGGGAGTGAAAGATATGGATTTTCTAATGCAGACTATCAAACAGTAACATGAGTGAATATAGAAATCGTGACATTTGAAAATATTTTCAGAAGTTTCTATATGATTATGGGTATCGCAGGGAAATTACAAAGTGTAGTGAGTTTGACAAGTGTGATTATGTATAGAAGCTTATTTGGATTTAAAAACCGAGTTAAGTGAGCATGAAAATAAAATTTGAGAAGTGGGCACAGTAATGACTCAAATTAGTGTCTATAGGACCAACTGAGGTTATTTGAACTTTTAATGAACCTCACAACACCCCTCCTGGCATTGAACCTTCTATTATCCATTTCAGAAGCATTAACCATTCTATTATCCATTTCAGAAGTATCACATATCTATTTCAGAAATATCAGAAACCCATATTTCATTTATATCAATTAAAATGTTTCATTATTACCTCATTCATTTCCATTTAGTCTATTTTGCTTCAATTTATTGTATCTCAAGTTCAATGGCCTTAACTAATTTATTATTCAAATCATTTTGGTTTAACTTGTCTTATATTAAATTAAAATCAGTTTATTTTGGTTTAACTTGTCTTATATTGAATTATTGGAATTGTAGAAGTCTTTTTAAATAAATCAATTTACATTAAAGTTACAAATTATGTCAGTGAATATGGTTTACTAACTACATTTACCTATAATTGTATTTCTTTAGCAGAATCAGGGCCTAGTCTATCGTTTCCATTGTGCATAAGTATTATTAAGTGAAATATCATTTTAAATACTTCTGGTACGTCTATTGCTGGTATCTTTAGAAATTAGAGTGTATTTATCAATGTTATCATGTTTTGGTAAGTACATCAACGAATCAGTTTACACAATAATTTATCAGTTAATTAGTAACTCCATCAGTTATCATCTATAGGGCATTCGCCCTTCAGTCACCCGCGCGGCTTCCGGTCAGGTCTCCGATCGGCTTGGTAGGTGTACACCTATCCATAGATCGCAACAGTATCAAGGGGTTCACTATCAGATAATAACTAGCAACGTAGTTTTACATTCATCTCGTTCCCTGTTTTAACTTAAATTGAATTGCAAAGCGGCTGCCCAAACAATTTATTCATAGATCATTTGACAATTCAGGAATGCATGTACTGAGCTTCGGCTCACAGTTCAAAATGTTTTTCTTGTTTTGTTTCAAGCAAATGCTCAGAGAATTGCCCTCATGCTAACAAATCAGTTGAAAAGAATAAGTGAAGCAAGGAAATCCAGATGGATCAGAAGTAATGCAGTATGTGCATAATTCAAAGCTGTATATTGAATTTTTCAGTGGATGGAGACGCAGATTATATGGTGAATTGTTTTTACTATGGTGTAACAACCTTATATTGGTTAACAGTTGATTATATACGGATTGATCAGGTGTGTATGTATATGTTTGAGGTTATGTTTCACTATGTTCCTTATAGTACTCATGTTTCAAGCCTTGTCCTTTTTGGACGGTGGTAACGCCCCTATCATTGGGTTCATCAGATTATAATTGGGGGATTATTAAGGAAATACAAACGGTGAATCATGTTTAATTTGGGGGTGCTGCAATATATGTACATAGATATATATATATATTATATATATATATATATATATATATATATATATATATATATATATATATATATTATATATATATATATGTATGTATGTATATTTGTACATATGCAAATATATATATGCACATGTATATGTGTGTGCGTGAGTGTGGGGTGTGTGCGTGTGTGTGTGTGTATATATATATATATATATATATATATATATATATATATATATATATATTTATACATATATATGCATGTATGTATATATGTATGTATGTATGAATAAATATACATATACACATATATGCATACCCACATGCATATAGACATAAACATGTACAAATATATGTATATGTATATATATACACGCATACATATATACATACATATATTTATGTATATATACATATATATATAAATATAAATATATACATATATGTATATATATACACACATACCTGCATATATATACACATGTACAAATATATATACATATATAAATAAATATGTACATATATATGTATACATATATATATATATATAAATATATAAATATATATATGTTTGTGTGTGTGTGTATGTGTGAAGATCTCTCTCGCCCTCTCTCGCTCACTCTCTCTCTCTCTCTATATATATATATATGAATGCATGAATGTATATAAATAAATAAATAAATACATACATATATATATATATATATATATATATATATATATATGTATGTATGGCCCATAGGTCCTATGTTACACGGATTCTACATCAAGATGAGTTGTAGTAGTGCATAGTAGACCTCTAGAAGCATAGAGCCGTCATTAGACGGTGTTGATAGTGGCATTGTTCAGCTTGTGTATCCATTGGTCAGCCAAGCGGTGTTCCTGGTTGGTGGTCCCGTCTCTATCATCTCTCTGCCTATGGAGCTAAAGTATGCATTAAAACAATGGCATCGAGATTAAGGAGATTGTTGTCGATTAACTCAGATAGTAGCCATAGGGATATAGTTAATTCAAATGAGCAAAGAACTAGTTCAATTTTTAGGGCACCCTCACCAGACATTTATGCAAATTGGGAATTGCCTAGAATAGAGGCATACACTATTTACAAAATTAGAACTTTTGATTTTATTAAAGCTTATTCAGTCAAAACTCATGAAGAAGTTATAAGTTTACAAAATGGATTGTAAACAATTACTATGATAAAACAGAATTCCGTTGAGAGTCATTTGAAAGCTAAATACAGATTTATGCATATTGGACTGGTTCAAGTTACCATTAAACCTGTTCTTAAAAAGGTTATTAATGCACCTATATATATGGCATTAAGAAATAAAGAGTAAGAAAATACAAATCTTCTCTTTTAGTTGTTATTCAGACCAATATTTGCAAAGGATAAGTTTTTTCAATTGTTATCCTGATTTTATAGTTAATCTAACATACCCTATGACAACAGAAGCCTTGAGGCTTGATGTCCATATTCAAGGTAATGAATTTCTTGACTTCAAAAACTTTGTCGTTATTTATAGAATTTATTTTCGACTTATGTTAACTAATTTAAATACAAGATTTTGGAACCCTCTTCCTTCAAATTCGCAGGAAACAATTCTTTTATAAATTGAAGACAAAAAACCAACAGTTTTCACTCCAAAACTTCTCAAATGGGATGAGATTACTCTTCCAGATGAGATCGAATTACAAGAACCCCAACAACCTGCACAAATAGAAAGAAGAGATATCGATCAAATTATAGAAGAACCTGATGGTCGGGTTATTCTTAAATTTTGATCTTTATTTATTCGAGATGATCCTTCCATACCTGGACCCTCAAATTATCGAAGATCTTCCTTATATTTCTCTTCGAGATCCGAACCTTTACATCACTCTCAAAGATATAGATTTAGAGCTCCAGTTCCTGAACCAGTCCCTGATCCTCCCTCTCCCACTTCATCTGGCATAGGAGCTGCCATTAACGTCCTCACAAAACTTGGCTTCTTTATCCACTGGTCGTTTCTCAAAAGAGATTATTATTCTCCCCAAAATGCTTCTTTAAGAATGTGGTTTGAACAAATAGATCGATATCTCAGGGAACACATAAAGACAGAATGGATCAAAGACATGGAACGCCTCCAGGTCAATTTTCCTTTCTTTCTTTGGTTTCCCACGTTTACTTCCAAACAAGGAATCCAAAATGTTTATACCATTCCTACTATTAATGTTCAAATAAACCTTCTCAAAACTTGGCATTTTACAAATGGTTCTAGCATTTCCTCCGTTCATCCTCCACAAGATGACATCAAAATTTTCCTTAAAGGTGAACCCATTCTGGCTACACCTTTTCGTAAGGGCCGGGAGGGGAATGATATTGTCAAACTCGAGGATTTAAAAAAGGTCCATCAACAAGCCAATTATACTAATACTATCCTGCATACCATAACCGACCAGTTAAATCATGTTTCTTTAAGGATAGAAGAGACCAACAGAGTAGTAAAAACTTCTATCCCAGCACTAGCTATACTGATACCATTTCCAAGCCTTTCTTTAAGATGGATATCATCCCAAAAGAAAACGAAGATTCCTATATAAAGGCTTCTGCCAATTATCATTTCCTAAAAATCATTTCAGACCAAATCAAAGAGTTAGACACTTCTCTAAAAGGAAAGTCCGTGACTTGTCTCAACCAAACATGTCAAAATCAAATCTTAGAATCCTCATCTTCAGAAGGGGAAGATGACATAAGTAGTGCTAGTGAAGAAGCTTTAAATGTCATAGAAGAAGCCTTTAAACATCTTCACCCCTTGCCATAAATAAAATCAAAAATTGGACTCAAGGTACTACAAGAAACTATTACCCTAGACCTACTCCCCCAGATCTCCAATATGATGAAAGAGGTAGCTTTACTACTTCTCACTTCAATGAAGACTCTATTTACCAATGGAACATAGATGGCAAGTCTGAGCACGAATTCCTAAACATCCTGCAAGAAATGACAATGGCCGTATCTGCCTCTAAAGCCAAAAAGTTTACCGGTTCACAAGCAGCTACCGCCTTAGTAATAGGTTTTGCTGGCCAGTTAAATGTTAGTGGGATAACTTCCTTGACAATGATACTAGGACAAAAATCCTTAACCATACCTACAAAAAGACGAATGATCATGGTGTTGAAGTTGACGAAAGCGATGCGGCTGAAGTCCTCATTCACACCATCACCCTACATTTTCTAGGAAACCCAAAAGAAGAACAAGTAGCTTCTAAAACAATTCTTATTAACCTTTATTGTCCAACCCTTACTGATTATAGATGGTATAAAGATGTCTTCTTAACAAATGTTCTCAAACGAGAAGATGGTACTCAAGACTTCTGGAAAGAAAGATTTATTGCTGGATTACCTAAACTCTTCGGAGAAAGAATCCTCAATAAATTACGCCAGAATTTTGGTACCAGTGACATCCCCTTTGGATTATTAACATTTAGGCAAATCTTTGGTATTGTCAAAACTGAAGGATTAAATCTTTGTAATGAGATTAAACTTCAGTCCAAATATAGATCAGAAAGAGCACAATCTCGTAAAGAGATGGATACTTTCTATGAAGCATTTGGTATTACCAAAATTGAAGCACCCTCAACAGCCCACAAGAAAATTCAAAAGAAAAGGGCTCAGTCTAAAATCAAAAGACCTCAAAGGCAGCCCAAGCCTTTTATTAAAAGGGAACAGCCTAAGTCCATTCCCAAGAAGAAGCAGCCCAGCAAAAAGAAAAAGACCCTTGTTTGCTACAAATGTGGTAAAATAGGTCACAAAGTCTTCCAATGTAAAAAACTGAACAAAAGATTAATGAGTTATTCTCTGGAAAACCAGAGTTCTAGAAGAAGCTCCTAGCCCTTCTAACAAAGGATGCTTCAGTTTCCGATAAGGAAGAAGTATACTATTCAGAATCAAGTAAAGACTCTGAATGTGAATCTTCTCCAATTCTATCTCTGAATGTTATCACAAACAAATCTCAAAAAGAATTTCTCCTTGATATCATAGGAAAAATTTCTGACATAGACACCAAAAGAGAATACCTTGAAAAACTCAAAGGTATTATCCTGGAAGAAGAAGATAGGACTCCTAAATTTGAATTAGGATCCTCATCATCCTCCTCTATTTCTCAAATTTTCGAACGATACCCTATTCCCAATGCTTACCAACAAATTGCTACTAAGCAACTTCAATATGAGGTGAACGACCTTAAACCCAAGTACGCCTCGTCAAAACAGAGATTGTTAGCCTCAAAGCTAAAGATTTAGAGATAGAGGCTAAACTCGCCATTCTAGAAACAAAGAAAGTCAATCCCTCCATTGTTCCAAAGCTTGACCTTGACATTTCAAAAATTTCTGATACTGATATTCCTGAAAATCAGTTTTTACAAACTATTTCACAAGTTACATTTCAAAAATGGTATTCAATTGTTAAACTTGTAGTTAATGACTTCTCAATTAATACAGTAACTCATATTGATAGTGGAGCTGACCAAAACTGTATTAAAGGAGGAATCATTCCCACTAAGTATTGCGAACGGACAAAAGAACATTTAGCCAGTGCTAATGGTGAGCCGTTAAGCATTCGATATAAGCTTAACAAAGGTTATATTCAAAATGAGGGTTACTGTTTCAAAAATGTTTTCCTCATTGTTGACAACATTATAAATGATGTTATTTTAGAAACACCATTTCTAACATAAATTTACTCATTTTATATTAATGAAACTGGTGTTCCTACTAAAATTATGGGAAAACCCATATCGTTTAATTTTCTTTCTGAAGCTCGCCTAAAGGAAGTTCTCAGTTTACAATCCTCTACTATTTTCAAACAAATAAATACTTTACATTCCAAACAAAATCAAATTTGTCATTCACAAGAAGAAATTTTATATCTTCGAATTAAAGAACAACTAACTAACCCCTCTGTTTAACTCGGGATTTCAGAATTTGAACAATTACTAAAGAAAAGGATATGTTTTGATCTTTCCAATGCATTTTGGGAACGAAAGCAACATATCATTTCATTACCTTATGAAAAGGGATTTGATGAAAAACATATTCCTACAAAAGCTAGACCAACACAAATGAATTTCAAACTTCTTAAACATTGCAAAAAAGAAATTCAAAGTTTGCTTGACAAAAAGCTGATTAGACCATCAAAATCTCCTTGGAGCTGTGCATCCTTTTATGTTAACAATGTAGCTGAAAAAGAAAGAAGAGCTCTAAGGCTTGTTATTAATTACAAACCTTTAAACAAAGTTTTACAATGGATTAGATACCCGATTCCAAACAAAAGAGATTTACTAAACTGTTTATACAACACAAAACTCTTTTCAAAATTTGACATGAAGTCAGGATTCTGGCAAATCCAAATAGCTGAGAAAGATAGATATAAAACTGCATTTATAGTTCCTTTCGGACATAATGAATGGAATGTAATGCCTTTTGGTCTCAAAAATGATCCTTCTGAATTTCAAAATATAATGAACAATATTTTTACTCCTTACACATCCTTCATTATTGTCTATATTGATGGTGTCTTAGTTTTTTCTAATACAATTGATCAGCACTTCAAACATTTACAAACGTTTTTACATGTCATTGAGAAAAAGGGCTTAACAATCTCTTTATCAAAAATGGTGTTATTTCAAACAAAAATTAGATTTCTAGGGCATGACATTCATCAAGGTGCTATTAAACCTATAATGAGATCTTTAGCATTTGCTGACAAGTTTCCTGATGAAATCAAAGACAAAAAACATTTACAAAGATTTCTGGGTTGTTTAAATTATGTTTCAGATTTCTTTCCACATTTGCGTCAAGAATGTGCACCTTTGTATCAAAGACTTAGGAAGAACCCAGTCCCCTGGACTGAACAGCATACCAAAATAGTTAGACAAGTTAAAGAAAGAGTTAAGTCATTGCCATGTCTTAATATCCCTAATCCCTCTGCATTTATGATATTAGAAACAGATGCATCAGACATAGGATATGGTGGTATATTAAAACAAAAGTTAGAGTCACAGCCTAATGAGCAATTAGTAAGATTTTATTTAGGTCTGGCTTGGCCCGCAGCAAAATTACTCTACTATCAAAAAGGAAATTTTATCAGTAGTACTCTGTATTTCAAAGTTTCAAGATGATTTATTTTACAAAAAATTCTTACTTCGAATCGATTGCAAATCAGCAAAAGAAATTTTACAGAAGGATGTTAAAAACTTAGTTTCCCTTAAAAACTGACTATTTTCAGGCTAAAAGCCTTACAATAAACCCCTACAAATCAAAGGAAGCATAAAACATTTAAAAGAAGCTCAACGGCTACACGCCGGAGTTCATAACTTAACGAGCCACTCGCTCGGAGTACACCAAACAGAATAGTTCATTAATAAAGAATAAAAGAAAGATACAACTCAACGGTTCACACAACCAGAGTATTAAGGTTTATATCCCAAAACATAACTAACTTTAACAGAGAAGACACCTAACTAATTAGATGATTGGCTCACATGATCATACAGAGCGACCTTCATACCATATGCATTAAATGAACTAGAATACTTGGTTTATATACGTTTACAAATTAAGAATACTTTACATGACTTCATTAAAGACGTAAGTAGGCACACATGACACCTTGCAAGTGAGAATAGACTCCATCTTAACATAGCTGACTCAATTTCTTCCTGTCAGAAAAAAAAACCTGGGAAAAAAGGAGAAAGAGTAGTGGGATGAGCAACCACACGTTCAGTGAGTGTCCCCTCGACTCCCTTAAAACCAAAACCGTTACAGGCAATACTATCTTTAATAGTCACATATCATGTATTCATACTTTACTATCATATTAGGCATTCATAAAACCCTTATGGAAGGATCACTAAACATAAACTTTATTTTAACCACTCAAACATATTTCTAGGTCCCTCAATGACTAAGTTCCTTTACTAACAAGCAGTTAAGCACGTAAGCAAGCATCGAGGGCTAAGCATAGGGATCTTTCTTTTTATAACATAACCTTTAGCTTTCCATTTAAACTATACATGAAACATCATTCATATGATGTGCACATAAGGTTATCTCTTTTCATAATCATACTTTTCTTGGCATTTCATTCATATGGTATACATAAGGCACACACAATTTTTAAATCTCATTCAAATCTCATTCATAGGGTATGCACGAAATATGATCATATTGCTTTCTTTTTCATAATCGTATCTTACTTAGCATCTCATTCAGAAGTTATACTTGGAATATTCACATAAAGCTTTATTTTCATTAGCATACTTAGATCTCATTCATATGATATGCACAAGCATCTTTCTTTCTTCTTGTGAAAACACTTTGCTTGGCCTTACTTGAAATGTTATTCACATTCATTCATAAGAAAAGCACAGGACATGCACATAAAACTTTTCTTCTTTTCTTGAAAACACATTGCTTAGCCTCTTGAGGCCCATAAAGACTCTTTTCTTAGCCTCTTTGAGGCTCGTTTTCATTAAAGGAAATCTTATTTGTATTGGTCGCATAATGATCCTTATAACTTTTCACATTTCATTCAACTAGCCTCTTAATGGCCCTTGAAACTTTCTTTCTTCTGAAATACTTAAAATGGCAAAATGCTAACTGCTTTTCTTTGCTTATTAGGAAAATACATCTAGGATAAGATCATTACAGGGTGCTGATTTGGTGAGATCTATTCTCAACCCCATAGTGAGACCTAATGCTCACGCTTAAGCTTTTACTCCCTGGACGGCCGCATATAACATATTGGACCATTACCCTCGTCGGGGTCTTCTAGGGCCTCCTAGTACCAGGACTTATCCCCTAGGCTAACATAATCATTCATAACATATTTTCCGAAGCGCATTATCTTAGCTAATTGAAAGCGTATGGGCTATAACGGCTAATAATTTTGCTACCTCTCACAGCGAAATCCTTTTTTATACATCGGGCTTTCTTTTTAATCAAATTCTTTAGGGATTCTCCTGTTCAAGCGAGTTCACTCCCAAAACGAAGTTCATATAGCTAAAATAGGCCATTGATTGCTAATAGTCATGGCTACTATTGTTTTGAAACACGAGAAACGTTCTTTGTCAAATCACCACACTCACATGCATAATGCATCTTAATAACATAAAAGGGGAGGGATTTGCACATAATACATTCAAGCACTTCATAATCATTTCAACAACACAATGAGCCATACATGGCCTCGCAATCCACACGACTGCGGTTAATTTACAACCCAGGCTCCCTCCTCGCAAGCACCGTACCATAAAGAACCTCGAACCACTTATAGTTCTACCTCAAACCATCCAACTACCATCCCGGTTTTCAGATCAATAATCATAACATTCAAATCCCTAATGTCATACCGAAAAGCGATATGTGAACTTACCAATACATGACTTACCGATCAAGCAAATATCATTCCGCAGTGTGCTACAACCAACAGTTATAACCATATATACATATATATGAATTCATATCGCATTAACTTGAAACAAATGCTTAGCAAGCTGAATTAAAATAACTAAGCATGAAACACGATTACATTCATGTATTGTAGTTAAGGGGGTAAACATGCTCATTTCGGTCGTTCGAATGTTGTTTCCAAGCTACTTCACGAGCATAACTCAACTAAATAGACAAGCATCGATTTGAGGCCTTTATTCATTATTTCGAGGTTACATTCCAAGCCTAATTTAGCCATTTAAGCATAATACGATTCAAGACGTTGGTTTAGTACATCAAAATTACTATTCAAGCTTAATGAACCCATTGAAACATAATACAATTCAAGGCGTTCATTTATTATATTGAAGTTACTATTCAAGTCAACTTTTCAGGCATGCATTAACTGAATTCACTTGACTCGAATCTAAACATGCATAACTCATTTCGAACTGAACTTTCAGGCATGTATTAACAGAATTCACTTGAATCGAATCTAAACATGCATAACTTATTTTGAACTATGTTTTCAGGCATGAACTAACTAAACTAACATGTATCAATTCAAGCCACTTTTGAGCATTAATCAATTAAACTAACATTTAATGATTCAAAGTCATTTTTAGGCATAAACTAACTAAACTTAGCATGAATCACAACTTAAAGGGTTAAAAGGCTTTCGAAACTACTAATACTTAGGAGGCGAGAAACACTTACCTGGACTCCAATCTAAAGGCTCGAATCCAAGGCTGCCAGCTCGACTCTAGGGCTCGAACGACTCTCATTTCCTCGGTTCTTGCTCACCCTCGCATGAGCAGAGACCCAAACCATGCCCAATTCGCCCAAGTCACACCCTAACCAAAACTCTCACTCATTGACTTGATGCTTGAAGTTGCAATTTTAAGCTCGATTTAGAGGGAATTTGAGGCAATTAGAAACAGGATTGCATGGCTGAGCTTTGGCTCGCATCTGGGGCTTGAATCGTAGCCCAACTGAATTGGAAACGTGGTGAATCCTTCGAATTTCTGCTAGATTTTGCAACATAGGGCTCGACTGGGGTTAGGAAGGTGAATTTTGGAGGATTTTCGAGTTGGGTTGAGTCAAAAATCGGAGGTTTTTGGGAGCTTGCTGATGGCGAGCATGGTGGAGGAGGGAAAGAGGAAGAAGGACCAGAGAAGAAAGAGAGGAAGCTCCGGGCTATTGCAGAAACACGGGGGAAGAAAAAGGGGCTCGTGCGTTTTGACCAAATTGCTTCTCCATCTCTCTTTTCCTTTTTTTTTGATTCCAGCTTTCCTAATACTTAACACCGCTAGTTTAATTCGTATTCTGAATTCTAAAATCGATAATACGACCTTTCATCGATTACTCGATCTCAAATACGTCAAGGTTCGATTTATTAAACCTTGAAACTAATTCTAAGGTTAATAACCTACTCCCACTTGGGAAACGACTAAATAAATCAAATAACGACTAAATTAAACTATCGATATAATTTAAAGGTACAAATAGCACGAATTAACTTTAAAATCAATAATAGCGATAATAATTCTTTTTAATAAAATTATCGCTCACATAAGGACATCAATACTAATTTAACTCATATAGCTAATAAAAATACGAATTTTGTAGCGTAGAAGGTAAGGCAGCCACGTTATCATACATAAAGAAGGTGGGCCTTACAGTCTCCCCCCCTTAAACGAATGTCGTCGTCGAAATTCTAAGCCTAAGTTGGTTTTTCCTAGAATGTATGCACACAACTAGGATCTACGCGGTAGGTTTCCAAAAGGTTTTATTTTGCAGACACTACTTCTTTTAAAAAGAAAGAAAATAGCTTATGGTATCCAGTCTCCTGCTTGCCAATCCTCTTCAAGCGTCTACTCACTCTATTTAGGCGCTGAGGGTAAATCGCATTGAAGAGGGGCAAATGAGTTGGCATGGATAACCATATCAAACTTATTTTAAATGAACATCAACTTTAAAATTTTTATCTAAGCAATACTAGAATCACAACGACTACTCTACACTTACGCATCAACACAAGCAGACATTTAAAGCATTTTCATGTATGGCAACTTAAACATAATATTTCGAGGTCATATTAAGGCATTCAACTTAACCAAGTTCATTCTGAAACATGAAGAAATCGAATTTATTTCAAAATCAAGTCAGTCAATCAAGGCTTCCGTATCATAGCAAAGTAGTAAGGACACCAAGTAGCAAGGACATAAGATAACTCAGCATCTGAAAGACTAATAATTATAAGTGACATCAATCACTGGTGCAAGGATATAACCTGTACATTACTGAGAGTAATTCATGATGCTATCAATTAGTAAGCAAGAAAGAACTTGGAAGAAAAATGGCATGCTAAGAATGCAGGACGATGGCCAGTGGGGGTTCAATATGTTACTCATAAGCATGTTGTTTCGAGTAGAGATCGCCCACTGGGACTAGTAGTTTTCATGGGGGAAGGAAGGCTTCTAAGTACTTAATTTGCATGCATATATTTTCAAAACAGTTGCTCAAGCACATGAGTTACAGGCCATAATACAGCAAGCAACACTGGAGTTAGTAGAGGAATTACTTAAGAGCTCCTAAACTTATGTCTCATGTTAGAACTACAATAAACTAAATAAAAGATTTCAGGCCAGAGCATGTAGCTGAAAAGATAATAAGTAGACGAGATAATCACAATAGCTTAGCTAATGAAAAGTTCAACCATAGGGTCTTCATAGAGAACTGATTATCTCTACTTACTGAGAACATGCAAGTAAGATGACATTGTCATAGACATGAATCAACACCCCTTTGCACCCTTATAAGAATATCACGTAACATATGATATAAGATAGCACGATCATGTCATGCCATGACACTTGGATCAATCATGCTAATGGTCATTTTATGCAACTTACACACCAAATTTAGAATAAAGAATTTAAATATAACCTTGGATACATTATCATACTTCCCTCCTAAAACATGAAATATATAAAGGTGAACATATGCTAACGCAGCCTCTTATAGTCATTACATCATGCATTAAATACATGTGTATACAACCACTCAAGCTATACCATAAGATAACAAAATTCATGGAGTGTACACAATGGCTTAGAGATCATACTGTTTCATAATTCACACCAATGACTATTTAAATAACAAGTCCAAAGTAGCTATATAGGCTCCTATGAGCTTAGCACTACATGTATGCCATGTTGATACTCGAAGACACTTAAACTCATTCATTGTCACTTAAGAATGTACCTACATGATCGTATGTAAATGCAAACCCTAGTTTGCAACCTATAGTAAAAGGATAAGTCTTGGGTCTATGGCGTATGGGCCTATATGCTTCCGCTGCACTACTCTGATCAATCATACAAAGGCAAGAATGTGTGAATGCAAGTTTCTAAGGTCGTCTCATCATGCTTCAATATGTGTGTATATAGTTATTCGGCTATTACGTGGAATCATAGAATTCACGGAATGCAAGCAATAAGTCAGAGGTTATGCCATGTCATGAATCACCAAGCTTAGATAATCTGAATAATCACATCACATACCAATCCGACTCAAGTCAAGCTCATTCACTAGCATACAAAATCGAAGTATTTCAAAACTGAGTTACTTAACCAAGGGGTTTTCATTTTATAGCAAGGTAATAGAGACATCACATAGCATCACTTGGCAGCATAAGAAATCCTTAAGACATGCAGACTGACGGGGTCGTCACATAGAAAGAACACCTAGAATTGTATATACACGTACAATCCCCCTTTGCAACCTGTGATCAATAGCTTACCCTAAACATCGCCCAATTTAGAAAGGATTAGTGTCCATCTGCTAGGGTTGTTTGAGTATGGTTGACATTGCTGGTCTTATATGTACGCGTTGAGGTCTTATGAGGTACACCCATCCCACAGGTGGTCATAGGAGTCTCACTGTAGGTTGTTTACCTTAGTAGGGATTATTTACTATGTACAATTCCAAAGTCTGCTAGGTTCTTCCTCCCTTTCGCTTTTTAGGTGTATTAGGGTTCGTTCGAGCCAAAACATCATCACTCCATTCACAAATAACAATTCGTATAATAGAATGCAAGTAATACATGGTTTAGGCAACAATGGCAAGAAAGGGGAACAATAGGTATACTTACGCAATGTTTAATGAGATCCTACCACAGGCATTTAGTTTTTCAAGCATGCATGCGAAAATATCCCCTAATTTCACTCAGGCAATTCAAAATTCACAACAGTAAGGTACCATTTAGTAGGATTATCAATCATAGTAACTAATTTCCCATGATTCCTTTTCTAGCCCATGATGAAGGAATCTATTGTCGTACAGATCTCAGCACATACACATTTATAAGCAACATTCGACCTGCATAAGGGCGTATATTTATGAATCTAAACTCCCTTATCATCACTAACGGAAAGCTAATCTGTCGGTGTAAGATAAACTTGGCTCGATAGTCAAAACGGCATTAACGTCTCAAAATCTTGAGTTTCAAAGGATGAAAAATAGCTTATCTATTTCGAATCTCTTTGTTTTTGATAAAAGGATGATTAACTGCTTCTAGCTCTCTCTCTACCAACCTTCGAGTACGTCCACTCACTCCATTATAGGGCCCGAGGAGCAAATTGTACTTCAGGGGCAAAGATGAGCTTAAAGAGATTTTTCAATCGTTCAAGTTTAAATCGATGTGCTTGAACTATTGATCGTCTTATCAGAGCACACGAAGAAAACATTTACCACTCAAAACATCACTTAGCTCACACAAGAACACGGAAATGAATTGGGCTCACATCCTAACACACGACTCATATACATCTAATTGGTTTAACCGGATCGCCCAAAAGTCAATCAATGAAGTCAATTAGCACGTTAGGAACATATTGCACCAATGAAGTCAATGTCACCTGAAGGTGTAGGGAGAGCTATTAGACGCCTGTACTAATGCACAACTCACCACTTTTACTCAATCAGCCTTCTCGAGCCATACATAACTAGTTAAGTGCAGCAACGATCATACAAAGCTCACATTTACACACAAAGCACAACATATGTCATATTATCACAACATGCTTCTAGGCGACTATATAAGATGTAAGACTCAGATCGTGGCCTATGATCATAGGACCTTGCTCTGATACCATCAATTGAAACACCCCCAGCCCCTAAAGCCAGGAGCGTTACGTTTTTTTAACTTTTTACTTAAATTTTGGGGCGAAATGGACAGAGTTTCCCCTAAAAACTGACCGTTTCCAGGTTAAAAACCTTATAATAAACCCCTGCAAATCAACGAAAGCATAAAACATTTAAAAGAAGCTCAACGGCTACACGCCGGAGTTCATAACTCAACAAGCCACTCGCTCGAAGTGCACCAAACAGAACAGCTCATTAATAAAGAATAAAAGAAAGATACAACTCAACAATTCACACAACCGAAGTATTGGGGTTTACATCCCAAAACATAACTAACTTTAACAAAGAAGATGCCTAACTAATTAGATGGTTGGCTCATACGGCCATACAGAGCAACTTTCGTACCATATGCATTACATGAACTAGAATACTTGGTTTACATATGTTTACAAACTAAGAATACTTTATATGACTTCATTATAGACGTCAGTAAGCACACATGACACCTTGCAAGCGAGAATAGACTCCATCTTGACATAGCTGACTCAATTTCTTCCTATCAGAAAGAAAATCTGGGGAAAAAGGGGAAAGAGTAGTGGGATGAGCAACCACACGCCCAGTGAGTGTCCCCCGACCCCCTTAAAACCAAAACCATTACAGGTAATAATATCTTTAATAGTCACATATCATGCATTCATACTTTACTATCATATTAGGCATTCATAAAACCTTTATGGAAGGATCACTAAAAATAAACTTCATTTTAACCACTCAAACATATTTCTAGGTCCCTCAATGACTAAATTCCTTTACTAACAAGCAGTTAAGCATGTAAGCAAGCATCGAGGGCTAAGCATAGGGATTTTTCTTTTTATAACATAACCTTTTAGCATTCCATTCAAACTATACATGAAACATCATTCATATGATGTGCTATTGAATTAGAGAGTACACAACCACAAGAGGGGGTGAATTGTGGTGTCCGATTTTCGCAAGTTGCTGACAAACAGTCTTAGACCCTGTTCGCACAGGTTGTTTCTGAGATAAGCAGAAGCGAAAATCCAACAAAATTGAATGCGGAAATAATGGACACAGGATTTTTACGTGGAAAACACCTCTAGCCCAACTGAGGTTAAAAACCACGACCTACCTCGTGTAGGATTTAAACACTTCACTAAACGGGCTAAACACGTTACAATAGTAACACACCTTGTTACAACTTGTAACACACGTAACTTGTCTTCCCTAAGACGAGTTACCCCACGTCCAAAATCCCCTTGATTTGGACACACACTCTTCTCACTCTTGTGAAAGAAGAATATAAAGGAAAAACACCCTATTACAATGCTTCTTTAACTAAGCTAATATAGGGTACAATAAAGTCCTAGGATGCCAGCTTTGAAAGCTCAATTAATTCACTCACAAGGCTCGGTTTTCTTTTCAAACGTTTTAGCTCGTGAACTCAGATTTTTCCTCTTTGAAAACCGATGTCTCCAAGATTGTAAGAAGCCGCCTTTTATAGTGCTTGGAAAACAATTCATCAAATTTTTGGAAACTAAAAAATCTGAAGAATATAGAATCCTTTACCCACAAGGGATGGAAAAACTATTTCTGAAATTTTTGGAAACTAAAATCCTAGAGAAAATAGAATCTTTTAGCTATAAGGGGTAAGGTGACATGAGCTGAAAAACACTTCCTGAACCGCGTGCATAAGGCGGTGTTCTTTAGCAGCTAGCCCATGTTTTTCTCAACTACCTTATCCACTTGCCAAAAATTGGATATTCTTTTTATTTAAAAAGATTTTGCAAATCCCTTAGATTTTTGATAACCGTTTTTAGGGTAAGAATAAGATACTCCATAGAAAAATCTTTCTTGCAAATCTTTGAAGAAGCTGCTCAAAATCCAAAAGATAAAATCGTGCAAAGCAGTTTTTCGCAGCTTATTCTGGAAACACCCTGATCGCCCTGTTCCCAGGGTTGTTCTGAAGGATGATCCGAAATATTTTCCGAAAAGCAAAACCATTTCCAGTGAGTGGTAAATTAAAACTTTCTAATTGGCATATTAACAAGAGTCTAAAAATATAAAACCAAATCAAATCAAGACATCTTGTTATAACCCCTAGTCATCTTGTAGAACGACTTTGCTGCAAACACTTCACAGAATATGCTTCAAACACCGCACGAACCCTGTTTGTCACAGCTGCACATATCTTATGTTTCAAACACTTCTCAGGATATGCTTCAAAACACCTCACAGAACCTGTTCCTCACAGGTGTTCTTACATTGCTGACTTGAGTACCTGTTCTTGATAAATCATTAGTCAAGCAGTTTTAATACATTGAGAACAACAGTAAGGTCCTGTTTGGAAAGCCTGTTTGGAGCAACAACAACAACACTTGGATTTGTTATGATCAAAACTTTATACATTCTAACAAATTTCCCCTTTTTGATGATGACAAATCAAGTGACCATATTGACTTTCAAGGGCAATTGAAGTGATTAGTGCCAATTATTTATAGGACCGACAATTCACATGAAGCAGTCAGTATCGAAAGAGTGTAAGAAATTTAACTCGTCCATGGCAAAACTAAAACAATATTGGTCATCCTATCTTCCCCCTTTTGGCATCATTAAAAAGAAGGGGCGAACAGTCAAACAGAGGGTGTTTGCTATCACCACCGCTTGGGTAATGGAGGAAAGTCAACAGGCGATACACTCAAGTGTTTTGGTACGGTAATGAGATTGGCCATCCTAGTCACACACAAGCAATTCACAACAAAAAGCAAGCAAGGCAAAGCCAATCAAAAACAAGATATCCTGTCATTCATCAAAAGAGTGCAACAGAGTACAAACTGATTCACCAAGAGAAGTGAGAACAGGCTATGAGAACAATAGATGGGAACAACTCATGAGGGGTGTTCAAGGAGCAGAGGGAGAAAATTTTGCTGAAAGTGAAGAGAGAAGGGCGAGGAGATCTGCATGGCATTTTGCATTTAGAGCTTTTTCCTCGTCCAAGGTAGCCTTTACAGCGTTAAGCTCAGTACTGAGGCAAGAGTTTTCTTCCAAAGCATCCTCAAGCTTGGTTGAGGAACTGCCAGGAATAGGAGGATGGGGTGTTCTGGTCCCCTGTTCTGAGGCAGACCCTTCAATCAAAGCATACCCACACCCCATAAGGGTGTTACTCCCGATCTCATCAATGAACTGAACGCCCACCTTCTTCTGCAGTGTCACCCCAAAGTGCTCAAACACACTAGTCAGAAAGAAACCGTATCCCAGATCATGTTCCCTAGAGGTGTTTGCAATTCTTACAATATATCAAATCATGATGGCAGGAAGGTTGATTGGCTCTTCCTTGTTCATCAGATCCATCAAACATTGATCCATAGCATCAGCAAGATTATGACCCTGGCCCCTGGGGATGACATTCTTGATGATAAACCAGAATATCAATTGATGGAGCGATGTCATGTCCCCTTTCTTCACGGACTTGGGTGTTTGGAGGCTTGATTGCTGGCTAAATTTCTAGGCGAGTTTCAGCAGCCTGGCTGTCCCTAAAATAGTCTTGTCTTCCCTCACATATATATCAAAGCCTGTGGAGGGAATCCCCAGAATGTCCCCTAATATCTTCGCATCAAAGTGAAGCTGCTTCCCATTAACAATACTTGTCACCACTCCTTCGGTGATAGTGCAGTTGGCATAGAACTCTGCCAACTTATGTACAGAACACCTCAGCTGGGTGTTTGTAAACAACTCATACCACTCCTGTGCATGCAACTTGTGCAGAAACACCCCCAGTCCTTGTTCCTCAAAATATTTGACCTTTATAATTTTGCCCCTAACAACCCGTCTCTGAAACAATTGGGTCAGTTTGGCTGAGATTGCAGACGGGTTAGATTTCTTGGCTCGTTTAGGTTGGGGCTCAGTAGGAGGATCTTGGGTGGAGGCGTGTTTGAGGGAGGCTTTTCTCTTGGGAGTTTTGAGGGGTGATGGTTTTGGTGTAGGAAGAGGCTTATTCTCTGAGGACTCTGAGAACACGGGTGTGCCCTGTTTAAAGGCAGTGTTCTCAGTGTCGCTATCTGATGAAGGCTCAGAGGAGGAATCAATCTCCTCAACAACAGGGGCTGACTGTTTGGTAGGACGAGGAGTGGAGTGAAAAGCTATTCGGGTTGATTTTCTTATGGGTCTGTTTGTGGGTTTGGCCGAAGAGGGGATTTATGGTTTTGGTTTGACAAGGGGTTCACTTTTTGAGGGCTCTTCAGTCTAGCCGCTTTTAGGCCTTGATGGTGGTCGTATTCTTGGCATTCTAGTACGCCTAGCCACAATTTTGTACCGTTTGCGTTTCTCACCGGTTGGTGGTACCGGTGTGGCTTGTTCAGTTTTGGCAGGGGCCTCCTCCAGTTGACCACTACTTCCCCCTTCTTCTCTTGACAAATCCTCCCCTAGGTTCTCCTTAAAAACTTCAGGCCCTGTTTCTGACCCTGTTTCCTGCTCAGGAAACAGCCCAAACGAGTTGATGTCATCTAACCCATGGTCCAACAGAAAAAGTTCATCTAAAGCCCCCAATTTCTCTTTCAGATGCCCCAACAAGTTCTTGGGGTTGACATGCGCCTGTTTCACCAAACAAAATCAATTCCCACCCAAATTTGTACGGGATGTCTTCCAATTTCAAATTCACTATTCTAAGGTCGATACTTTTCAAAAACCCAAAAGGTTTATAGGCAATGGATCGAGGAGGTTCAGTATTTTTACCTTCCATGAGGGCCGTCAGAAATTATGTAGGTGCAAACAGGGCTGTGGCTGTTTTGCAAGGCTGTGCCCTGTGTCTGGTTGCCCTGGGTCAAGGTCGAGGAGCTCTCGAAGCTAATGGGGAACGCCATTTTTCAGAGGAAGGAGAGAGATTAGGGTTTCTTGAACAGAGTTTCAAAGCAAGAGAGTTTCGGTGGAGGTGAAAGATTGAGCAAGAGCTTTAAAGGGAGAGAGAGACGTGCGAAATCTTTAAAAGATTTTGCCCGTTTTTGCAACGGACTTTAGCATTTATTGCGCACGCCTCGAGAAGAGATTAGCAGTTTTCAATTTGTTGCACACATTTGACAAACAAGAGGCATACCTGTTTCTGATGCTTGTTCTTGAGGTTACTTGCTCGGTAACATTGGACAATAAGGGCAATCTCATTAGACCTCAACGAGTGTCAGCAAGTTGCAAACCTCACATATGCTAAACATAGCACACAAGTTGATTGCAAACAAAAATTTAACATGTTGTACCCGTCACTTTTAAATTTTGCAAACAGGGAGAGAGAACAGGTTGGTCAGGTTGTTCTAATTAAGCCTAGTTCGAGTCTATTCCTTTCAAATTGTTCTCTACTCAATGCCTTTGTGAATATATCAGCAATTTGATTTTCAGTGGCACAAAAATTCATTGAGATCACTCCCTTTTCAACATTGTCTCTCAAGAAATGATGACGAATGTCAATATGTTTTGTTCTTTTGTGTTGACATGCACTTGTATTGTCACAATAAATAGGAATGCATCCTATGTCAACACAAAAGTCCTTGAGTTGTTGTCTTATCCATAATAACTGAGCACAACAAGATGCAGCTGCCACATACTCAGCTTCTGCTGTGGACAAGGCAACAGAGAGTTGTTTCTTGGTTGCCCAAGATACCAAACAAGGTCCAAGAAAGTGAGCCATACCTGAGGTGCTTTTCCTATCAACCAAGAAACCTGCGTAATCAGCATCAGCATACCCAACAAGATCAAAGTTGCAACCTTTAGGATACCATAAGGCTAGATCAGGTGTATGTCTTAAGTACCTAAAAATCCTTTTAACCCCCTTTAG
This sequence comes from Carnegiea gigantea, assembly GCA_029747015.1. Lineage (NCBI taxonomy): Eukaryota > Viridiplantae > Streptophyta > Magnoliopsida > Caryophyllales > Cactaceae > Carnegiea > Carnegiea gigantea. The sequence goes on along the minus strand of JAKOGI010000064.1, from coordinate 1,087,603 downwards.
ATGAGTTTCTTTAGGGTTTGACTGAAAACGTGCACATAGACCAACACTAAAAATAATGTCAGGTCTACTAGCAGTTAGATATAAGAGTGACCCTATCATGCCCCTATAGGATTTCTCCTCAACTGAGGGACTACCATCATCCATTACCAACCCAGTTGAAGGAGAGATGGGAGTATCAATGGGCTTGGCTGACTCCATCCCAAAATGCTTAAGTAATTCCTTAATATACTTTTGTTGATGGATCATGGTGCCGTTTGAAGTTTTCTTGATTTGCAAGCCTAAAAAGAAATTAAGCTCACCCATCATGCTCATTTCAAACTCACTCCTCATCATTTTTGAAAATTCATTGCACAATTCATGATGAGTTGCACCAAATATGATGTCATCGACATATACTTAGACAATCAACAAATGTTCCTCCTTAGATTTTAGAAACAAGGTATTATCTACCTTGCCTCTTTTAAAATCATTTTCCAATAAAAAGCTTGACAACCGCTCATACCAAGCTCTAGGAGCTTGTTTTAAACCATAAAGTGCTTTGTCAAGTTTGAAAACATGGTTAGGAAATTCATCACTTTCAAAACCGGGGGGTTGTTTGACATACACTTTCTCTTTAAGGTACCCATTTAGAAACGCACTTTTAACATCCATTTGATATAACTTGATCTCCATGTGGGCTGCAAAAGCTATCAAGATTCAAATGGCTTCCATCCTTGCAACAGGTGCAAAAGTCTCTTCATAATCAATTCCCTCTTCTTGGTTGTAGCCTTGAACCACCAGCTGGGCCTTGTTCCTAGTGACTGTTTCGCACTCATCTAGCTTATTACGGAACACCCACTTGGTTCCAATGATTGTTCTATCCTCTGGCCGTGGCACAATGTGCCATACCTTGTTCCTTTCGAACTGATGGAGTTCTTCTTGCATAGCTGTGACCCAATCTGAATCTGCAAGGGCTTCATTAATATTCTTAGGCTCAATTTTTGAGAGAAAAGCATAGAAAGCACAGAAAATTTTGAGTCTAGATCTAGTTTGAACTCCTGCATTAATATCAAACAAAATTTGATCAAGAGGATGTGAACTTTGGTATTTCCATGATCGTGGTGAAAGTGGGTTCACAGATATGCTCTCCATCCTAGCTGGAATACTTGGCGAAACAATTTCAGGTCCTGTTCCCAAGCCTGTTTGGGAGCCTGTTCCTGAAATTATCTCAGAAGGGTTCGGCTGATGTTGACCCGAACAGGGTTCCACCCTGTTTCCCCCTGTTTGGTTCACACCCTGCCTACCTTCCTGAAGAACAGCTTCAGGCCTTGATCTCTCAGATTGATCCTTACCTGGTTCATCTTGAAGCAGCATGTCTTTTTTAACAAGACCTAGTTCGAGGTCTTCCTCCTGTGCATTATTCTCACTTAGAGAGTTAGTTTCATCAAAAAGCACATGCACACTTTCTTCAACACACAAGGTTCTCTTATTAAACCCTTTGTATGCCTTACTATGTGAGGAGTAACCGAGGAATATTGCCTCGTCACTCCTTGGATCAAATTTCCCTAAGGCATCTTTTCCATTATTATGCACAAAACATTTACACCCAAAAACTCTCAAATGCAAAATATTTGGTTTTCTTCCTTTGAGGATCTCATAAGGAGTTTTGTTAAGAACAGGTCTAATCATGCATTTATTTATAATGTAACATGATGTGTTTAAAGCTTTAGCCCAAAATTTTCTAGGAAGACCACTAGCAACAAGCATTGTTCTAGTCATGTCCTCTAGAGTACGATTTTTGCGCTCTACCACCCCGTTCTGTTGGGGTGTTCTTGGAGCTGAAAAATTATGATCAACACCATGCTCATTACAATAGTTAATAGAGCTCGAATTTTCAAATTCTGTACCATGGTCAGACCTTATGCATACCAAAGAATGTCCTACCCTCTTTTCAGTCTTTTTAATGAAAGTAAGAAATTTTTTAAAAGTTTCATCTTTAGAAGCCAAAAACAAAGTCCAAGTGAAACGAGAGTAGTCATCCACTATCACAAGCACATACCTCTTGACACCTCGGCTCATGATCCTCATTGGACCACATAGATCCATATGTATTAATTCAAGGGGTCGAGTAGTGCTTATACACTTTTTAGACTTAAATGAATTTTTGACTTGTTTGCCTTTGGCACATGCATCACATACCTTGTCATCATTGAATTTGATGGAAAGTAAGCCAACTACTAAATCTTTGGTTACAAGTTTGTTCAAAAGAGAGTGGCTTGCATGACCTAGTCTTTTGTTCCAAAGCATAACATCATCTTTTAAGGCACTCAAACAAGTCAAATTATTTTGGGGAAGAGTAGAAATACGCACTTTATAAACATTTTTGTGTCGCTTCCCCCTCAACACAACATCTCCTGTGTTCATGTTTACAACCAAGCAACGTGTTGGAGAGAACACTACTAAGTTGTCTTTGTCACACAGTTGGGACACACTTAGCAAGTTGTGTTTTAAACCATCCACAAAATAAACATTGTCAATTGAATGGAGAGTGACTCACCTATCTTACCTATACCGACAATTGTCCCAGATTTGCCGTTTCCAAATGCCACACTCCCTCCTTCTGATGCTGTAAGTGAGAGAAAATTGGATTTTTCACCAGTAATATGCCTCGAACACCCACTGTAAACATACCACAGCTGCCTGTTCCCTAGACTGTTTCCTGCACTGTTTGCTGGGTTGTTTGCTGGGTTGTTCTCTCTCACTTCAGCCTGCAAAAACAAATCAAGGGTTAGTTTTGGGAACCCAGATCCACTTGGGTCCCATTCCTTTAGACGTGTAAATCTCATCTTTCCTAACCCACATTTGTTTTACATGCACTGAGTTCTTGTTAATGGCATACTTTCTTATAGGACAAGCATATCGATAATGCCCCGTTTTACCACAATGAAAACAAACAATATTTTCAGGTAATCCCACATATTTGTTATTCACTGGGTAGGTTATCTTAGGCACAAAACCTAGTCCTCTTCTATTTTGACTATGATGAGTGTTTAACCATTCAAACGCCCTTGAGGACCTGTTCCAGAGCTTGTTTGTGGCAAGGTCCGATTCTAAGTGTTTTATTTTTCCAAGCAAGTTTCTGTTTTCTTCTAGCAAAGACTCGACCTTACCTTTTAAGTCAAGAGATTCTTTTTCTAGCTCAGTCAGTTTAGTGGAACAAGTCTCTTCTTTCATGAGTAGAGTTTCTTTAAGCACATTGATGTTTTCATGCAAGGCAAGAGTCTCTTTGTCAACTTCAAGCTTTTCTAATTTTAGGGTTTCATTTTCAAGTTCTAAATCTCGAACATCCCCTTTTAATTCAGCACATATATCCATTATATTGTACACTAATTTCTCAAGAGTTGATTTATTTATACCATGTACCTTATTCTTGAGTTGAGTCAGACTATCCGTTGACCCATCATCTAAATCAGTGTCACTCCTTGCCATGAGTGCTACATCAGCTTCCCCAGCTTCAGACCCTTCCTCATCCTCACTTGAATCTCCCCAGGCCGCGAGCATAGCTTCTGAGAACCTTTTCGCTGAGCTGCTTACACCCTATTTCCTCCCCTGTTTTCTGGGGTGTTCGGGTTCTTGTTCTTCCTTGTGCAGTGGGCAGTTTCTCACAATGTGGTCCAGCTTACCACACTTGAAACACCTAGTGAACTGTTCTCGAGGGGTGTTCCTGGCTTTGCCGAGTCCTTCCTTTTGATGTTTTCTTTGACTTTCTTGGAGAACTTCTTAAATTTTTGAGTCATCATGGCAATTTCCTCCTCCTCAGAATCAGAATCATCTTCTAAGGCCTTTAGTGCAAGACCTCGTTCTCTCTTTGTCTCATCTTTCTGTTGAGAATATTTCCTAAGTTCATATGTTCGGAGGTTGCCAATCAGCTCATCTAGGGTGATCTTGTTCATGTCCTTAGCTTCTTGGATGGCCGTTACTTTCGCTTCCCAAGAATGAGGTAAAATTCTTAGGATCTTCCTCACCAATTCTTCGGTGGTGAAGGATTTTCCTAAGGATTTCAACTCATTCGTTATGTGAGTGAAGCGAGTGTACATGTCCATCACACTTTCCCGATCACCCATCTCGAACAGCTCATACTTTCTCATAAGCAATTCAATCCGGGATTGCTTTACTTGATTGGTCCCTTCGTGAGCTACTTGCAAAGCATCCCAGATTTCTTTGGCCGAATCACATTCAGATATGCGAGTATATTCATCAGGACCTAGGCCAAAATATAGGAGTTTCTTGGCCTTGGCATTCTTCTCCATCATCTTGTAATCTTCAGCATTGAACTCCTTAGGCTCCTTGGGTATTGACTTTCCATCTTTAGTTGTTTTCTTAGGGATGAGTGGTCCATGCTTGATGAGCATCCACAACTCATAGTCCTCGGCTTGGATGTAGTTTTCCATCCTATTCTTCCACCAACTATAGTGTTGGCCATTAAAGTATGGTGGACGAGTTATGGATTGTCCTTCAAGCATGCCTTGTGGA
>JAKOGI010000064.1:1060591-1078091 GCA_029747015.1 Carnegiea gigantea | reverse complement strand
GGTGAAGAGATCGGATCTTGGGTTTGAAATTGATCAAAACATGTCATTGGGTTAGGGTAGAAAATTATACATCTTTAAAACTTTATTTCAATTGATCTACTGCTCTAAAAATCATGGAAATTGGAGGGTATATGGGTCAAGGCGTCCTCTGCGCTATGCCTTTTGAATCAAAGGATTTCGATTTGTATGGAATGAGTTATTGCCTATCCACCGGAGACTGTCAAAACTGGGATAGACTAGGATAGTTGGCACATTTTAGGATTGTTAACCTAACTACAGTGGTAAGTAGCGAAATTGAAAGTTATAGTAGATGAGCCCATCTTTCAATAATGGGCAAGAAGTTGAATTTTGGATGTCCGGTGCTAAAGTTATGGGGTCGGAAAGTCAAGATAGGAAATCAGGGCAGGACCTAATGGTTTGGAAAACTAACGTTCACTTTGGAAATTTACCTAGGGAGGGTCAGGTTGCCAAAAAATGTGAAACTTTTTGGGTGGATGTGTTGCGATGTACCGCATAACCTCATTTTTGAATCAAACAAATTGGGATAGCGTGGCCAAAGTTATGGTCAATTTACCACGGACTATTCAGACCAAGACAGTCAGTGGCACCGCTAAAAGAAATAAGAAGACACCTAGTTCGGGCGAGAATCGGGTGAAACCCTGAACATGACAACTGTGGAAGACGGGCTAAAGTTGCTATATTGGGCTAGATACTAGAATTTGGGCTTCGGGGGCAGAAGTTATGAGTTCTGGGGGCGGACCCAGATTCTGCCCGAATCTGTATCCTAGTTGGGCTTCGGATTAGGGATCCTAAAAAAATAGGAGTAAAATTTTACAAAAAAATAAAATGATAATAATTCTGAATCTAAGGCGAAGGCCAGGGGTGTAATTTACGTGAGTTGGATTAAGTCTGGGCTATGTGTTGGCCCAGGTGCAGAGCAGTAAATTCGAATTATTAACCGAGCCCATAACTTCGTACGGTATCCAGGTAACAATCATGCCCCAACCCTTCCTCGAGTTGCTTGAAATTATTGGTGGTCTAAACTTGGTAAGAATTACCCTATTTATTAATTGAATGAGATAATAGCATGAGTTAACTCAATGTGGCTACATAGCAAAATCTGCATGATGTGATGTGTTAAGGAGTTGTGACTTAGTAATGTTGTGTTAGAAATTCAAGACTTAATTTCTATGGTAATGACCTAGGAGAAATGGGTTGAGATTGAATAAATCTTTCAGGTTAAATGGACCTTTGATAAAGAGAAGGGTAATAGTAACTGTAAAGACTGAGTCGGATGAGATTTAATCTGACTGTTGACTGAAGGCCATTAGCCTTTCCTGGGGAACTAGTGCATGCATGAGAGCAGCCACGTGCCTTATTGGAACATGGGCCAGGTTAGCGGTAACCATCCCTAGTGATGTTAGGTCAGGAAAGGGTTAAGTGGTAATCGCCATAGTAAGCGGTAGGCCAGGATCGAGTTAAGTGGCTGTGCTGAACCCAAGCACAGGCCATGAGACCCAGTGGGGTCGCTCACCCTAAATCTAACTGTCGTGATTTGAATTGTGAATTATGAATGTACATCACTGAGATCTGGTAACCATGGGAGCTTATGTTAATGAGAAGTGTGTCCTGGGAGTCTTGCTGTTTTCGCCTACCCCTTAAAATGCTTTCAAAATGAATTTGTGTGCGTAATTGACTGTTAGGGTGATTCTTTACTGAGTTTATCTCACTTTTATAAAATGTTTTGTTTTTTAGGTGATTTAGTTGTACATGGGACCGGGGAAGCGAAAGTAGAATGACGTCTTGATGCCTGAGTTAAGAAGATGCAAGTTAATGGTTTTCTTAGAATAAAGACATTGCTAACAGTTTAAATTAATGGTGGCATCAAAATTTGAACCCTTTGTTAAAGTTGAAGTATTTTTTTAGGAATGTTGTATTAAGTGCCTCGATATCTAGGCTAGTATTTCCAAGAAGAAAATATGACGGTAACACCCCAGTTTAGGTTCTATTGCCACGTAGGCTAAGGATTATAATAAAGAAATGAAATTGGAAACCCGAGGTGTTACATATATATATATATATATATATATATATATATATATATATATATATATATATATATATACATATATATATATATATATATATATATATATATATATATATATATATATATATATATATATATATATATATAATATAGATATATATATATATATATATATATATATATATATATAATATTATATGTGTGTGTGTGTGTGTGTGTGTGTGTGTGTGTAGAGAAATGTATATGTGTGTGTGTGTGGTGTGTGTGTGTGTGTATATATATATATAGACACACACACACACACACATGTATATATATATACATAATATATATATTTGTAACATATATACATATGTGTATATATACATATGTAGTATATACATATGTATATATATACATATATATATATATATATATATATATATATATATATGTATAGAGGTATATATATGTGTGTTGTGTGTGTGTGTGTGGTGTGCGTGTGTGTGTGTACATATACATACATATATATATATATAATATATATATTAATATATATATATATATACACACACACAAAACGCGCACATATATACTTTTATATATATACACACCCATGCACATATATATATACACACACACACACACACACACACACACACACACACATACATATATATATATATATATATAAATATATATATATATATATATATATGTATGTATGTTGACCACTGCTGTAAGCGCACGGTTAGTCATAGTGTGGATAATAAGATCGTCCTTAGGGACCAAAATAGTCTATTGAGCTTTGCCAGTTAGAATATGCTAAGCAAATACTACATGAAGGGTTTTGATTTCATAATTTCAAATCTACTAATTCTAAATTCAATCTGGAAGAAAACGTCTGAGGATTTATGCAGTTAAGAAAGGTGACTTGATCAAAATGATAAGCATGTGCTTTTCTCTTAATTAGATAATTTCGAGGAATTTTAATCTATCCAAAAATTCAGACTATTCTTTCAAAATCAACCAAATTTTCCTAAACTAAAGAAAAGTCATTCTTTCAAACTAATTTGCCTTAATCCAGGTTACATATTTTTGATTACTCTCTGGTCCTCCTAACACACATATCTCTCTTTCGAGTTGACATTTTGTTAGGTTTCATCAAGCAATCTGACAATCAAATGTCACTTTTCAGTTTTTCACTTAATTGTTTGAAGTGTGCAAGCAAACTTTCGCCAAATATCCACTCACGACGTAAAAATCACTTGATGAGACGAAATCAAACCAATCATAAATCAAACCACAATTCTAATGATAAATATGATCCAATTACACTTTCATTAACAAGTAAATGCCTACACAAAAGATAAACTACTCACACATGATTAAAGATTCAATAACTAACCAATAATTCTGCGAAAATTTGAGAAGGAAGGGCTTTACAAAGACAACCTTCAACCAAGGGTTTCAAACCGCTTTGAAACCGAACTCACACTCAAGATTTCTCACTCAATCACCCATCAAACTAAAAAGACTAACTGAAGAGTAAAATTTTGAGAAAGAAACTAAACTAAACTATGCTTTCTTTTTTCTCTTCTCCTCTTCTTCCCTCGGCTAAAAAATGAGGTTTTATAGAAGAACATGGATGTTTTCAGCCACACAGCCGAAGGAGGACGAAGAGAACAGAGTTGCACAGCTCACCACGATCCGTGGTAGGCACCATGGTCTGACCATGGTCTTGGTTGGAACCGATTTCTGCTCTTCTCTTGCTCAACGGGCATAGTATTCACGTGGGTGTCTATGGGGGAGGTTAAAATGGCCTAAAATTCTACAAAACACATCAAACAACCATACCCAAGCATAAATCGGGAATAGGAGTATAAATAGTTACTTAAAACACATTATTCTCCTAAAAATGTGGCAAAATGGCCCTAAAATGATGTATACATTAAGCACTTATCAAACTCCCCCAGGCTTAAATTGTTGCTTATCCTCAAGTAATGTTGGATTCAAAGAAATATATAGAACCTCTTTAGGATAGATATAGGTAGTGTTTCAACAGCAAAGCCGATCCAAATTAGCCCAAAAAGATGTAAAAATCATTTAGCAAATAGATTAGGGAATGAAAAGTTCTAAAACCACTTGAAAACCACAATGTTAAATTTCAATCAATCCCCCCAAATCATTAAATACAATAATTCAACATATGAAACAAATAAAGCTAGCAAGGTCGGTAGAGCCTCACTATAGTTATGTGGCACTCATCACTTATGTATTTGAAAATATATAAAGGTTCCCTCAATTCTCATTCCATAGACTGAAATCTACCATAAGCTTCATAAGACTCTCAAATTCACGATCACTAAAGTGCAAACACACCAGACAATCATGAGGACTTTTATAAGGTTGTAATTGAGCTATGGGTAAGGGTAAGAGAGGAACAAATGTTTTGAAAATGTGGAGTTACAAGCCATAGACTAAGAGCCAAACAATTCCAATGCATTATACAACATCATCCTTAAACCAATACAAATCAACAAAATACATCTCCAATTTGAAGAGATTAAGAGTTGAAAGTTATAACAATCTTACAATCCCAACAAGGCTAACACTCTTTGATATTTTTTTTGATGTTTTTCTTCTGTTTTTTTCTTTTTTTTTTGTTTTTCCTCTGATTTTTTTTTTTGGAAACAAAAGAGTTAGCCGAGGGAAATTTATACAAAACTTTGAATCTTAACTCTTCTCTAAATTTTGCATAAAAAGACAAGGGATTTCCTTTTTACAATCAAGATTACACATCCCTTTACCAAACAACCAAAATCCACTAAAAGATCTCAACTCTCCTTTCTAGCTTCCAAATCAAATTTGATGCAAATTAATGAAACGCTCAAATCATGAGGTAATCATTTGGCCATAGACTATAATAGGATGTTCAAATCATGAAAAGCGAACATAGGCTCAAAGGGGCTAGCAAGGGATATAATATACAACAAAGGTGGCTATTTGGCCATTGGTTTAATAAATCAAAGAAATGCCTCAATCATATTGCCTAAATACATTTGCGAAATGTGATCTTACATGAGAGTCAAAGAAAGTTCTAGAGAATTGACGTTAAGGAAGAGTCACACATGAAAGAAACATGAGACTAAATTGATAAATAGTTTTTAAAAGTTCAAAGCCTTATGGGACATCTACCAAGGTCATAACTAGCTCATTAGTCAACACATGCCAAAGTTCATGTAAAGAGTCATAAGGTAATCAATTCGCACTCAACATATGGTCAAAACATGAAGGTCATTTCGAAAACTCATTCTTAAACATTTTTATGCACAATTTGGATGAATCAAAGGATCAAACTAAATCAAAGAAGTCTACCTAGTCTGCAAAGATCATCATCAGAGGATTTTTTTTCTTTCGTTTTTTCTTTTTTTGATTTTTCTTTTGTTTTTTTTTACATGCTCTTAAAATGTAATCTAAAATCTTAAAAATGCAAAAACAATGAAAGAAACTAAGATAAATCTAAAAATGCAATCTAAAATTAAAAGAAAAGAAAAGAAAAAAACTAAACATACTTCTAAAATGCTTCTAAAAAAAACTATAGTAAAGCGTCCCAAAACAACTCACAAACAACATATACAATACACAAGCACACCAAACCAAGCATCAGATGCCAAATATAGTGATAAACTCCCCATGCTTGAGTCACATATTACCCTCAATGTGGCCACATAGAGAAAAGGGGAAGGGGAGTAGCACAAAGATATCAGAAAGGAGGTGGGCGAGGAGGATGGGGTGGTTGGCCATGAGAAATATGCTAATCCTGTCAGGTCTCTAAACATGTCCTATAGTCTTAGAAATATTGAGTCTGGATAGCAAACATGCTACGAAGCTCGTTGTGGCATTCTTGGACAAAATCACAAAGAGCGGCATTCCTTGAAGAAACATAAGCTCGAAGGGACACTTGCTTCTCTTGAATGGACCTAAGGGTGGCTTGGAGGCCGGCATAGTCAGTAGGTGGTGGTTGGGAGAAAAGGCTAGGTCCTGCTTGATTGGATTGAGGGGGTCGAGGGCGAGGTGCGGGTTGAACAACGTTGGCATCACCACGTATCCAATAAAGGTTAGCCCGGTGAAGTAAGGTGGTGCGATCGAGATTAGGAAGCAGCAAACCATTCCCTAGTGTAAATTCAACACAAATGCCGAGCCTCTACTCTACAAAAGTTCATAATTTCAAAAGCAGCTTGATTAAGCTACTTAAACCCAGAAACTCAATCCTTAGGAAAGGGCTCAATACCCAAAAATATAGCAATAGTAGTCACAGTACCATCGATGACTATCGTGCCCTTAGTGGTAACAGCAACACTATACAATTGCTTGGATAAAAATCAATCGAAGTCAAATTAGACACCATCAAGCATATAGGACAAGAAGTATAACTCAGATAATATTAGGCCATTTAGACTATCATCCCGAGCAAAGAGACAGCAAGCCAAGATATGCTAGGCTACTTGAATGCAAGGGTTCCTAATATGTGTGCATTTGGATGAACTAGTGCTATACCTAACACTCCCCGAGAGTTCACCACAAAATACATTTAGGTTGAACTCGTGGGGGACTTGTTACTTCGGCAAATCTATACTAGGTGACAAGCCAAATGTACTATTAAAGGTACCTATGTTCAACTCGTATAATTATCCTTGTAAAAAAAAAAGAAATGTACCCAGCTTGACATAGAGGCCCTCTAGTGACCTCAACATGGAGTGTACTCAGGAACTCTAGGGTTAGGTCCCAGTATGTGCGCTCTTTAATTTTAATAGAGTGTCCTATACCACCTTGTGTAAACAACCACCTAATATCATCTAACATTTATAATCGTGCTAACAAGTCCTCATCATAATATTGAGTTGCCATAACCATACATTCACTCAAACAATTATATCTAGCAACATGATCAGGACTTGGCAAACCAAGGGGATGAGGAATGTTACCTTGGGCACGTGCATTGGTGGAGGTTCAGAATGTCCTTTGAGGTTGGGATGGTGTTTGACTTGATGATCCAACCTCCTTGACACTCCTTTGTCTTTTGGTTGGTGTCATTGTTGCAAAATGAACCAAAAACTAAAGCTAAAACCTAAATAAGAAAATTTGTGGAAGAAAAATGAAGGAATTAAGTAAAAGAAGAAGAATTAGAGAGAGAAAGAGATGGTTATGGTGAATGAGTGAAGGTGAGATGAGTTGGAAGAAGAAGAAGAAGAAGAAAGAGATGAAGAAAAAGATGGATTGAATGAAAACGAAGGATTTTGGGAGAAAATGGATAAAAATGAGAATAAATGAGTGAGGATTGAAGGCTTTAGCTATGGTGGTTTTAGAGAGAGAAAATAGAGGTAGAGAGAAGCTCGAAGAAGAAGACGAATTTGGGGGAAATGAGGGGTCTCTGCGGTCAAAACCCTTGACTGCGGGCCGTAGCAGGTCACCATAGACCGTGGACTCCACCACGGGCCGTCCATAGTGCCTGGTGTCACCATAGTTTTTTTTGCTTTTCTAGTTTGGCATCCTACGGTTGTAGTACTAAGCTTCTTGGCTGTGGTGCCAAACATTTTATTGTATATGTGTGTGTGTGTGTGTGTGTGTGTATGTGTGTATATTTCCTTTCCTTTTTTTTTTATCTCTCCCCCTTTTTTTCTTTATTCTACTCTTATTTCTCTCTTTTTTTGTTTCTCTCTTTTTTTTTTCTTTTTTTATTGAAAAGCTACAAAAATAATGAACATCAAAGCTAAGGAAAAGAAAAAGGGCTTGGGCTGCCTCCCAAAAAGCGCTCTTTTGAGGTCAAGAGTTTGACCGTACTTCTAAGTTTGGTCCGGATCAGTGAGTGTGTGAAAAGTTCCTTTATTACGGACCACAAAATCAAACTTTTTCAATCGAGGGTACCATCTTAAAAGCTCTGGTTGAAGGTCTTTCGTCTTCATCAGTTTATGCCATAACACGCTGTTGGCATATAGGACAAACCACTGACGTAGCCCATCAGACGAGCTACTATCAACTTGTTCAACCCCCAAATGAAAGTCCGCTTCAAATCCTTCTATAGGGGGCAAAGATAGAATAGTTTAAGCGAACTTGCAATAATCACTCATAGTAGATTCATTAGAAGTATGGGCTCAGCCTTGGGCATGCTAGGCGGCATAGGAGCAGCAAACTCCACCTTAACATACCTTTAGTCGGGGTCCTCAGTAGAAATCCAGTCAAAGTCAAAAGGATCTTCACAATTTAAGACATCCTCCATGTCAATCTCAAGAAAGGGAGGAAATCATCGAAAAGAGAAGAATTAGGAGAAACCACTTTCTCCTTCATATAACAGAACATAGCATAACGCCCTTGCGCTTCAAATGTAATCCGTCCATTTCTTACATTTATATGGCAACCAGCTGTAGTCAATATGGGCCATCCTAGGATAATTTGAGCATCATTAGTCTCGGGCATATCAACGATGATAAAGTCTTCTAATACCCAAATGTGTCCTATATTAACTGGCACATCTTCTAATCTGCCCAAGGGTTGTGTTTCAGTACTGTCTGCTAACGATAGTGAAAAGGGAGCAGTTTGTAATAGCCCTAGGTGAACCTTATGAAACAAAGTGTATCACATTAAACTAACGCTTGCACCAATATCACATAATGCTCTCTCAATTTCCACCTTCCCCATAATACAGGAGATACAGAAGCTGCCTGGATCAGGAAGTTTAGGTGAAAAAGTTGTAGGGATCTCTACAATTTCATTCTCTATGAATGTGGCAGCCTTACTAATAAGTACTTAATGTATACATCATTTTAGGGCCGTTTTGCTACATTTTTAGGATAATATTGTGCTTTAAGTTGATATCTATACTCCTATTCTCGATTTATGCTTGGATATAGTTGTTTTATTTGTTTTATAGGATTTTAAGTCTTTTTACCCAGCATTTGACCATAAATACATGTATTTTGACCTCCCCCATAGACACCCATGAGTCACCATGCCCATGGAGCAAGAAAAGGGATGAAAACCTGTTCCAGCCCAGACCACGGTCGGAGTGTGGTACCTGCCACGGACCATAGTGAACCTGTAACTGCTGTCTCTTCATCTTCCTTCAGCTGTGTGGCTGAGATGAAGTGAGCCTCTCTATAAAAGGCCTCGTTCTGCAGTAGTAGAAGGCAATCCTTGCATAACCAAAGGCATAGAGCTAGCATAGATTAGAGTTTTAGCCTCGTTTCTTTCTTTCTCAAATTTTGTTGTTTCTAGTTTGATTTTTAGTTTTGATGAGGAACCCTGAGTGTATGTGTTTGGTTTTCGAGGCAGTTTAAAACCCTTGGTTAAAACCCATCTCAGTCAAGCCTTTCTCTCAGATTTTGCTGGATTGTTGGTTAGATTTGTTTATTTCTTAATCTTATCTGAGTAATTTTCTTTTATCTAGGGATTTAGTAGTTTATGAAAGTGTGGTTGGATCATGTTTTAATTTATAGAATTGTGCTTATTTTCATGATTGGTTTAATTTCATTTATTAAGTAATTGTATTATTGTAAGTGGATTTTTGGCCAAAATTTGCTTGCTCATCTGAAACAATCAAGTGAAAAACTGACAAGAAGACATTTGGCTGTTGGACTGCTTGATTTAAACCTAACGTGGAGTCATCCTGAGCCACAGATTTGCATGTTAGGAGGACTAGAGATTGATCAAAGATATTTAACTTGAATGGAGGCAATTTAGTTTGTAAGAACAACTTTTTCTTAGTTTAGGCAAATTTGATTAATTTCGAATGAATAGGTCAAATTTCTTGATAGATTGCAATTCCTTGAAATTAACCGATTAGAGAAAATTACATGATTGTTGTTTTGATCCAATATCCTTTCATAACTACGAGAATTCCTAGACAAATTTTCTCTTTGATTGATTCAGAATAGTGAACTGGAAATAGTTAAATTAAACCGATTGAATTAGAATTTTACTTACACATTCTGACAGGCAAGACTTAGTAAGTTACATTAGTCCCTGAGAAATGATATCTTTATCTATACTATGGCTACCCGTGCGCTTGAGGTAGTCCCACTCAAGTTTTTGGTGCCATTGTCGGGGACTAAACTGTTAACTATTGAGTTGTCTTACGAAAGTGACTAAGTATTTTATTGTTTTTTTTTGTTATTTTCTTTTCTTGTTTAACTGCACTTGTAGTGTTGGTGAAAGTGCTTGGAGGAATTTTTCCTAGTTTATACGTAGTCCAATCTTGCACGAACCTGATCTTGAGATAGAGAGGACTTTTTGCTTCAGGAGGAAAAAGTAAAGGATCGAAGAACAAAGGCAAGCGGCAAGAAGGAATTCAAACATCGCAGGAGGAGGTGACCAAAGAAGGACTCTTCGAGATTTCATTACCCCTAGAGTCCAAGGGATCGCCTCAAGCATTACTCACCTTGCTATAGATGCTAACAATTTCAAGCTCAAATCGACACTGATTTTCATGGTGCAACAATCGCAATTTAGCAGAACTCCTTTGAAAGACCCGAGTCTACACCTCACGGTCTTTTTAGAGGTGTGTGACACATTGAAGCTCAATGGAGTCTCCACTGATGCCATTCGACTGCACTTATTTCCTTTCTCATTGAGGGATAAGGTAAGGGTTTGGTTACACTCCTTGCCATCTAGATGTATTGCCACCTGGGATGCGTTAACAAGAGTATTCCTTGCCACCTCCAAGCAAAACAGCAAGCCTAAGGAATCAGATCACCAACTTCATGCAAAGAGATGATGAGACGCTCTATGAAGCCTGGGAGCATTTTAAAGATCTACTGCATTTATGCCCCCATCATAGTCTTTAGCATTTGATGATTATCCAAGCCTTTTATAACGGTGTGACCCAATCTGTAGGATTCACTATTGATACGGTGGCAGGAGGAACTCTGATGAGCAAGACTGAGGATAAAGCCTATAATCTAATCGAGGAGATGGCACTAAACAACTTTCAATGGTCCACTGAATGAGACCAACCCAAATGGGTTGGAGATAAGCTTGAAGTTGATGCACTTACTTTACTTTCTGCTAAAGTAGATGCTATGACTCAAAGATTAGACCAAATGAATGTTAACGCTATGAATTCTAGTGCCCCTTTCCCTTGTTAAATATGTAGTTCTGTTGAGTATGTAACTTTAAAATGTCAAGTACCTAAGACTCTAATGAAGTTAATTATGTTTAAAATTTCAACCCAAGGCCGACCAATAATCCTTACTCTAATACATATAATCCGAGTTAGAAGAATCATCCAAATTTGTTTTATAGGTCTAAAAACCCATTCCCTTTTCAGATGCCCCAAAAGTCTAATTTAGAAGCAATGATGGAAAGTATGCTTATGGGATAACAAAAATAGAATGAGTATATTAAGCAATTAGCCTCAAAGATTGATGTGCTTACAACTCATAATAGGATGTTAAAAGCTCAAATTACCCAAAAAGCTACTTTCTCATCTACGCCCCTAGATAGACTTCCTAACAAGCCTGAACTCAATCCTCATAAGCACTGTGACTATGTTACCATGAAGGAAGAAGAAGAGGACTTAACTGACCATGAGGATACACTAATAGAAGAGAGTAGGGAAATAATCATGGCTGAAAATAAGGAGAGAAATAATGATGGCAGGGCTGCCACATTCAAAGAGAATGACACTATTGAGATCCCCATCATTTTTCCACTTAAGCTCCCTGACCCAGGTAGTTTTTCTATCCCCTACATTGTGGGAAAGGTGAAAATTGAGAGAGGTTGATGCGATCTAGGTGCTAGTGTCAGCATAATGCCCTATTCTTTGTTTCATAAGCTACATCTAGGACCATTACTAGCCACACCTTTTTCACTACAGTTGGCTGATGGTTCCGTGACACAACCTATGGGCAAATTAGATAATATGCCAGTCAATATAGGAGACATTTGGGTGT
Source organism: Carnegiea gigantea (assembly GCA_029747015.1). Taxonomy (NCBI): domain Eukaryota; kingdom Viridiplantae; phylum Streptophyta; class Magnoliopsida; order Caryophyllales; family Cactaceae; genus Carnegiea; species Carnegiea gigantea. The sequence goes on along the minus strand of JAKOGI010000064.1, from coordinate 1,066,112 downwards.
TGGAGGACTTCATTATAGTTGATATGCCTGAAATCAATGATGCTCAAATTATTCTAGATCAACCCATTTTGGCAACAGCTGGTTGCCACATTGATGTAAGAGAGGGCCATGTATCTTTTGAGGTAGAAGGGTGCTTTTCTGTGCTTAGTCATAGAAAGGAGGATGCAGTTTCTCCTCATTCTTCTATATTGGATGCATTACCCCTTTCCTTTGAGATTGATGTGGAGGATATCTTAAATTGTCAAGATCCTCTTGATTCTGACTGGATTTCTTATGAGGACCCTAACCAAGGGTATGTTAAGGTAGAGTTTGCTACTCCTATGCCACTTAACAAGCGCGAGGTGGAGGCCCCTGTTCCTAATGAGTCTTCCATAAGTGATTATTACAGTTTGTACAGACTGTTCTCTGTAAGCCCTGTATGGAAGGTTTTCATACAGATTTTGATGTAGGGGTTGAATAAGTTGATGGTAGCCTGTCTGATGGGCCACAAGAGCGATTTGTTTTGTATGCAGATAATACATCATGGCACCAAGTCATGAAGACGAAGGACCTGCAGCCAGAACTTTTAAGATGGTACCTTCGCTTGAAGAAATTTGATTCTATGGTCCGGGACAAAGCCAACGTCCATGCATTATCCGATCCGGAGTAAGCGTAGAAGAAGGGTCAAGCTCTTGACCTTAAAAGAGCGCTTCTTGGGAGGTAACCCAAGCCCTTTTTCCTTTTTCTTCTTTTTTATAGCTTTTATTTTTTGCTATTTTTGTAGCTTCCAAAAAAAAAAGAATAAAATGTTAACCACCACGGCCAGATCCCCAAAACTACGGCCGTGGGGTGCCACCTAGAAAAATTGAAAAACAAATGGACTAGCAGACATGACGGTTAGACCGTGGTGAGTCCCACAGTCTGTGGTTTAGGTTTTTGACCGTGGATCCCTTTTCTCTTTCTCACTTCTTCTTCTTTAACCTTGGCTCTTTCTCTCTACCTCTATTTTCTCTCTCTAAGCTCTCCATACCTCACATCTCTAATCTTCCCTCATTTCTACTCCATTTTCAATCATTTTCACACTAAATCATTTCCTTTCACTCAATCTTCCCTTTTTCTCCACAAATTTCATCTCTTTTCTTCTTCTTCTTCTTCAAATTCATCTTACCTTCACTTATCCACCATACCCATCCTTTTCTCTCTCTTATTCTTCATATTTTTACTTAATGTCTTCAATTTTCTAGGTTTTAGTTCTTATTTGGGCTTTAGTTTTGTTTTTGGTTAGAGTTTGCAACAATAGCACCAACCAAGAGACAAAGGAGCACCAATGAGGTTGGGTCTTCAAGTCAAGCACCTCCTCGACCTCAAAGGACATCCCAAAAATCCACCATTACGCGTGCTCGAGGTAACATTCTTCACCCCCTTGGTTTAACACATCCTGATTATGTTGCTAGGTACAATTGTTTGAATGAATGTATGCTTGTGGCAACTAGATATTATAATGAGGAATTGTTAGCCCAGTTGGGAATTTTGGATGATGTTAGATGGTTATTTACAAGAGGGGGTATGGGATAATTTTTGAAGATTAAAGAGCATACATATCGGGACTTGACCCTAGAATTTCTTAGTACACTCCATGTTGAGGTCACTAGAGGACCTCAATGTCAAGCTGGATATATATCATTTTATTTGCAGGGTAAGTTGTATGAACTGAACTTAGGTACCTTCAATAGTGTTTTCGATGTTCCACCTAGTATGGATTTATCAAATCGTCAAGTCCCCCCTGAATTCAACCCGAATGCATTTTGAAGTGAACTTTCGAGGAGTCTTAGGTACAGTACTTGTTCGTCAAAATGCACACATATTAGGAACCCTTGCATTAGAGTAGCTCAGCGTATCTTAGCTTGTTCTCTTTTGCTCAGGATGATAGTCTGAATGTCTCGAGACTTTCTAAGTTGTACTTTTTATGCTGTATGCTTGATGGTGTTCAGCTTGACCCATGTTCATTTTTAGCTAGACAATTATATAGTGCTGCTGTTGGCACTAAAGGTAGAATAGTTATAGGTGGGATTGTAACTACTATTCATAGATTCTTAGGTGTTGAGCCCAATCCTGAGGATAGAGTTTCAGGGTTTGAGTGATTTGATCAAGCTGCTTTTGAGATTATGAACTTTTGTAAAGTTGAGGCTGACCGTTTATGTTGAATTTACCCTGTGGACCGGCTTTTATCGCTTCCCAATGTCGATGGCACCACCCTTCTTCACTGGGCTAACCTTTATTGGATACCTGGTGATGCTGAGGTTGTTCGACCCACACCCCATCATTCAGCCCCTCAATCTAGTCAAGCCGGACCTAGTTCTTCCCCTCAATCACCCCGTCCTAACTATTCTGACCTCCAAGACACCCTTGAATCCATTCAAGAGGAGCAAATTTTCCTCTGAGAGTTTGTTGCTTCTAAGAGTGCCACTCTTTGGGACTTTGTCTAAGAGTGCCACGATGAGTTTCGTGGATTGCTTACTTCCTAGACACAATATTTCCAAGACTATAGGGCATGTCTAGAGACCTGGCGAGATTGGTATATCTCTTATAGCCAACCACCCCATCCTCCATCACTACCTCCTTTCTGATTGGTCTATGCTACTCCCCTTCCTTTTTTAGTTATGTGCCTGTATTGAGGGCAATGTGTGATTCAAGCATAGGGGAGTTAGTTAGTTGTTATATCTGGCATCTGATGTCTGTTTTCGGTTTGGTGTGATTGTGCTTTGTATATGCAGTTAGTGGTAGTTTTTGTAGTTTTTGATTTTAGTATTTAGTTTTGCTTAGTAGTGCATTTAGTGTTCTTTTCATTCTAGGTTGCATTTTAGTTTTTGGTCCTCTTCTCCCTTTTTGTTGTCTCTTTGCATTTTTAGTTTGTATTGTTATCAAGAGCCTGTATAACAAAAAAATAATTAAAAAACAGATATAAAACAAAACAAAAATTCAAAAAATCCTCCGATGATGATCTTTATAGATTTGGTAGACTTCTATAGTTTAATTTGATCCTTTGATTTGCCCAAATTGTGCATAAAATGTTTATGAATGAGTTTTCAAAATGAATTCCATGTTTTGACCACATGTTGGATGCGAGTTGATTTATCCCATGAGTCTTTCATGATTTGGTGTATGTTTACTAGTGAGCTAGTTTTGAACTTGGTGGATGCCCCATGAGATTTCGAGCTTTTAGACCCTATCCATCATTTTTAGTCTCATGTTTCTTTCATGTGTGACTCTTCCTTGACGTCATTTGTCTAGAACTTCCTTTGATTCTCATTCAAGATCACATTTTGCCTATGCATTTAGGCAATATGATTGAGGCAATTTATTTTTGATTTGTTGAAACCCACGGCCAAATAGCCACCTTTGGTGTGTATTGTATCCCTTGCTAGCCCCCTCGAGTCTGTATCCGTTTCTCTTGATTTAAACTCCCTATTATAGTCTATGGTCAAATACTTGTCTTACCCTTAAGCCAAGACTAGAGGAGTATTTCATTATTTTGCATCAAGTATAATAGGATGTTAGTAAGGTGAATTGTTATGTTTTAGTGAATTTTGGCTGTTTGGTGTAGGGATGTGTGATTTTGATAAATACCTTGTTTTATTGTACAAATTGTAGAGAAGAATTAGAATTTAAAGTTCGTTATGGATTTCACCTTAGCTATCCTTATTGCAAAACAAAAAAAAAGAAAAAAAACACAAAAAAAAATTGAAAGAAAGTGTTAGCCTTCGTGGGATTGTAAGATATTTATGATTTTTTTACTCTTTCTCTTTTCAATTTGGGATTTAATTTGTAATAAATTATAATGGTTCAAGAGGGATGTAGTATCATGCATTGGAATTGTTTAGCTCTTAATCTATGGCTTCAAACTCCTCATTTCCAAACTATTTGTTCCCCTTTTACCTTTACCCATAGCCCTGTTATATCCCTATAAAAGTCCTTATGATTGTCTAGTATGTTTCCATTTTGGTGATGGCGAATTTGAGAGTCTTGTCAAGCTTATGGTAGATTTGAGTCTAAGGAATGAGAATTTAGAGAACCTTCATTATTATAAATACATGAGTGATGAGTGCCACATAACTATAGTGAGGTTCTACTAGCCTTGCTAGCCTTACTTGTTTCACATGATTGAATGATTGTATTTGACGATTTAGGGGGGAATGATTTAAGTTTGACATTGTGGTCCATCAAAAGATTTTTAAAAATTCATTCCCTATTCTTTTTATTAATGATTTTTGTATCTTTTGGGGCTACCTTTGGATCAACTTTGCCATTTGAATGTACCTATATCTATCCTGAGGAGGTTGTGTAAATTTTTGGTTTTTGCATCGCTTGAGGACGAGTAGCAGTTTAAGCATAGGGGAGTTTGATAAATGCCTAATGTATACATCATTTTAGGGCTGTTTTGCTACAATTTTAGGAGAATATTGTGCTTTAAGTTAATATTTATACTCATATTCTCGATTTATGCTTGGGTATAGTTGTTTTATGTGTTTTGCAGGATTTTAAGTTTTATTACCCAGCATTTGACCATAAATAGATGTATTTTGACCTCTCTCATAGACACGCATGAGTTACTACACCTGTGCAGCAAGAAAAGAGCAGAAAGCCAGTTTCGCCCTAGCACACGGTCGGATCGTGGTACCTGTGATGGACCGTAGTGAGCCTGTAACTACTCCCTCTTCGTCTTCCTTCAGCTGTGTGACTGAGGTCAAGCGAGCCTCTCTATAAAAGGCCCCGTTCTGTAGTAGTAGAAAGCAATCCTTGCACAACCAAAAGCATAGAGTTAGGATAGATTAGAGTTTTAGCCTAGTTTCTTTCTTTCTCAAATGTTGTTGTTTCTAGTTTGATTTTTAGTTTTGGTGAGAAACCCTAAGTGTATGTGTTTAGTTTTTGAGGCGGTTTGAAGCCCTTCGTTAAAAGATATCTCAGTCAAGCCTTTCTCTCAGATTTCGCCAGATTGTTGGTTAGTTTTGTTTATTTCTTAATCATGTTTGAGTAGTTTTCTTAAGTCGAAGGATTTAGTAGTTTATAAAGTATAGTTGGATCATAGTTTTATTTATAGAATTGTGCTTATTTTCATGATTGATTTGATTTCATTTATTAAGGAATTGTATTGTTGTGAGTGGAGTTTTGGCCAAAATTTGCTTGCTCACTTGAAACAATCGAGTAAAAAACTGAAGGTGACATTTGGTTGTTGGATTGCTTGATTAAACCTAACGTGGAGTCGTCTCGAAACAGAGATTTGCATGTCAAGAGGACTAGAGAATAATCAAAGATATTTAATTTGAATTAAGGCAAGTTAGTTTGAAAGAACGACGTTTACTTAGTTTAGGCAAATTTGATTGATTTCGAAAGAATAAATCAAATTTTTGGATAGATTGCAATTCCTTAAGATTAACCAATTAGAAAAAAGCACATGATTGTTGTTTTGATCCAATACCCTTTCATAACTACGAGAATTCGTAGACATATTTTCTCCTTGATTGATTCAGAATAGTGGACAAGA
>JAKOGI010000064.1:1043091-1055591 GCA_029747015.1 Carnegiea gigantea | reverse complement strand
AATTGAGATATTCTTGTATAAATGCAACTACTAATGTTTAAAAACAAGTTTCCATTTACTTGCCTTAAAGAGAGACTGAACATGTAAAGATTAACTCGTTTTAAACATATTTTACCAAATGAGTGGTTTTATGCTTTCTAAGTAGATGTGAAATCATTAAGGCTGCGAGCCTCATGAGAATAAGAATGTCATTATTTGTGATACAATGAAAGTTTTAATATAGACGCATTTAGAGGTGAAATACATCTAAAACGTTTTAGGCTACGAAAATGGTGTTATATATATACACACACACACACACACACACACACATATATATATATACATATGTATACACACACACACACACACACACACACACACACACACACACATATACATATATGTACATATATGCACATATACATATATGTACATATATGTACATATAATTATACACATACATATATGTATATACATATATATATATATATATATGTATGTATATCAACAACACCTCCCAGTTTGGGTCCCGCTTTTGTAGGGTCTAGGGGAGATCCAGATGTAGGCAACTTTACCTTGACCGGCAGCCCTGCCCGTAGAGATGTTGATTCCAAGAGACCCACAAAACACGATTTTATGAAAATATTTTAAAGAAGAAGGATTTTGTGAAAACATTTTATGAAGCATAACTAAGGATAAGCAACAGGAAATTGAACTAAGAAGTACTAATAAATCAGGTGGTAGTAACTATGTAAATATAAGTGCAACATATTAGAGGAAGGTATTATACCTGAACACATATAGGTATACAAGCATGTTTCATCCCAGCTGCCTGTACTCTCTGCATACAAACACAGCATATGAAAAACCACAACCAAAGCTACCCTACTGTAACCAAGAGACCTCTATGAGGCTAACTCTCTGCGATCTAAGATCTTAATCCTATACCACCATAGTTTTCTATCCTAAGCCATGTCCTCTGTTAACCCTACATCTTTCAAGTCCCCTTTAATCACCTCGTCCAAACTCTTCTTTGGTCCTCTCCTCCCTCTTTTACTTTCAGGAATATTAATCCTCTCACATATCCCCACTGGAGTGTCCACACTCCTTTTTACATGGCCAAACCATCTGAGTCTTGTTTCTCTCATCTTATCTTCGATGGGAGCCACTTTAACTAAGGCTCTAATTACTTCATTACTAATTCTATCCATTCTTATATAACCACACATTCATCTAATCATCCTCATCTCAACAACCATTAACCTTTGAACTTGAGTCTTTTTCATAGGCCAACACTCCGATCCGTACAACACAGCAGGTCTAATTACCATGCGATAAAATTTGCCTTTTAATCCTGCAGGCATCCTCGTATCGTACAGCATACCTGAAGCATACTTCCATTTTTTCCAACCCGCTTTTATGCGCTGGTTAATATCTTCGTCAATATCCCCCTTCTGTTGAATGATCGAGCCCAGATATTTAAACTTCTCAACTTTTGGTATCGTTCTCCCATCAATGGTGACTTCCCCCCTCTCATCGTCCCTTCCACTAAAACAGCAATGTAGGTATTCAGCTTCCGATCTACTTACTCTAAAGCCTCTAGATTCTAGAGTATGTCTCCGTTGCTCCAACTTACCATTAACTCCCTCTCTGATCTCATCAATAAGAATAATGTCATCAACGAATAACATACACCACGGTACCTCATCTTGAATCCCTTTTGTAAGTTCATCCATAATCTGAGTGAAAAGAAAAGGGCTTAAAGCGGAGCTCTGATGCAGGCCCATACCAACGTAGAAGTCATTGGTAACCCCTCCTGGCATCCTAACACTCATCCTGCCTCCCTCATACATATCCTTAATAACTTGAATATACTCAGGTGACACTTCTTTCTTTTTGAAGCATCTCCATAACATTTCGCCCGGAACTCTATCATATGCTTTTTCCAGGTCAATTAACACCATATCAAGATCTACCTTTCTAATCTCTATATAATCCCATGAGCCTTCTAAGGAGGTAAATCACCCCTGTGGTCGACCTGCCCGGTATAAAACAAAATTAGTTCTCTGATATTGAAATATCCTTTCTCAACCTTCTCTTAATCACCCCCTCCCATAACTTCATAGTATAACTAAGCAACTTTATACCTCGATAATTATTACAATTCTAAATATCTCCTTTGTTCTTGTACAATGGGATGACTATACTAAACCTCTATTCTCTAGACATCTTAGCAATCCTAAAAATAACATTGAAAAACTCTGCTAGCCACTTCAGTCCCTCTTCACCCAAAGACTTCCACACTTCCCCCGGTATCTAGTATGGTCCCTCCACCTTCCCATTGGTCATCTTCTTTAGGGTCTTTTTAATCTCGTCCTTGGTGATAGGTTCACACAATCGAGGATCAAGTAGACTCTTACTACTCTGACTTTCCCTACTTCTAAAATCTTCCATCACTTTAGCATTAAGGAGTTTAGAAAAGTATCTTTGTCATCTCTCCTTGATTATCGCATCCTCAGCCAGCACCTTATCATTTTCCTCTTTGATGCACCTCACGACACCCAAATCTCTTGTTCTTCTTTCCCTTGCCCTCGCCAGTTTAAAGACTTCCTTCTTACCTTCCTTAGTCTCTAGTTTTTGATATAACCTATTATAAGCCCTGCTTTTAGCTACAGCAACAGCTTGCTTGGCTATGTTTTTTGCTGCCTTTTATCTAACTCTACTAATCTCTTTCCCCTCATCCGTTCCACTGTTCGTGAAAGCAGTGTATGCCTATTTTTTCTCCTTAACTTTCTCCTTTAGCTCCTTATTCCATCACAAGGCCACTTTCATTTTGCTACCACCTCTCCTAGATGAACCTATGATTTCCTTAGCCGGCCTTCGAATATATTCTGCTATTGCTTCCCACATTGCATCTGCATCCTCTACCCGCCTCCAAGCTCCTTCTTCATTAATTCTCTCTGCTAACTTCATAGTGTTCTCCTTAGTAAGACTCCACTACTTAACTCTAGTTTCTCTAACACCCCCTCTTCTTCCACCTTGAGCATTTGAACTCCAAATCCAACACTAGCAACCGATGCTGAGTTCCTAAATACTCACCTGGTATCACCTTCCAGTCCTTACATAACCTCCTAATATCCGCCCTAATCAGGAAGTAATTAATTTGAGTCCTTAAGGACCCACTCTTAAAGGTCACCAAGTGGTCCTCCTTCTTCTTAAAAAAGGAGTTTACCACCAACAATTAATAGGCAACCGCAAAGTCCAGAACAGAAACTCCTCCATTGTTTATATATATATATATATATATATATATATATATATATATATATATATATATATATATATATATATATATATACACATACATACATATATTTGTGTGTGTCCGTGTGTGTGTGTACATATATATATATAATATATATATATATATATATATATATACTATATATATATATATATATATACATATATATATATATATATATATATATATATACATATATATATATATATGTATATATAAGTGTGTGTGTGCGCAGCCATGTGTACATGTCCACAAACAAATATACATGTATGCACACACTCTTATACAAACACACAAATATATATATATATATATATATGTGTGTATATATATGTATATATAAGTATATGTATGTATGCATATATATATATATATATATATATATATATATATATATATATATATGTATATATATATATATATGTATGTATGTATGTGTGCGTATATGTGCGTGAATATATATATATATATATATATATATATATATATATATGTGTGTGTGTGTGTGTGTGTGTGTGTATGTGTGAGCGTGTGTGTATGATGGATAAGCATACATAAATCATATTCGTATATGTGTGTATAGATTGTCCATATGTATACATATATGCATATTTGTACGTCTATGTGTGCGCGCACGCAGTCGGTTGCGTGTTTACATGTATGATGTGTATCCGTGTACATATGTATATAAGCATGTGCATATCGATGTGTGTGCGTGTATATACATATATATATATATATATATATATATATATATATATATATATATATGTCCCTGTGTGTGTTTGTCTAGGGGTGTTCAAAATTATCCATAGCCGAAAATCCGAACCAAAAAACCGTGAACTGACCTGAAATTTTAGGTATCCGAACTGAAATACTGAAAATTTTTTGTTCGGGCACCTGAAACGATAAATTGTTTTGGTTTTCGGTTTGGATACGGTTCAGATGTTTTGTAATTTCGGATACCTGAAAACCCGAATTTTTTTATTTTTATTTTTTATGAAACTTTTTTTTATTTTCCTTTCCGTAAGACTTTAATTTGTAGGTGAAATATCCTCAAGCCCCAATAAGATAAGTACTTCGACTTTGTTGCATTGTTTTGTTTAGATGTTTAGGTCCTCTAGAAGGCTTTGTTGCATCTGGAAAATAGGTTAGGCATGATGTTAGCGAGCTTATGCGTTACGAATGGGTGAAGCCATTGAAATGTGAATGGTAGTAAAGTACTATGTGATATTGCTGCTTTGTGTGCTAATATCAGGTATTATTTGGCTCAACACGGTAACATTTTTATAGCATAAATTGCAAAAGCTATGGTTACAAAAAAATTATTAGACAAATGGGGAAAAGGATATTTTAAAGAATTGGGTCATTGGGTAACCAAAAACCCGAACCGAAATATTTGGGTAACCGAATTTCGGGTAATCGAATATTTCGATTTGGCTCACCATTATGCCGATCCAAAATGTCGGGTGCCCGAACCAAAATCCCGTTTGATTCAGATACCCGTACCACGAACACCCCGATGTTTGTCTACATGTGCACCTATGTTTGTATGCGTGTGTGTGTGCGCTCGCTTGTGTGTTCACATATAGGGATCGTGTCTATATATATGTGTGTGTAAATATGTGTGTGCGTGCATGTGTGTGCGTGTGTGTCTACACACACACATGTCTATACATATGTATAGGTATGTATATGCATATGGATGTATGGATATGTGTGTATATGTGTGTAAATACATATATATATATATACACATACATATATATATATACACACACACACATACGTATATATACATATATACATATATATACATATACATATATATATATTTATATTTATGTATGTAACCCCCCAAATGTACACAAATCACTATTTGCATTTCTTTCATTAATATCCCCAATTAGAAATGACAACCCAAATGATTAGGCATTACCACCATCTAACAAGGACAAGACTTTGCTTGTACATGATAATTTATCCATAATAATTAATGTTTACCATGCAAGGCATTCACACCATCACAACCCATCAGATCATTTGGATAAATATAGAAATTATTCTAACATCAAAACCATTCAAACATCAAAAGAAGAATCAAAGCTAAGATAAGAAGCAAAACCAACAAAATCAAGTTTCATGAGACTCACTTTAATTGAAAATAAGTAGAGATGGAGATGAGGTTTAGTGGTTTTGATGATGGAGGATGGTAGCTTGAGGAATTAGAATGTCGAAGGGGTTGGAGACGACCGGAGCTGGCTGAAAAAGTGGCCGGAAATCAGCCAGAATAGGCTAGGAGTGCTGCTGCCGTGAAGAGAGAGAAAGGAGAGAGAGAGAAAGTGCTTTGGATAGAGTTGTATTATGTTGACTAATCTAGCTCTCTTTGGCTGAGTTTTTAACTAGTAAAGCCACCTTTTTAAGCTAATCATGGTTAAGTTTAACCATGGCAATTAATTAGATTAACAGGCAGCTCATTGGGTTTCAAACTAGCTGAAATAAGTTGGGTTCGGGAATAAAACGCTTCGTAACAATAACGTTTTTACAAAACTAAAATTTAAAAATTTGTAAAGATACGGAAAACAAAATAAATTACTTAGATTAAACTTTTTTGGGCCTCCTATCAATTCTTCTAAAGTTTTTATTAATCAATTAAATAAACAATTAAAATCTTAATTGCCAAGTGAGGGCCTAAATAACATTTTTCCGCCGGGCTGAATAAATGAAATAAATGAATATGAGAGAAGAAAAAAATTATGAACATGGGGTAATTAAATAAATAAACATAATTAAATAATTTTAGCGTTGGCCTATTACAGTCTTCCCCCCTTAAAGAGTTTCACCCTCGAAACTTATGACTTTTTCCACGTAATGTAAGATTACCTCAAATAATTATGGATATTTGGCTTTTATTTCCTCTTCAATCTTCCAAGTAGCTTCTTGGGAGGTATGATTTGACCATAGCACTTTGACTAGAGGTGTTTGCTTTGCTTAATCCTGCGATTTAGTATTTGGATTGGTTGCTCTTTATATACTAAACCCGTAGTGATTTCAATAGGTTCAAATACAATGGCGTGGTTTGGATCTAGGGTATACTTTCTAAGCTGAGAGATGTGAAACATGTTATGCATGTGTTCTAGTTCTACCTGCAGATGCAAATGATAAGCTACAGGATTCAACTTTTCAATGATTTCATATGGTCCAATATATCTTGGACTCAATTTACCTCGTACCCCAAACCTTTTGATACCCTTAGTTGACGGTACGTTTAGAAAAACTTTATCGCCTACTTAAAATTCCAAAGGCCTCCTTCTCTTGTTCACATAACTTTTTTATCGACTCTGGGCAATGTTAATACGCTCTCCAATCCTTCTTATTGTTTCCACGGTTTCCTGGATTATTTCAGGGCCTAAAATCAATGCCTCATCTAAATCATTTCATCTAAATCACTCAACACAGTGGGGTTATACATTTTCTCCCATATACAGCCTCAAACGGGGCCATTCTGATGGTGGACTGATAGCTATTGTTATATGAAAACTCCACCAAAGGTAAATCATCTTCGGGGATTTCCCGTAGAACTCGAATACACAAGCACTTAATATGTCCTTTAGAATTTGATTCACTCTTTCAGTTTGCCCATCTGTCTCAGGGTGATAAGAGCTTCTAAGCTTCAATTTGGTCCCAAAGGCCTTTTGAAGTGCTTGCCAAAAACGGGCTTGGAATCTTTGATCCCTATCTGATACTATATCTAAGGGAATTTCGTGTAGTCGGACTATCTCTTTAACATACAACTGGGCTAGACTTTCAGTTCCCCAGGTATCTTTGATTGGTGGAAAATGGGCTGACTTGGTAAGCCAATCGACTATAACCCAGATAGCATTCTTCTTCGAGGCAGAAAGGGGTAAACCCCTAACAAAGTCTATTGAGATCGAATCCCACTTCCAAGTGGGAATTTCTAGGGGTCGCAATTCACCCACGGGACGCTGATGCTCTGCTTTGACTTTTTGGCAGGTCAGACACTTGTCTATATATTCTGCAACTTCCTTTTTCATATTATTCCATCAGAAGTATTGGCTTAAGTCTGTAAATATCTTAGTGCCTCCTGGATGCACCGAGTAGCAAGTATTGTGAGTCTCCTCTAGGATCTATTCCCTTAATTCCTCATTTCGGGGCACACATAGGCGATTTTGGAATCGCAGGGTTCCATCCTCATGTACTACACAACCGGGAGACTTTCCTTTCTCTAAATTTTGCTTTACTCTTCGAAGTTCGGGATCACTTTCTTGGCTCACTCGAATTTCCTCCACTATGGAAGGCTATAAAGTAAGTGCTGATAATTGAACATGTGCTTGCCCATGGGACACTAGTCAAACCCCCAAGTCCTCAAGTTCTTTCAAGAGACTCAATTGAGTAATCACCACAGTATTTGAGCTATGTTGCGCCTTGCTACTCAGGGCATCTGCTACAACATTTGCTTTTCCTAGATGATATTGAATTTGCAAATCATAATCCTTAAGCAGCTCAAGCCAATGCCGTTGCCTCAAGTTAAGCTCCTTCTGGGTGAGGATATACTTCAAACTTTGATGGTCAGTAATGCCTCTAAATTTTTAATGCAAAGGCCACAGCTGCTAACTCTAAGTCATGGGTAGGATAATTTTTCTCATAGGGCTTGAGCTGTCGAGAGGCATAAGCTACTACCTTATCTTCCTGCATTAGGACACACCCTCATCCGTTCTTTGAAGCATCACTATAAATGGTATACTCCTTACCTTCTATTGGTAGTGTTAGGATTGATGCCGTAGTTAGTTGCTGCCTTAGCTCTTGAAAAGCTTTATCACGTTTTTCGGTCCACTAAAACTTGTTTGCTTTCTTCAACAGATTGGTCAGGGGTAAAGCTATTTTTTGAAAAGTCCTTAACGAACCTTCGATAGTAACCTACTGAACCTAGAAAGCTTCTAATTTCAGTGATGTTAGTAGGCCTTAAATATTCTATGATTGCCTTCACCTTTTGAGGGTCAACTTTGATTCCCTTTTTTGTAACTACATGTCCCAAGAACACCACTTCTTCCAACCAAAACTTGCACTTTTTTAATTTGCCATAAAGTTGATGCTCCCTTAGTGTTTGTAACACCATCCTCAAATGATTAGCATGTTCATCTCTGTCCTTAGAATTGATAAGAATGTCATCTATGAACACCACCACAAATTTATCTAGGTAGGGTCTGAAGACTCTATTCATAAGATCTATGAAAGATGCGATAGCATTGGTGAGGCCAAATAGCATCACTGTAAACTCATAGTAACCATACCTAGTTCTAATTACAGTCTTAGGGATGTCTGCAGGTTTAATCCTAAGTTGGTGGTACCTTGACCTCAAATCAATCTTAGAGAAGACTTCTGCTCCTTGTAATTGATCAAACAAGTCATCGGTTCACGGCGAAGGATATTTATTTTTCATGGTGATCTTGTTTAACTCCCTATAGTCAATGCACAACCTTAAAGTTCCATTCTTTTTCTTTACGAACAACACTGGGGCACCCCATGGTGACACACTTGGCCGGATAGAGCTCTTCTACAACAGCTCATCCAGTTGAAGCTTTAGTTCCTTAAGCTCAGTTAGGGCCATACGATATGGGGATTTAGAAATAGGTTGGGCATCAGGGATTAATTCAATTCTAAAATCAATTTCCCTCTATGGGGGTAATCCTGGTAACTCTTCGGGGAAAACATCCTCAAACTCACAGACTATAGGAATATTTCCAGCATTTTCTTCTTTTGCTTGGGTGTCAATAGCATAACACCAATATCCCATACACCCTTAACATAATAGCTTGCTTTCAAAGCAGAAATCAAGGGATAGGATTTTTCCTCTCTCTGCCCATTGAAGGATACTTCTCTCTATTTTTCATCCTTCAAATAACCTTAAGATCCTCACAGTCAATCTTAGCTCCATAGTCGTACAACCAATTCATTCCCAGAATGATGTCGAAATCAAACAAATCAAATTGAATCAAGTCCATAGGGAAGGTGGTTCCACGAATGGTAATGGGAACAAGTTTGTAGGAGATAGTGCATTCAATCACATAATCATTGGATAGCTTGATCCTATAATTGGTTTCCATCCTCCTATCTTCCAGGTTCAATTGCATGGTAGACCGGGTGGATATAAATGAATGAGTAGCACCCGAGTCAAATAATACACAAAATGGCTTTGAGTTTAAAAAGAGAGTTCTAGTGACTACCGTGCCAGAGGTGGCAGCTTCCTTTTTACTCATTGCATACGCCTATCCTACTGCTGCAGGCGTTGGTGGTGGGGCCCCTTGGCGAGGTGGAGCCAAGGGTTTTGCTGCACCTTTGTCTACAGCCTTCATCCTTCGGGGGCATGCAGCAATCAGGTGTTCAGGGCTTCCACACCACATGCACTTATTAGTTCCTACTCGGCATTCAAGGTTGGTGTGATTTATTCTACCGCATTTCGCACAGGGCATTGTTGAGCCTGCAAGATGGCTCTTAGGGGGGTAGGAGTAGGTTTCTTTTGGTTCACACTCTCACTTGGAGTTCTTTGCTCAAACCCCTTTCTCTTTTGGTTGATTGGATTCAGTGCTCTTAACTTTGTCTTTACTCATTCCACTTCAGCCGCTCACTCATATAGTTCTTGGTACGTCAAAATTGGTTGCCCAGCTACCTGGTTCCGAATATAGAAGGCCAACCATCTTCAAACCTTTTCATCTTCAACCTTTCAGATGATACAAACTCCTGAACAAACCTAGATAATTATGTGAACTTACCGACGTACTACATCACAATCATGGCGCAGCTCATCTTTAGCTCAATAAACTCTTTCTCCTTTTGCCTTTGGACCACAAATGGGTAGGATTTTGCCCTCAACTTACTCAGGAATTTATTACAGGTGAATTCAGGCCCTACGAGCTTATCCTTAATAGTATTCCACCAAATGTCAGCTTCATCGGTCAAATAATACGTCTCAATTTTTGCTTTCTTTTCTTCTGCTACTTCTACCACCGTAAAGATTTTCTCCATTTCCCTAATACATTCCTCTAATACTACTAGGTCATAAGATCTATCATAAAATTTAGGGTTGCGTCGTGCTGCCCTATCCGCTAACTTATCCTCTTTAGGAGGGGTTTCAGTAGGTACTTGGGGAATCCGCTTCATCAATTTAGCTACTAAAGTCGGCCAGTAGTTCGGGTCCCCAATGTTGTTAGCTAACTTAGAAGGAATCGGTAGCATTTGGCCAAAATTTGATGGCACATGATGGGAGGCTTAATCACCCAATCCCTGGCCATGATCCGAGACTTCCTCTATATGAATCTCTGCATTCTGGTGCACTGATTCGGACATTCTGATAATACATTAATGAAATAATTCAATCACTGGAATACCCAAGCATATAAGTTAAGCATGCCCAATAAATACATTTGATATAACTCAAAGATTATTGAAAACAAACCTAAAGCTTCATTATATCATTTCATAACTACCTATTTACATACATAACTGCCTGTTTATATACATGATCAGCAAAACATACTACATCTAACTGACTAGACAAAGTTAGTTTTAACTCTTACCTCAACCCTAAACACTACCTAGCCCTAAGACACTAGGTCCGCCACATTACCAAAAAAAGATACGGACCATATCATCATGATCGATGAGGATTGGACTAACTATATACAATGTCATATCCTACACAAAATACATCCATCCAAACCGACCATATTATATACAAACAGGGCTCAAAAGAAAACTACTAATACCAACCCCTAGAACCACCTAACAATCCCTAGATGGATCGTAATTCGGGTCAGACTCATCATCAGGCTCTTCGCCTGAATCGAAGCTACTAGTTGATGCCTCTGACTCGGCGTCACCAATCTCCTGCTCAACCTATTGCTCCACTATCATCTTGTCAATCTCCTGATCCCACTACTGCTCTACCCCCTCCTCATCAATGTCTTAATCCTCCTCGGGATCATCCTCCTCCTCCTAATGGCCGTCGTCCTCAGAATTAACCGCCACTATCTCTGGTATATCAGGGAGATCTATCACCACATGAGCCTCCCCCGGACTGTCAGGTGGGGTACCTGGTGCAGGTGGGGAGGGTGGTCCCTGTGCTAGTGCTGGGGCTACAGGCGGGGGATATGCCTGATGTAACGAGAAGACATGCTGTAGAGTCTCCATAGTGATCCCCCTCTGCTCAAACTCTTCCCTCAATAACAACTCCACAGCAGTAGTAGTCCAAGCCCCCTGGGCTTGGAACCTAAGCCCATCCCAACCTGGGTTCCCTATTACCATATAGTGATGATAACGGAGCCTAAACTCCATCCACGGATGAACAGCGGGTGAGAACTAGAGCAGTCTATATGCATGGATCGTAACACTGTGAAACTCAGAAAAAGGCTGCTGTGCATGAGCCTCTATACTAGCATGCAGTAGTGCGATGTGAGCAGCCACAGAGGCACCCCTTATCAAGTTAATAGTGTAAGGGTCCATCTAACAAAGCAAGGACATATATAAGAGGCATACAAAACCATAATTAAGGAACATACAAATGTAAGCAACCCGCATTTCTAATATCGTTACTACACTTCTAATGTCACTCTAGCAGTATACAATGGCCCTCATTGCCAACCATTCTCACCCTCTTATTTTTAAACTCCACATTCCATAAAGAAAATCTCAAGCTGGCTCTGATACCAAATCTGTAACGTCCAAAATGCACATAAATCACTGTTTGCATTTCTTTCATTAATATCCCCAATTAGAAATGATAAGCCAAATGAGTAGGCGTTACCGCCGTCCAACAAGGACGAGGCTTTGCTTGTACATGATCATTTATCCATAATAATTAATGTTTACCATCCAAGGCATTCACACCATCACAACCCATCAGATAATTTGGATAAATATAGAAATTGTTCTAACATCAAAACCATTCAAACATCAAAACAAGAGTCAAAACTAAAATAAAACGCAAAACCAACAAAATCATGTTTCAAGATTACTCACTTTGATTGAAAATAAGTAGAGATGGAGATGAGGTTTAGTAGTTTTGATGATGGAGGATGGTAACGAGAGATTACTCACATGTGCATATATATATATATATATATATATATATATATATATATATATATATATATATATATAATATATATATATATATATCTATACACACACACACACA
>JAKOGI010000064.1:665000-1042991 GCA_029747015.1 Carnegiea gigantea | reverse complement strand
ATATATATATATATATGTATATATCTATATGTGTGTGTGTGTGTGTGTGCGTAATTATATATATGTATGTATATATAGACATATATATATATATATATATATATATATATATATATATATATATATATATATATATGTATATATATATATATATATATATATATATATATATATATATATATATATTTATGTATATGTATATGTTGGTGGTTATGTCTATGACTATTATAATGCCACCGCTCGAGGACATTAGCTGTTTCAAGTGAAAGCAAAAGCTTAATTTGAATGAATTGAGTTGCATCATTCGAAATTGACTATGTAGGAAGAGAGTGCGAAGTTCAGATTGTCTAACTTTGGTTATCATGGAATCGTTTTTGTTGAAAGCATTTTATATGACGTGTTGGTTCATTCCTTGAGATATGTTGATGTTAATATTTCTTGAAATAATGACTTTCTTATATTTGTATGGATTATATCTTATAATGTAATATATCTGTGCTTGTTATGCAAAATCTTATAAGGATTTTATATAATCGAATTTTGGAAAAGTTCATTTGTAATTATTTTGTTTGATTATGACAAGATATTTAAAGATCAAGTCATGCTATTCTCTCGCCAATCAAGCTCCAGTATTATTGTCAAGCAAAAGCTACCATATCTTAAATCTGTGACGTTGTCTGGGCAGAGTAAGATTAAAGATGTAGCAAGTATTGGTCCAACGGTCAACAAGAGTTGAAATCTTTAAAGGGGGAGTTAAAACATATTGTAAGACATATGAAAGAATTGTATCATGAAAAGAGCTCAAGTGAAAATCATTCTTGTGTAATTGTTCTTCAATTCAATATTTGAAAGGGAATTATAACAAGTTAGGGACCTTACTTGGGTGACTAGGTATTGAGAGGCCAATACTCACTGAGTGTGCTAATTGAGGTTCCTTAATTAAGTGAGGTTGCAATGCTAGATAAATTATAACATTAAGGTCATTGGTGTATACTTCTTAAGTGAATAAGAAGTGGAGGTGATTAAGTCCTAAGGGAAGAAGTGCTTTCGGTAGTGACTGGTCCTATTTAGAAAGGTGAACGTTGTAAGAATATCGTGCATTTTGTCCTATTTTATTTTTGCTCTTCAATTCTGTTTATCACTGACAATGGTGGCTAACGATCAAAGTTGTCATTTCTGACATTAGATGAATAAATTCAAAGCACATTTCAGTTTTTATAAAGTCTCAATTTTTTAAGTAATCATCCTATTCGCCACTCCTCGAGGGTGATCTAACATTGACTTTTGGTACCTTTAATTGGTAACAGAGACAACTCCACTCACATTGACTTAACCATCTTGTGAAAAAGATCTTGTGATGTACCTCTCGAAGGTTAAGCTTAACTTAATTTGAGAGTGAAAGCTAAAACCAAGAAAGATTACAATCAAGGGTAATTCAAACGCGTTCGAGAACCAAAAATGATGTATTCACACCTTTAGGGTAGAATACATTCAAGCTTAATATAAACTAGCTAGAATTCCAAGGATAAAGGACTTAGAATCAAATGGCTTCTAAATGGAAAAATGAAATAAAGGATGGAAAAATGAATCAAACCAATATTTGGATACAAAATCACGCCCAAAGATTAATCTAGGGAGAAACTGAGCTTTTTCAAGGATACAGATACACAACCAGGAACAAGTTCAGGGCCCTAAACTTTGTTTAGGATACAGATACACCACCTAAACTAGAGTTAAGACTCATTTGATCACCACTCTACTCGGCCTAAGTAAGGATAAGCAAGTAAAGTATTCAAACACACAGTTTAAGGAGCAATGCTCAACTTTTCTCTAACTCACGACTTAATTACAAAATGAGATAGCTATGGATCTTACACATGGCTAAATGGAGCTACCTTAGTGGTTGGGTGTTTGGGATTTCCTTTCTAGCTAGGAAACCTTTAATCTAGGTCAACTAAACTAGTTTACGAAAGCATGTTTAAGACTAAGCTAATTACAAGCCGAATCTAGTAATAAATACTAATAAACAACTAAACATAAGCTAAAATATATTATTTAACTTAAACTAATACAAATGCACATGAAAGGAGATAGAAATGGTTACTGCATGGTGTATTTTATGGCTCTCCAATCAGAATGCTGTTGGTGTCTTTCCTTAGCTTTGAAGTAAGGTGACATGTGTATGACACGTGTCATCTTCCATGTGTGCTCGCTAGGTGAGTCACTAGCTTAGTAAGCATCCAAGTAGGCAAGGTGGAGGTGTAGGAAAACCGAACTAGGAAGGTAAACTTAATGAAGAAGAAAACAGCCACATGGAGCCAGTTTTGGACGCCACTTGTGCGTGGGTTTTACTTTGCTTAGTGTCGGGTTATGTGAAGTTTATTTGAATGAGGGCTACCACCTAGGTGTTAACAAACCCCCCTCATTAAGAAACCAAGCGTAAATTATCATTAGGATGCCTAAACAACAAGTTAAACAAAACCTAGCAAAATTGGGCTTACTCTAGCATGGTTTGGTTGTTAGGCTTGGTTTGGCCATTTGGACTTGGTTTAACTAGTCTTTCTTAGCATGCTTTTGTAGTAGACGCCCAAAGGTATTATACTATGTAAAACGATTGAACTTAAAGCTTTCAAAGACCTAAGAAATCAAAGGTGCAAGACCAGGTACATGCTGGATGTGAAACCGTGACCTTCTGATTTTGTGGCTTTGAAAACGCGGATAAAACTTCAACTTAAAACTGATTTAATTATATAATTGAGTTTATCAGGATGTTAATACTTTAAATTAAGTTTAAGTTGAAGAAACAACTTAACACTTACAACCAAGTTAAAAATGGCCTAAACTAAAACGATTTAGTTTTGGCCTTGTAATCTCCATGCTAAACTTGATTTAACTTGAATCTCTTTGCATGGCTTGGTACTTAAGGATGTTGATTAACATCCTAACCAAATGAATGGCTCTAAACCTCCTAGAGGTTTAGGAAAACGAATGCACAAAAACCGAGTTTTGTGCTTAGAAACAAAACTATTTAGGGCAGCCATCTATGCTGTTTATACCCAATCATGTGGTTTGAATTGAGCCATTGTTGATTTCTAGGCCTTTTAAAGTTTAAGTAAAACTTCATGAAGTGTTGTTTATTATAGAATTCAAATAATGGCATAGAATCAAGATCTTGCCTTAGGAGATACCCATCATCATGGCTTCCTTTAGAGATGCTGAAATTGATGAAGGGCGCTCTTTTGCCAGAACTCTATTGTTGCATCGTTCTAGCACTCCTCATTGGAAAAATCTTATTCAGATCTTTATTAAGGACCATGACTCTGAGTTTTGGGACATTGTCTCCAACGGTAATTTTGTGCCTACCATAAAGGTAGTAAATAAAATTGTGCCAAATCCCAAATCAGCACGCACTCATGAAGAGACTGAGAAAGTGGCGAAAAATTATAAGGCATTGAACATTTTGTTTTGTGGTTTGGATTCTAATGAGTTTAATCATGTGTCTAATTGTGATATAGCCAAAGAAGTTGGGGACACATTAAAGACTACATATGCAGGACTAGCGAAGTCCGAGAATCAAAAATTAGCTTATATGTCAATCAATCTGAGCTATTCAAGATGCAACCTAGAGAATCCATTAAGGACAAGTATATGCGCTTCATTAAAATAATCAATAACGTCAATTCCTTGGTAAAAACATGCACTACTGAAGAGATGGTGAGAAAAGTGTTGTGATGTCTTCCAAGAAGCAAGTGGGGACCTCAAGTCACAACCATTAAAGAACCTCAAGATTTGAAAAGCGTCAAGTTAGATGATCTTGTTAGCAAACTTCTAACCCATGAAACTCATTTGCAAGAAGAAAATGAAGAGCATGTGCCACAATAAGGATTTGCACTAGAGTCCAATGACATTGAGATGCCAATTAAGGAATCCAAAAGCGATGAAGATGAATCAGTGGCTATGATAGCCAAAGGATTTGAGAGGGTGTTTCAAAAACATTCAGAATTCAGGGGGCTTTAGAAGGGTCAATCTCAAAAAGGAATGATAGAAATTCTAAAGGTAAATTTGTCTTCAAAACTAATACTAACCAAAACTCTTATTATGGTTGTGGACTTCTAAGGCACATGATAAAGATTTATCTAAACATCAAAAGGAGAAATGAGAGAACCAGATTCAAGTTCAACAAGGCAAGCAGAAGAGCTATGGTGGGAACATGAAGTGATAGTGATACCTTTGAAAGCGAAAGTAAAGATGAAGAAATGGCCAATCATTGTCTCATGGCTAGAGATAACAATGGAAAAAGTGATGATTCTAAAGAGATAACACTAGAATATCTTCTCACTTTTATAAAAGAGTACCTTATTGAAGGTCTATTAAAGTGTACTTAATATGAGCAAGATCATATTTCTACAATGAAGCCCCATAGAAGGGAACGTATGTTCCTGAAAAAGAAAAATGAGAACTTGCAAAGATCTTATGAAAATCTACACATCAACATTAATGACTTTGGGAATGGGAAAACTATTTTGCAAACAAGTGTGATGATTCTCACAAGTCTCTCTTGAAAGTTACAAAGGGACAAGAGAATTTGGACATATTACTTGGATCCTCCTAATGTATGTCCTTTAATAAGGAAGGCCTTGGTTTCAATCCAACTAATGAGGAAAAGATCATATAAGCACTTCTTTATTATAGACACTCCACAAGCAGAATCCCAAAGTAGGTCAGACTCCAAAATCAATAACCTTGATCGCTATTGCCAAAGGCATACTGTTCATCAAAGGAACCATAGCACTTGGTTATAGGCATCAAAAATATTATGGCCCTGGTATAGGTCATAAGCAATATATTAGATCAATGGTAAAAAGACCTCTTACCCTAGAATCATACAATTATGGGTACCCAAAGGGTCAATGTCCTTGAGATGGAACATTGGTTATCCTTATCTAACTCCTGCCACCAAGGAATGTGAGAAGGTTTAATTTTTGTTCTTATATGTATGTTTTAAAGCCAAAAATGGTATTTGGTACTTGGATAGTGGGTGTTCATGGCAGATGACTAGAGACGCCTCAATGTTTACTGAATTTGAAAAACAAAAATGAGGTGAAGTGACCTTTAGAGACAATGAGCATCGTAACATCCTTGGCATGGGTAAGATTGGTGAGAAACATGCAAGTTCTATTGACAATGTCTATTTGGTTGATGGCTTAAAATACAATACGTTGAGTATTTCACAACTCTGTGATAGGGACAATCGTGTGTGGCTTAATGAACCCTAATGTACTCTTGAAAATGATAGATCCAATGACATTATACTGCATGGTTCTAGATTAGATAGTGCCTATGCTATAAACCTTGATCATATCTCTCGTGTGCATTTTTCCTGTCAGAAAGCATCCCTTAATCATGCATGGCTTTGGCATCGTAGATTGGGACCTGCTAGCATGCAAACTCTTCATAAATTAGTCAAGCATGATTTAGTAAGACAGTTACCCTCTTATAATTTTGAGGAAGACTCTATGTTTCGTACATATGTTAGGCATAAGCAAGCACGTGCTTCCTCTAGACCCCTAAAAAGCGCCTTAAGGTCCTTAGAATTGTTGCATATTGGACCTATGTGGACCAATCTACATTAGAAGTCTAGGAGTCAATTTATATATATTTTTCATAGTGGATGATTACTCTAGATTCACATGGGTGATCTTCTTGAAAAAAAAAAAAAGAAAAGCTCTTAAGGGGTCTATAAAGTTGTGCAAGAAATTACAAACATTAAAGAACTTGCCAGTGGTTGCTATCAGGATTGGCCACGGAAGAGAATTTGACTAAGACAAGTTCGTTCAGTACTATGACAAGAATGAAATCTCACATAACTTTTCAACACCAAGGAAGCAACGTTATTGAGAGGAAGAATCGAACATTGGAAGACATGCCATAATACTAATATGCGAAAATGATCTTCTACAGCCATTATGGGCTAATGCTGTTAACAATATAAATTATGTACTTAACAGATGTCTCATCAGACCAATCCACATAAGGGGCCATATTAGTTATTCAAAGGTAAGAAATCAAATGTGTCATACTTTAAGGCCTGTGGGAGTAAGTGCTTCATTCACAATAATGGTAAGGAAAACCTTGGTAAATTCGATCCAACGAGTGATGAAGGCATATTCGTTAGTTATTCTTCTCTTGGTAAGGCATATTGTGTTTACAACGAACGTACTAAGGTCATTAAGGAATCCATTCATGTTGTCTTTGATCAAAATAATGATGGCCTTGCCAGTTCTTCTTCATTTCATGAGTTTCGACCAAGCAAATCTGTAGGTAATGAAGATGAAAGAACCTCAATGATTGCAATCATCGATGTTTTCCTAACAATATGGACCAATGTCCAAATTAGGGTGATCAAAGTCAATCTAATAACATTAGAGCACCTCAAAAACCACACAAGATGCTTGAGAGATATCTAAAGGTGATAATGAGCCATCTCCAAGTATCCCTGCACAAATTCAAAATCATTTTAATGAACTAAGGAGGGCATTTAAGTATAAGTCTGCTCATTCATTGGACAACTTGCTTACTGACCTCAACACAAGTATAAGGACTTCCTCATCATTGAGAAATTTTTGTGCATTCTTTTCATTTTTTCCACATATAGAACCAAAGCACTTCGTTGAGGCATTGGGAGACCCAAGTTGGATATTGGAAATGCAATATGAACTCAACCAGTTTGAGCGGAACCAAGTTTGGTCCCTCACACCTAGACCATACAACTGCCTAGTAGTTAGTACAAAGTGGGTGTTCAGAAAGAAATTTGATGAGTCTGGAATGGTGGAGAGAAATAAAGCCATATCGGTTGCAAAGGGTACAATGAAGAGGAGGCATAGGCTGTGATGAGACCTTTGCACCTGTGGTTAGATTAGAAACCATCCGTATATTGCTTGCATTAGCATCTCACATGGCCATCAACTTATTTCAAATGGATGTCAAATGTTGCTTTCTTAAATGGCCTCTTAAATGAAGAAGTCTATGTTGAGCAACCCCCTAGATTTGATAACCCTGAATCTCTAAATTATGTTTTCAAGAATCATAAAGCTCTTTATGGATTAAAATAAGCCCCAAGAGCCTAGTATGAACGACATAGCAAATTTCTATTGGAAAATGATTTTACACGAGGAAACATTGGAAAAACCCTTTTTATTAAAACAAAGGGAGGAAGACCTCCCATCATTCAAGCTTATGTAGATCACATCATATTTAGTGCTACTAACAATGGTTTATGTTAAGAGTTTTCAAATTTGTTGAGTTAAAAGTATGAGATGAGTATGGTAGGAGAACTCAACGTCTTCCTAAGGCTTTAAATCAAGCAATGCTAAGAAAGCATATTCATCAACTTGAGTAAGTATATGAAAGAACTCTTGAAGAAATACAAGCTTGATGATTTCAAGCATGCTAACACCCCAATAGCATTGAACTCAAAATTATTGGACCTTCATCCAAGTGGTAAGTTAATGTCAAAAAAAGATCTACAGAGGTATGATATCTTTATTACCATATTTGACAGCAAATAGACCAGATATTATGTTCAATGCATGCCTCACATCAAACCGCTATCAAAAGAATTTTTAGATAACTTGTAGGAACCAAGGACATTAGTTTATTGTATCCTAAAGATGGGGATTTCAATCTCATTAGATATTCATATGCAGATTATGCTAGATACAAGGTCGATCACAAATGCACATTTGGATATTGCTAAATTCTAGGACATTCCTTCTTCTCATGACATTGAAAGAAACAAGGATCAGTACCTTTATCAACTGCCAAAGGTAAATATATAGTGGCAGGAGCATGTTGTGCTTAAATACTCTGTATCACACAACAACTACAAGACATTGGTTTTGATTTTCAAATGTTTCTTGTTCAACGTGACATATGAGTGCAATGAACATCACAAAAAATCTAGTTCGGCATTCAATAACCAAATAAATTGAAGTTAAGCATCATTTCCTACAAGATCATGTAGATGCAGCTAATATAATTCTTAAATTTATTCTCTCACATTTGCAATTAGCTGATATTTTCACCAAACCACCTGGTGAAGATGAGTTCAATTTTATTCAAAGTGAACTTGGCATGTTGAAGATGGATGCAAGAATTGAGGGGGAGCATCCCTTCAAGTCCAGCGCGAGAAAATGTTATAGGCTAATCCAATGACATTAGACTAGACATTGTGACAACATCTCAGAGTCTAGATCGAATCCGTGTTCTTGGACTTTGGATCCATGTCACACATATTAATT
Organism: Carnegiea gigantea; assembly: GCA_029747015.1. Lineage (NCBI taxonomy): Eukaryota > Viridiplantae > Streptophyta > Magnoliopsida > Caryophyllales > Cactaceae > Carnegiea > Carnegiea gigantea. The sequence continues at coordinate 1,034,691 of JAKOGI010000064.1, read as the reverse complement.
TTGACAAGTAGCTTATGGTTGGGGATTTAAATAAATTAAATGCCTCACCAACTACCACATTTTGAAAACTGTGATTTTTCAAAATCTTTTCAAATCTTAAATTTTTGGTATGTTCCCAATATCTTTTAGGCAGTCTCTCTCTTGTTTATGGAAGGTGATGACGCTCCATCTCAAAAACTGCCCTCGATCCTATCCGTTGATATCCTAGACCTACCAAAAACTGACTCATCCCACTCTCCTTCCCTTTCTCCTCAACCCATAAAGAGGGCATGCCCTTGTAGTAACTATTCATCACTCAACCTCCACTCTCTCTCACCTTCTCTCTCCTTCAAACTCCCAAACCCTTATTTCTCTTCTATCAAAACTGTGACACCACCCTCAAAATTTCTTCCAAACTCAAAGGTAGTGCCCCTTTGATGTTTTCGCCACCCCTGCTAAGTGAACCTTCGGTACCACCAAATGCAAATTGCCAAAGTCTTGAGCGATCAACACTGTCTTGGACTCAGAGGAAGAGTTATTGATAAACTTGGGTAAATCCTTTGGTTCACTGACATGGGGGTTAAGTGTTTCAATGATGTGGTAGAAAGAGAATTGGGGTTTATGAATTTGTTGATTTCAATTTCATGAAGCATACAGAATTTTGTTTTGTTCAAAAATTAGAGAAATTGAGAAGTATAGGTCTTTTTGAAGTGAGTTTTGAAGCCTATCCTCAGTTGCTTCGATTATTCTACGCTAACTTTGAGAAGGTGGAACCCAAGGGTAGGGGTGAAACCTACTATACCACCAAAGTAAAAGACTCTGTCGTTACTCTAACCACTAGCACCATTGAAAGAATTTTCAATTTGAATCTCGATTCCTCAAAATTTCCTCCCTCAATGTCAGATGCTAAGGCCCGAAAACTATGCCTTGAAAAATATGCCCATCCCTCAAAAATCAAACAATCAAACCAATCGTACATTGACCTATACTCAATTCTGAGGGTCCTTTACTACATCCTCATAAGGACCATCTATCCTTGAGGTTATTCAAAGAAGACTGCTAATGGCATCCTCTTCAAGACTCTTTATTATATTCTAGAGGGGTATTTTGTAGATTTTGCTGAGCTCGTCCTTGAATACATGACCAAGGCCTGTAATCTTTCAAGGAGCTAATCTTTGCCCTATTCAAATCTTCTCGCTCACATATTCAAGGCCTTTTAAATTTCCCTTGACTGCGAAGAACGCCTTGACTCTCAGATCCTAATAGTAAATGAAACCACCCTTAAGAGCTTAAAGTTCAAACCTCTCCCTTCTGATCACTAGAAGCATGAGACGGGGACTTCCGATGACGTTAAGACTCCCCCTCCTCAATCGTACCTTGAGATTATCCCTGCCCCGGGACATAATGGTTTAAAGGAGACCTTAAGGAGATTAAGGGGAAGATCGTAAGTCTTTGGTCAAGTTGAGATCAAACAGACATTGGCAGATCTCAAAGAGGTATGTGAGAGTCTAAAGGGGTACACTACTAAGCTCGAAAGCATCATTTCAGGTATGAAGGTAGAGGAAGAGACTTTGAAGGTGATAAACGACGGGTTTGGAGCAAAGGTAGTGTGGTTGGAGAAAGCTTTAAAGAATGCCCATGTTGATGCGAGTTAAGATGAGTACATTGGGGACGAAATTGGTGCACTCGAGTCTACAGAAACACCCAAGTCAACTGCTTCAGCCCCCTGAATAGAAGACCAAGCTGGATATTCTATTTTTCTTCTCTCAAAGACAATCTTCTCTTTCTCTATTTTCTGAACAATGTGGTTGCTTTCAAATAATATTTTGCCAAATATTTTGTGTGAGTCCGGCCCTTTTGATGAAATTAAAAAAGGGGAGAAAAAATATGGAGCCAAGATCGTTCACTATGACTGATCAAAAGTCTGCCCAAAAGACTTTGAAAGCATCTGGTGTTTACAACTAGGTGAGTTAAGACGCCATTTGGTCATTGCCATGATTACGTATGCTATATTTGGATGTATTGTGGTATGATTGCTTAATATGTGCATATGACTAGCATGCTTATATGATCTTCAAATTGAAGTTTTCTCTTTCATCAAAAAGTGGGAGATTGAAAAGTCCATCAATGTCAGTGCCAATTTCATTGATTGTTTTAATGCCACCGTTCAAGGACATTGGGTGTTTTGAGTGGAAGATAAAAGCTTAATTTGAATGTATTAAGTTACACGAGCCAATCTTGACTATGCAGGAATAGAGTATCAAAGTTAGATTGTCTGACTTCAGTTATGATACAATCATTTTTGGTAAAAATCATTTACATGAATATTAGTTCATTCCTTGAGATATATTGCTATTAATATTTCTAGAAATAATCTCTTTATTTATATCTAATTGGATTAAATCTTATAATCAATATATCCTTCCTTATTATGCAAGATATTGTAGAGATTTTATTTGATCCAGTTTTAAAAAGTTGTAATAAATCAATCTTGAGTTCATTTGTAAATTATTTTGATTGATTATGATAAGATCTTTGAAGATCAAATCAAGTTATTCTCTCAGCAATCAACATCCAGTATTATCGTCAATCAAAAGATAAGTTTGGAAATACCATAGTTCAAATTAGTGACATTGATTTTGGGTAGAATAACATTGAAGATTTGGCAAGTATAGCTACAATGGTCAAGAAGAGTTTGAAATCTATAAAGGAGAGCTGAAGCAAATTGCAAGACATAAGATAGAATTACATTGTGAAAAGAGTTCAAGTCCAAATCATTCTTATGTAATTGTTCTTCAATAGAATATTTAAAAGGGAATTATAACAAGTAAGTTGGGCAAAACATACTTGGGTAGTTAGGTATTGGGATGTCATTACTTAGTGAGTATGCTAGCTGAGGTTCCATAGACATATTGTAGAGCCGAGGTCATTGGTATGTATTTCTTAAGTGAACAAGTAGTGGAGGTGATTAAATCGTAGGGGAAGAAGTGTCTTAGGCAGTGACTCTCCCTGTTTGGAAGGTGAACATCATAACAATATCATTTTTATCCTATTTTATTTCTGCTATTTAATTATGTTTATCACTAACATTGGTGTCAAACCATCAAGGTTGTCATCTTTGACATTGGATGAATAAATTCAAAGCGCATTGCAGTTTTTATAAGTCTCAATTTTTTAAGTATCACCCTATTCACCCCTTCTAGGGTGACCTAGCATTGACTTTTGGGATATTCAATAGGTATATATTTATATGTATATGCATGTGTGTGTGTGTGTGTGTGTATATATATATATATGTATATATATGTATATGTATATGTATATATATGTATATGTATATGTACATGTATGTATGTATGTGTATGTGTGTGTGTGTGTGTATGTGGATATATTTATATATATATATGTCTGTATATATATATATATATATAAATATATATATATATATATATATATATATATATTTATAAATACACACGCACCCATAGAGATATACATATATATGTGTGTGTATGTGTGTGTGTGTGTATATATATATACAGGAAGTTATACACACACATACACTTGTACACTTATTTTGTGTTATGTTGCGTAATATGTGATTTATTATTGTAAATTTCCCTGCAATGGACCCTTGCTTCTTTCAGTCATTGCTATTTCTCCTAACCAATTGTTTTAGCCAGACTATTTCTCTTACACTTTCTCACACATAAAACAACCTTTCTAACTGTCAAGCTTCACTAATCTCTGTCAAATATTTCATCTTAAAGAAACCCTTTAGGCTCTTTACATGTTACAAAAGGCGTGCATTTTCTCCTTGAGTAGATCTCCGTTGTAATATGATTTTTGGGTGAAATCATTAACTCAGAAAGGCAACTTTGTTTCTTTCACAATCGCAGTGATTTGGAATCTCTTTAGGTAAAAATGTCTTTAATCTATCTCTTGTTTTGAATTGCAGTTCTGCATTTACGTCAAATCTTTTTGTTTTTTAACTCATTCGAAGCAAAGGCTAATTCATTTTCATATTTCCGAAGGCTTATAATCTCTTTGTCAGTAAAATTTCCTCGACTCAAATTTTTTCACATTTGTTAATTTTATACTTTAGTTTATGACTGATTCTTCCAATGAAAGATAACCCCGTTGATCCTTTTATGGTTAAAAGGTTTACGATTTCTTTGTAGGAAATCTGCTAACTATTCTATTTAGTATCCCAAACCACTAGATTCGTGTAATAGGAAACAAAAGGAGGATTTCAAGGATCCCTGGAAACCAAGAAAATTATAGCGATTGGCTGGGAAACCAAACAAGAAAGAACTATGAAACAACTTCACAAACAAAATAGTGGGCATCATTAGGAGGGATGAAGAAATGTCCCTATTTACTAGCTCATCATATTGTCCTAAAGCACTAAAATACCATCGTCCTCTTCCCAGATCACTTACTTACCTCCTTAGAGAGCAAAGACTATTGTTCATCTTAGTAGGGATACTTATTGGCTCGACATTCTTCATCCTTCAACCATCCTTATTGCGCCTTGGACAGCAAGAATCCATCTTTTCGAAATCAGTTTCGGGTTCAGTTATGAACTATGATCAGGTTTCATATCGTCCTCGTCAAAGAAGTTGGGCTGGCATTATGGTAGGGAGAGTCCCTGCAGGGATATAAAGGCAGCGGTTGAGGATTGTGGTGACTGGAGGTGCAGGGTTTGTTGGGAGCCATTTGGTGGATAACTTGATAGCAAGAGGGGATAATGTGATTATAATTAATAATTTTTTCACGGGACGTAAAGAAAATGTTTTGCACCATTTTGGGAATACCAGATTTAACTTAATCCGGCATGACGTTGTCCAGCCAATTCTCCTTAAAGTTGATCAAATCTATCACTTGGCTTGCCCGGCCTCGCCAGTTCACTACAAGCACAATCCTGTTAAGACATTTATATCCTTTTGCTTCTAATAAAAGTTTAAGTGATGTGCCTACTTTTGAATTGTTGAATTTACATTGTCGTATCATTATATTGATGCCACTAAATTATAAGGGCTTTTTCTTTATTGTGCCGTTGAATTATTAGTATTATAGAAATGGTTTTCCTAAGATGTAGCAAAGGAATAAAGAGACCATTGGTTGAGTAGCGAAACCCGGGGCGGGAGGGGAACCAATGAGTTTAGTGGGATATTTAGTTAAAAGGGTATTATGAAGAACCTAAGAAAATAAAAATGATATTTTATATTTGTAATCACTTGTTTTTCTGCAATGAAATGGGCTTTTCTATAGTGTACAATTTATTATACTCACCCATTGGAGTCCTTAACTATTCTCACAAAACAAATGTGATGGGCACACTTAACATGTTGGGACTCGCTAAGAGGGTTGGTGCGAGGTTTCTCCTTACTAGCACGAGTGAAGTGTATGGAGACCCACTTCAGCATCCTCAAAAAGAAACATATTGGGGCCATGTAAACCCCATTGGTAGGTTTGTAGTTGCAAAGCTTTAACACCTTATATTGTCCTCGTTTTGTTCTCATCCTTGCATTCAGTATTTTCACAATGCCTTCTTCTAGGTGTAAGGAGTTGTTATGATGAAGGAAAGCGGACTGCAGAAACTTTGACAATGGATTATCATAGAGGTGCAGATGTTGATTGTTGAGGTAAATTATCTTGCCGTGGAGTGTGGATGGACGATGTGGTTGCCTTAGCTTGTGACTTTGGTGGCATCCAACTAGAGATGTAATATGAACTATACATTGACACCCTGGCCTACACAAAAGTAATCTTAAAAGTATGCACTAGTTTTTGTTTTGTTTTGATTTTTGATTTTTGGTTTTCTTTTTTTTTTTTGGGGGGGGTAACAACCTCTTGCTTAGCATACTAGTTCCTTTGTTATTTTTACCATAATTCATTTTAAGGGAATGTCATAGTCAACTGTCATAGAATGAAGCACACTATGGTACGGTTAGCCTTGTGGTAGCATGACAATTAAAGACCACAGCTAAGAGAGCTAATTTTGTAATTTAATCTAATGTATAGAAGCATTGAAGTTTGTCAATCCTAGATGTAACCTGCTTTATCAAAATGTCTTTTTTAAAGATACTGAGTAAATGTTAAAAAATTGAATGACATCAGGGAACTAGTATATATGTTGGGACCATGTTAATTTGATGAGGTAATATATTTTACGTATTGCGGGTGCGAATTGCACGTATTTTTAATACATATGGACCTAGAATGTGTTTAGATGATGGACGTGTTGTTAGTAACTTTGTGGTTCAGGTTAGATCCCTATTAGTTTTTTTTTTTCTTAATCATAAAAATTAATAAGGTCTCAAATGTAGGAACCCCCAGCCTCGAGTTCACAGGCTATATGAAGCCTTCCTAAGTTTTTCGGAATCATTTGCAGGTGATTCAAAAAGAACCTATGACAGTATATGGCGATGGAAAGCAAACAAGAAGTTTTCAATATGTGTCAGACCTGGTATATCCTTTGCTATACCTTGGCGTGATCAATCAAGTGGATGCAATATCTTTTTTTTTTTTCCTAAATGCCAGTAACAAGTAGCAATTTTGAGCCATATGCAGTTTGAAGGTTCACCATTGTGGGGATAAAGTCACAAAAATAGCAATATGTAGTTAAGGTAGTCTGTGGACCGTGACTTAGTAGGCACGAACTTGGTATCCATAAGGAAGCCAAGTTTAAACTCATAGGTTAAGAGTTTATGACAATTGTTTCAAATGTTCTTACCTCAAGCATTTTCATGCTTTAAATGAAAAGAAATATAAAGTTTATCAAGAGTTACTATTTCAGCGGAAAATGGGAATGTATGCTTCTTGTTTTGAACATGCCTTTTGCCTATTTTTCCTATTATAAAGGTACTTCGCCCATCTGACCTATACTGCCAAGTATGGTTGTCATTTAAGTGTTTGTTTTGTACCTTAAAATAAATGATATATGATAACCACATATCTTTATCTAAGGTTGAAGGGCTGGTGGCATTGATGGAAGGTGAGCATGTTGGCCCCTTTAATCTTGGTAATCCAGGAGAATTCACCATGCTCGAGCTGGCAGGGGTAAGTCTTCATAGCCTTTTTCCCTGCCTTTCATTTTCTGCATGGCCTCCCCCCCCCAAAAAAAAAATTGTTACAATCCAGTTAGTTACATTTTTTTTTTTCTGCGGAGTGTGATTAGCGCATTATCCAATAAACAAAATAAAATATTATTAAATAATTATTTCCTTTTTTGAGTTATAAAGGATAAGGATCACAATGTACATGTAAATTATTGCGAACTTCTTATTAGAAAGTAAAAGTTAGTTTATTAAAATCGTTAGTCAATCACAAGTGATCTCACAGCATTTATGTAATGGTTAAGTAAAATTAAGCACACTTATTTCCCTTTGACTTAAGAGTTTTAGTTGGGGGTTTGAACTGTATATTATGTAATTCCAAATATGTTTCTAAACAACATGCTAGACCAAGGGACTGTTTTCAACCTCTTTATAACTTAGATCGCTTCTTGCTTCACGTATGCAGTACGGTATTTGACATTGTTTTATTGAGTTATTACTTTGAAATATGCAATTAGAATTCAAAATTTATATCTAAAGCTCACTGTTTTCTTTTCAATAGATTGTGAAAGAAATAATTGATCCAACTACAACCATAGCAATCAAACCAAACACAGCTGATGATCCTCATCAGAGGAAACCTGACATCAGCAAGGCAAAAGAACTCTTGAACTGGAAGCCCAAAGTTTCACTAAGAGAAGGACTACCTCTAATGGTGACTGATTTCCATAACCGCATTCTAAACGAAGTAGAAGGCAAAGCACACTAGGTGAAGTTTGAAAGCAGAAAGAGTACTGCAAAGTGTGCAAAAGCAGAAACCATGTTTATGTACCCTACTATTTCAGGTGCAATCATTTCACACTACAATTTTTACACTTCCAGAAAGTATGACCTTCTTATCAACCAGATATTTGGAGCTTCCGAGTAGCATAGGAACAACGTGCTAATACAAGGAGAATTTGTTGCACTCTCGAGCATAGTATTTAACTGAACACGTCTGTTATAGAGTTTTATTTCCAGGAATAATTTCCGTGGAAGCATCTTGTATTTGGGTTAGTGTTCATTAAATGCGAGATAAAGGTAAGATGCTTATGCTTGAAATGAAGCTTGTTTTCTATTTTCTTGAATCTGTGCGTTATTGTTTGAATGATTGAATGACTACAACCATGTTTTGGTTGCACTGAGCAAAACAGTCATATCCAATTACTTAATATAATTGATTTGTGGAAAAACTGATAAAATCTTGGGCATTCTTACTGCTTTTCTTAGAGAGAGAAAATGAGCTGAATGAAGCTCATTCAATATCATTCATTGCACTTCAAAATGAATACAACAGTGTCTATTTATATGTATATATACAATCCAATGCTCTTAGCAGGGAGAGAACAGAGAGGGGGGAAAAAATGAAAGAAGGGGAGCATTGCCCGCCAACAACGAAAACAGAAAATTAGTTACATGCTGTAACTAATCCGACTATTCTCTCTCTCTGCCACTTGCATAGCCACTTGCACAGCAGAAGCTTAAGCTTCCTTTTTCTTTGCATTCTCTGTTTGATTTACTTCTTGAATGTCAACCAAGTCTGATTAAAAAACAATGCAGCATACGCAGTTGCTACTCAAAGCTGGACCTAGAAAAATTGACCCAATCCGAATGATCCGAACTGAATGACTCAAACCAAACCCGAACCAACATCTGAAAGAGTTGAACCCATTTCGGCTTGAAAACCGAAATTGAATTGGACCAAAACCGAACCGACCCGAAACCGTAATGAATTGATTTGACTCGATCCTTGAAATGACCCGAACCAAATCCGAACTGACCTGAAATCCTTTTTACTCGATGTAAACTCGAACCCGAAATAACCCAAATTGAATACCAAATGACCTGAAATCTTATTGACCCGATGTAGACTCGAAACCGAAATGACCCGATCCGAATTAAGCGCGAACTGATTCATTCTCGAACCATTTCAACCCGGACACAAATGACCCGAACCCAAATTGACTGGAATCCAGGTTTGACCTAACTCAATTCTAAGCCGATCCAATTCAAACTTAACGTATTAAGTGATGGTACTATCGACACAATGTCACAGCAGCTTGACTTAATATTCAATATGCAAAGGGCAAAAGAAGATGACATAACCTTATCTTAAACAAATGAAATATTGCATTTGCAATTTTTGTAGGAAATGACTCAATGAGGACTTGACTCATTTGAAGAACAAAAATAGAAATATAAAATCAAACAATCCAAGCTATTCTATGGTTTATGGTTGGAGGCGGGATTCATCCACTTGATTATTCCCCTATGTAATATGTTGTGTGGACTCATGAGTTATGAGAGATAGAAATTTAAAGGATTTCAATTTTTTTTTGCCGTATGGTCCTGGCCTTTTTTTTGTGAAAATAAAAGTAAAGGAAAAAAAGGGGGCCCTAACCAATCCACCATCCAGCCCCACAAGGCAACACAACATCAAAATCCAACCATTTCACCCTACAACAAGGCAACACGCCAAACAATCGCTGCCACTACTCCTTCTCATCATCATCATCATTATCACAAATTCAACAGCAGTAATGTCCGTATTAACCATGGCAATAGTGATAACAAGAACAAAAAATCATATGAAAATTCGAAAGCAACTCACTAAAGAACAGATCAAATCCCATAGAAGTAAATTGGACATGCCAACATTAATGAGGATAGTAATAGCAAGCAAACATCATCACTTACATGCCACAGACTAAAACACTAGACAATAATACACAAGATTTTTGACCAAACACTTTCCCTATCCTATCGACCCAAATTCCTAGTCAGAGTTGAGAGAAGAGGATCAAGTTCATAGCAAGCTTGCGAAAGTTAGAGTTGAGTTTACGAATCAGAGACAACATTACTACGTTTGCAGTTGATCCAACATAGTCAGACTCCTAGGTGGGAAAACCGTTTGCAGAAAATGCTCGTTATAGCCAAGAGAAGACAGGCCAAGTAATGTTTCTCCTTGCACAATAATAACAACAATGATAGGACGTAAAAGAATTGAGCAACTTTTTATAAATTATATGCAAATGTGAATAGAACTTATAGTGTTAGGAGTGTTCACACTCTACTATTCTCAGTGCATAAGAAATAAGAGGTCTTCGAATCCCTCATCCTACCCTTAACCCTAACTAAGAAAACAAAAAAGAAATGAAGAAAGTTAAAAAGGAGATAAATATAGTGGACTGTTACCATGTGTTTAAAGGCTGACTTCTGTTGTAATTCTTCAGATGAAAATGTTGGATGCTCCTAAAGTTAGGTAGACCTAGACCAATCGTAATTAAATTGAAACTAGTGTTAGAGGACTTAATTTAACCAATAGAAGGCTATTGATTAGAGAGGTCGAACCTCATAAAGTAAAAAAAGGGGTGTTTTTCCTGCTAGTTTCCCTGTCAGACTTCTGTTAAAAATAAAATAAAATAATAAACTTAATTTAGTAAATAAAAAGATTGAAGAGTGTTTTCTAGGTTCATATATCTTATGAGATTCATGTATTCTTAGATACATTGTATTGTATAGTTCATGTATGTGGGTTAGTTCACACATAGATACATGAATGGATTAGGATGAATGTTCATTGTACTAGGTGAAGATGTCACCTGTAAATACCCACATATTTGAGCCATTTGGGGAGCAGTCAAAAAAACAACAAGTATTATCTCAATTGTTATTTCCCTCCTTCTTGCCTTCTCCTACATAAATCACAAAAATTGTCTATTATCTCAGCACAGTGGTATCAGAGCCACATACAAGATGAATTCCACCTTTCCCTTTGTTATCCCAAAACTCACAAAAGATAATTATGCACTTGGAGTATTCGGATGAAGGCCTTGCTTGGCTCACAAGAGGCATGGGAGATAGTAGAGAAAGTTTATGAAGAACCTGAGAATGAGGGAGCTTTGACATAAGCTCAACGAAATAACTTGCTTAAAAATTGCAAGTTAGATCAACACGCCCTATCTATCATCCACATGGGATTGGATGATACTATGTTTGAGAAGGTACTTTGGTTACAAAGGGCAAAAAAGCCTGGATGATTCTTGAAAATAATTTCAAAGGGTTGGACAAGGTAAAGAAAGTTCGTCTCCAAAACCTTAGGGGTGAATTTGAATCATTACATATGAAGGAGTCGGAAATAGTTTTTGATTACTTCACTAGAGTTTCTAGTGTAGTCAACCAAATGAAGTGTTGTGGAGAGACAATTGAAGATGTTCGTGTTATGGAGAAGATTCTTAGATCGCTTGACTCAAAACTTGAGTATGTTGCTTTTGTCATTGAAGAGTGCAACAACTTGGAGACGATGACTGTTGATCAACTCGTAGGTTCTTTACAAGCCTATGAGGAGAGAATTAAGAGAAAAGGAGAGCCATTAGTTCAAGCTCTTCAAACCAAGGTGTCCTTGGGTGACAAAATCCAAGAGCCACGGAAGTCGAATAGTCAAAGCCATGGCCAAGGAAGAAGTCGTGGACGTGGAGGCCATTATGGCCATGGATGAGGCTGCCATCGAGGATGCGGTAGATACGGCGGATCATAATACGAGGAATCCAACAGTCAATCCCAAGCATCAAGAGGGCGTGGAGGCTACGGAAATCAAAGAGGTCGTGGTAGAGGTAGAACATATGATAAATCATATGTTGAATGTCACAATTGTTATAAATTTGGTCACTATGCTTCGGAGTGTTGGCACACCAACACCAACACCGATGAGAAGGCAAATTTCGTAGACGTGAAGGACGAAGAAGATCTCTACCTCTTGTTGGCGAGCAAAGGAGAAGAAGACAAAGGTGTTTGGTACCTTGATATGGGCGCCAGTAACCACATGAGTGGCAACAAGGAGTTTTTCACAAATCTTGACGAGTCCATTGTCGGCAACATTGTTTTCGGAGACAACACCAAAGTTCGAATCAAGGGGAAAGGTGACATTCTTATTCGCACCAAAAACGATAGCCATCACTTAATTTCTCAAGTTTATGATGTGCCTTCTTCAAAAACAAACATCTTAAGTTTAGGCCAATTACTTAAAATTGGCTACGACATTCACATGAAGAATCGGTCTCTCACCTTGAAAGACATGTTTCATAATTTAATTGCGAAGGTGTACATGGCAAGGAATAGAATGTTCTTAGTCAAAGTTTAAGTTGATCATCCAAAGTGCTTGAAAACCTGTGTGAAAGATGACTCGTGGTGATGGCACTTAAGATTAGGCCACTTGAATTTTGGTGGCTTAAAGAGTTTGGCACAAGAGAAGATGGTGAATGGCTTACCGTTCTTCTCTCATCCAAATCAGTTTTGTGAGCGATGTCTCATGGGAAAGCAAACTAGAAGAAGTTTTCCGAAAGAAGCAAATTTTTGAGCCCCGGAGCCTCTCCAACTTGTTCATGTCGATTTGTGCGAACCGATCAAGCCATCTTCACATAGTAAATCTAACTATTTTTTACTTTTCATTGATGATTTTTCTCGCAAGACATGGGTGTACTTCTTGAAGGAGAAAAATGAAGCATTTGGAGTATTTCGAAAGTTTAAGGCACTTGTTGAGAAAGAGAGTGGTTATACTCTCAAAGCTTTAAGAACTGATAGAGGCGGTGAGTTCACATCCAAGGAGTTTGAAGAATTTTGTGCTTCTCAAGGCATACATCATTTTCTCACAGTTTCACATTTTCCTCAACAAAATGGAGTAGTGGAACGCAAGAATCGGACCATTTTCAACATGACTCGAAGCATGTTAAGAAGTAAGAAGATGCCCAAAGAGTTTTGGGCCGAAGCTATCTCATGCGCTGTGTACTTGTCCAATCTTTATCCAATAAGTAGTGTCCATGGCATGACACCACAAGAAGTATGGAGCGGTAAGAAACCAAGTGTCTCTCACTTGCGTACTTTTGGAAGCATAGCCTATTCCCATGTCCATGATGAGAAGAGAGTCAAGCTTGATGACAAGAGTGAGAAGCTTGTCTTCATTGGATATGATTCAGGATCCAAAGGCTACAAGCTTTACAATCCTATTAATGGGAAGGTGATCATCAGTAGAGATGTGGTGTTTGATGAAGAGGACTCGTGGGAATGGGACATCTCCTCCAATGAGGAAACTGTCTCATTTTCATTGGTTGATGGAGAGCCTAATCAAATGACAAGAGAAGATTTGACGCCTCTTCCGAATTCATCTCGAAGTCCACAATCTTCAACTGACAGCTTTTCCGAAAGGCCAAGGCGCACAAGGAATCTTAGAGAACTTTGTGACGAGACAGAGGTACTTGATAATCCAACTCTCTTTTATCTTTTTGCTAATTCTGAGCCTCTTAATTTTGAAGAAGCAGTGGAAGACAAAAATTGGAGGCTAGTAATGGATGAAGAGATTCAAGCAATAAAAAAGAATGATACATGGGAATTAGCCGATCTTCCAAAAGGCCAAAAGGTGATTGGTGTCAAGTGGATTTACAAAGTGCAGAAGAATGCAAAAGGAGGAGTGGAAAGATGCAGGGCTAAACTCCTTGCAAAAGGTTATAGCCAATGACAAGGCATAGACTACGATGAGGTCTTTGCCCCTGTCACTCGGTTGGAGACTATTCATCTCATCATCTCCTTGGCGGCCCATAATAGATGGTAGATTCATCAAATGGATGTTAAGTACGCTTTCTTGAATGGCTATCTCGAAGAAGAAGTCTATATTGAACAGCCCTTGGGTTATTTTGTCAAGGGACATGAAGGTAAAGTGCTGAAATTGAAAAAAGCCTGGTACGGCTTAAAGCAAGCACCAAAGGCATGGTATAGCCGGATTGACAAATACTTTCAAGATCATGACTTCAATAAGTGCCCTCATGAACGTGCTCTTTATGTCAAAGAAGATGGGCAAGGAGGTATGTTGATTGTCTGTTTATATGTTGACGATATGATTTTCACTGGCAACAATTCGAAGATGTTCGATGAATACAAGAGGGTGATGGCTCAAAAATTTGAGATGACTGATATTGGACTCATGTCCTATTATCTTGGAATCGAAGTGAAGCAAAATGATGATAGCATATTTATTTCTCAAGAAGGATACGCAAGAAAAATTCTTGAGAAATTTAATATGCAAAACTGCAAGCCGGTGAGCACTCCTATCGATTGTGGAACAAAATTATCTAAGTTTGATGAAGGAGAAAAGGTAAATCCGACTCTGTACCAGAGTCTTGTTGGAAGTTTGAGATATTTAACATGCACGAGGTCAGACATTCTTTACGGAGTTGGCCTTGTCAGCAGATTTATGGAGGTGCTAATAACTTCCCACACAAAAAAGGCGAAGAGAATTTTGAGGTACATCAAAGGCACCATTAATCATGGCCTCACTTTCATTACATCCGGAGATTTCAATCTCATTGGCTACAGTGATAGTGACTGGGGTGGAGATGTCGATGATCGAAAGAGTACTACCGGCTACGTATTTTTTATGGGAGACACAGCTTTTACTTAGTGGTCAAAGAAACAATCAATTGTGTCTCTTTCAACTTGTGAAGCTGAATATGTTGCAGCCACCTCAGCAGTCTGTAATGCAATATGGCTCAGAAAATTGCTAAAGATGCTTCGCATGCCACAGGAGGTGCCCACTACAATATGTGTGGATAATAAGTCCGCTATTGCATTAGCAAAGAATCCTATGTACTATGAATGTAGTAAACATATTGATACAAGATTTCATTTCATACGGGACTGTATCGAGAAGAAGGAAGTGAAGCTCGCTTATGTCAGGACAAATGATCAAGTTGTAGACATATTCACGAAGCCATTGAAATTTGAAGACTTTGCCAGGCTACGTGCTTTGATTGGAGTAACCAAAATAAATCAAGTTTAAGGGAGGATGTTAAAAATAAAATAAAATAATAAACTTGATTTATTAAATAAAAAGATTGAAGAGTGTTTTCTAGGTTCATATATCTTATGAGATTCGTGCATTCTTAGATACATTGTATTGTATGGTTTATGTATGTGGGTTAGTTCACACATAGATACATGAATGGATTAGGATGAATGTTCATTGTACTAGGTGAAGATGTCACCTATAAATACCCATGTGTTTGAGCCATTTGGGGAGCAGTGAAAAAAACAACAAGTATTATCTCAATTGTTATTTTCCTCCTTATCACCTTCTCTGACATAAATTACAAAAATTATCTATTATCTCAACAACTTCTTCCCTAGTAATCATGCAGAACAGATAACATCAAAATCAGCCTCTAACTCTCAAGTTCAAAAATTAATTAAAAAATAAAGCTACGAGCATACAGAAGAGAAGAGACTTGCTTTACGAAACGATTTCATAACATATTCAACAACTCATATTGTTTTCAAACAGAAAAAAGTGAATTCTGCAAATCGCAATGCCATTTAACCTTAATTATAGACTTTCCGTCACCTAAAGCCATGCTTTACACTTTTGAAATTGCGGTTGTTGTGTTTGTGCTTAAAGTCTGTCTCCATGAACTCCAACAAATACTCAAAGAAACAACACACCTCAATCATATAAGGTTGTTGCCTAAGGGATTCTCAATCAAAGCTTCATTATTTAAATGACCTCTAGTTACAATTGCATTACAGAAACAACACAACAGATCTCAATTATAGACCTCTAAACAAACTCTATATAAGAATGAAATGCTTGCAAATTATTCACATAGGATTGGTGAATCCCCAACTGTTGGGTTTCGTGGCCCAAAATCCAAGAATTGGCATGGTGGAACCGTGCTAGACGACACGGACGTGTCGGCTAAAGAAATGGAGCATCGAAGGAGGGCAGAAAAACGGCACTAGCATGCCGTGCCATGTGGCACGGTCATGCCACCATGACATGGTATGACCGTGCCACGTGGCACGGTCATACCGCGCTCAGTTCAGGCGCGGATTTTTTTCTGGCAGCTAGGGTTTGCTTTACATGCAGTCTTCTTAGCGGCTAGCGTTCTTCTCTAGAGGGTAAAACCCTGGACTTCTAGACCCTATATAAAGAAGCCTTGCCTAGGATCTAAAATCATCCATGAATCCCTAAACACATTGAGAGGCAGAGAGACTTTGAGAGAGATTACAAGAGAGATTGTAATTCTGCTGTTGGATCAAATCACTTGTTGTGATTGTGATCGTTTTGTACTCTTCCGTCTTATATAGTGGATTGATTGTGCTCGTTGCCGTCCGTGGTTTTTTCCCGCATTGGGTTTCCAGGTAAATCTTATATGTCATTACTTTATTCTTGTTATCGTTATTTAAGTTTCTGAATATCTGTTTCATCCTATTACTTTCGCTATTAGTTTGCTCTAATTCCTAACAAGTGGTATCAGAGCTTTGGTTTAGGATGTCTTCAATTATGAAGGTTGATATTCTGAAATTTGATAGGGAGATTAGTTTTAATCTCTGGAAGGTGCGGATGAGAGCAGTTCTCATCCAGCATGGGTTATGGAAGGTTCTGCAAGGACCTCACGTGAAAACCGAAAAGATGACTGATGAACAATGGGCAACAGATCAAAAGAAGAGGCGTGGATTGCTGATAGATGAGGAATGGGAAGAACTAGAGTTGAATGCAGTTTCAGCCATTCAGTTGCAACTGACACCACATGTCCTGCGAGAGGTGCTCGATAAGGCAACTACGGTGGATCTCTGGACTCGGTTGGAGGAACTCTACATGACGAAGAGTCTAGCCAACAAGATCTATTTGAAGAAAAGGTTGTACACCTTTCGTATGGCTGAAGGTGCCCCTGTTCAAAAATATTTGAATGAGTTTAACTCTATTCTTGTTGATTTGGAGAGTCTTGATGTAAAGATTAAGGATGAGGATAAAGCAATTCTGCTTGTTGTGTCTCTACCCCCTCCTATAAACACTTTAAAGAGATTATGCTATATAGTAATTCTGATACTATATCGTTTGAGGATGTCAAGTCTAATCTGCTATCTAAGGAGAAATTTGACCATGATATCCATGCTGATCCTGCTGAAGGATTAGTTGTTAGGGGTAGAACAACTGAGCAAAAGGGGAACGGTAATAAGAAAAAGAACCGATCTAAGTCTAAGAATCCTCATTCCAATAAGACGTATAATTACGGTAGTAAATTGCGTCATATTCAGGCTAACTGCTGGAAACTAAAGAAAAAAAAAGGGAAAGAGGAAAAGGAGAAAACTGCTACAGCTGATTGTGTAGTTGAGTCAGAATCTGATGGTGATATGTTGCTTGCTACTATGTCTTTAGCCAGTACCTCTGAGAAGGGGTTAGGTGATGATTGGGTTTTAGATTCTGGTTGTACATATCACATGTGTCCTCGTAGGGACTGGTTTGTCACTTATGAGCCTGTTGATATTGGAGTTGTACTTATGGGCAATGATGCTGAGTGCAAGGTTGCAAGAATAGGCACTGTGCAGATTAAAACCCATGATGGCATAGTTAGAACCTTGTCTAAAGTTCGTCACATACCTGATATGACTCGTTGTTTAATCTCTTTGGGCACTCTTAAGACTAATGGTTGTAGGATTATTATGCATAATGGTATCCTAAAAGTGATAAAGGGAGCCATGGTAGTAATGAAGGGACTGCGGCAGGACAGTCTCTACATCCTATAAGGAACTACAGTTGCAGGAGTAGCTGCAGTTGATACAGTATTAGCAGATGTTAATGATACAAGGTTATGGCACATAAGATTCGGCCATATGAGTGAGAAAGGGATGACCATTCTGAGTAAGAAAGGTTGTGTGGGTAGCGCTGGTATGGGTAAGCTTGATTTTTGTGATCACTGTATTTTTGGGAAACAGAAGAGGATGAGTTTCTCTAAAGCGAAGCATCGTACTCAGGGGATCCATGATTAGATTCATTCTGATCTGTCGGGTCCTTCAAGGGTTCCTTCTCTTAGAGGTAAGTGCTATATGTTAACTTTTGTTGATGATTTCTCACACAAAGTTTGGGTTTACTTCTTGAGACAGAAAAATGAGACATTCTCCATGTTCAAAAAGTTCAAGGCTCTGGTTAAGAACTAGACTGGGAGAAACATCGAGAAACTCAGGACTGACAATGGTCTTGGGTTTGTTGAGTCAGAGTTTGATGAGTTCTGCACGGTGAATGGCAGAGCTAGGCACAAGACTTTGGTTGGAAAACCACAACAAAATGGAGTTGCAGAATGAATCAATAGGACTCTACTAGAGAAAGCTCGATGTATGCTTTCCAATGCAGGGCTTTGGGATCGCAAAGCTTTCTGGGCTGAGGCTATTTCTACAGCCTGCTACTTGGTGAATCGTTCACCACACACCTTCATTGATTTTTCAATTCCAAAAGAAGTATGGTCAGGTAATCCTATTGATTATTCTAGTTTGAGAATATTTGGATATCCTGTGTATACCCAAGTGAATAATGGGAAGTTAGCCCCTAAGGCTGCCAAATGCATGTTTCTTGGATATGCATCTGAGTCTAAAGGATACCGCATGTGATGTCCTGAGTCTAAGAAAGTCATAGCAGGGATGTAACGTTCAATGAGACTGCTATGTTATCTTCTGGAGAGGATTCTATTGTTTCTTCTACTGGTGCAGGTGATAAGGAGGATACCCGTATGGAGATAGAAATGGAGACCGTTGCAGCGCAAGGTAGAGCTGTTAATCAGCCCAACAGGGAGGCCCATGTTACTGAACCTGGCACTATCAGTTTCTGATCAGCCTCAGGTGGAGGTTGCTCACTCTAAAGCTCGTGATCGTCCTTAGAGGGAGATCAGAAGGCCTGCTCGCTACAATGATGATAAGGGACTGATAGTATATGCACTTTCAGTTGTAGAGGAAGTGCCTGAAGGTGTGGAACCTTTAACCTATACTGAGGCAATCTCCTACCCAAGTTCACCTAATTGGATCCTAACTATGCAAGAGGAAATAAAGAGTTTGCAAAAGAATTAGACTTGGGAACTGTGTGAGCTACCGAAAGGCCGGAGAGCCTTAACTGTCTAATGGATCTACAAGAAAAAGGAAGGCATTCCTGGAGTTGAAGATGTAAGATGGAAAGCACGCCTGGTTGTTCGTGGTCGCAACCAGAAGGAAGGTATTGATTACAATGAGGTATTTTCACCTGTTGTTAGGCATACCTCCATTAGAGTGCTTCTTGCATTTGTTGTGTTATTTGATCTGGAGTTGGAGCAGCTTGATGTGAAGACTGCAATCCTTCATGAGGATTTTAAGAAGGAAATCTACATGAGGCACCCCGAAGGTTTTGTTGTTCCTAGGAAGAATAACTAGTGTATAGATTGAAGAAGTCCTTGTATGGACTTAAGCAAGCTTCAAGGCAATGGTATAAAAGGTTTGACACCTTTATGATTGCACAAGGATATACTCACAGCTGATATGACAATTGTGTGTATTATAGACAATATTCTGATGGTTCCTTTATTTACTTGCCATTGTATGTTGACGATATGTTGATTGCCTCTAAGGATAAATCCTTGATTAGTAAGTTGAAATCTCAACTCAGTGAGGAGTTTGAGATAAAGGACCTGGGTGCAGTAAAGAAGATTGTAGGCATAGAGATTCAAAGGGATCGAAAGGCTGGTAAACTGTACTTATCCCAAGGACACTACCTTGAGAAAGTACTTGGCAGATTTAATATGGATAACTGTAAGGTAGTTTCCACACTCCTTACTGCACATTTCAGATTGTCTACTGAGTGTTGCCTACAATCTGAGGGAGACATAGATAGAATGTCTAATGTCCCTTATTCTAGTGCTACTGGTAGTTTGATGTATGCTATGGCATGTACTAGGCCAGACTTGTCACATGCTATGAGTGTGGTAAGTAAGTATATACATAATCCTGGAAAGGATCATTGGGAAGCTGTGAAGTGGATCCTTCGCTATGTGAAGGGTACTGTTAATAAGGGCTTGGTGTTCGATAGAAACAAAGTTGCTACATATGATGCTACAGGCCTTGTTGATTCTGACTATGCTGGTGATCTTAATAGGAGAAGGTCCATATGTGGGTATATCTTCACTATGTGTGCAGATGCTATCTCCTGGAAAGCATCGCTTCAGTCTATTGCAGCGCTATCTACTACAGAGGCTGAGTATGTTGCTACTACTGAAGGAATGAAGGAAGCTACTTGGTTAAGGGGCCTCGTTACTGAGTTTGGAATTCCACAGGCTATCACTGTGGTGTTTTCTAATAGTCAGAGTGCCATCTACCTGACTAAGAATGATGCCTACCATTCAAAAACTAAACACATCAGTGTCAAGTATCACTATATCAGAGATACAATTGCTGCAGGGGAAATAGTTGTGAGGAAGGTTCATACTTTAGAGAATCCTGCAGACATATTGACCAAGCCTCTACCTATAGCTAAGTTCGAGCATTGCTTGGACTTAGTTAGCATTCACAGTATTTGAGCGCCCTTCGGGGCATTGCCCCTTAGGGGATGTTACCCTTCGGGGTGCGATGACGGTGTTAGAGAGTTGGTGATTGGAGATTTCGGTCTAAGGTGGAGATTGTTAGGTTTCGTGGCCCAAAATCCATGAATTGGCACGGTAAGACTGTGCTAGACGATATGGACGTATCAGGCCGAAGAAGCGGATTGTCGAAGGAGGACAGAAAAACGGCGCTGGCGTGCCATGCCACCGTGTCACCATGGTACGGTGTGCCCATGCCACGTGGCACGGTCGTACCGTGCTCAGTTCGGGGGCGGGTTTTTTTTCTAGCGGCTAGGGTTTGCTTTGGCGTGCAGTCTTCTTAGCAGCTAGAGTTCTCTTCTGGAGGTAAAACCCTAAACTTCTAGACCCTATATAAAGAAGTCTTGCCTAGGATTTAAGATCATCCCTGAATCCCTAAACACATTGAGAGGTAGAGAGATTTTGAGAGAGATTACAAGAGAGATTGTAATTCTACTGTTGGATCAAATCACTTGTTGTGATTGTGATCGTTTTGTACTCTTCCTGCTCATATAGTGGATTGATTATGCTCGTCATCGTCCGTAGTTTTTTCCCGCATTGGGTTTCCATGTAAATCTTGTGTGTCATTGCTTTGTTCTTGTTATCGTTCTTTAGGTTTCTGAATATCTGTTTCATTCTATTGCTTCCACTATTAGTTTGCTCTAATTCCTAGCACCAACGGCAATCCAAGCTAACATGAGAAAAAATGGACAACTGCAAACATCATTTGAGAAAAGCAAAAATACTCATAGCTAAGTGTCATGGGCCTCAGAATTCTAAAGCAGATATCATAGAGAGCCTCGTTTGCCAGGTTTGACATTCACCAGTTCCCAGCGACAGCCAGTAAGTTCATCTTTTCTATGGGCTAAGATTCAAAGCACAACCCATACACTATAGAACAACAAAACCCCACCCATTGTGGGTCCTACTTTTATAGGATCTGAGAGACCTAGGTGTAGGCAATCTTACTCTACAAGCATTGGTGCCATTCAAGAGATTGATTCTAAGAGACCCAACTCATGCGATATAAAAAATTAAAAGTTAGAAGAATACAAATAGTAAAAAAAAGGAAAAAAAAGTAATGCAAAAAACACAATACTTATAATCAGAACCATAAAAACCAACTTATAATTAGAACCATAGAACCACCTCTGCAAGCTTCTACATTTTAAGGAATTTAAGAGCTCTTCCATTTGTTCAAAATCCTAGCACCATTGTAAATATTGATTTCGAAGCAACAATAGTAAGTGGTACGCTGAAAATATCACTTGCCAAAAGAAAGGATTCTCTATACTTTTTTGCATGTTCTTTCTAGAAAGCCAGAAAATCCAACTCTCTTTTGCACTCAATCCTAGGGTTTTCCAAATATCTATAAATCATTGTCTTCTGGACAGTGCAAGAGTGGTCATCATCTTCACTTTCATCAAATTCCTATAAAATAGTAGTCGAAATGTTATTGCCATCAATTAGTTTGGAACCATCTCCATTGTAAATGCTAACCAAGTGCGGTCCAGCATCAAGGCATAGCTAAAGGACAAAGGGGATATTTTGCACCAAAGAAGAGTCTGGACGAGCTGATTAGAGAGGACTTGAAAGTTGTAGATTTGACGGAGGACCTGGCTGAGGATAGGAGGTTGTGGCGGGATAGGATTAAGATCTTAGATCGCAGAGAGTCGACCCCGTAGTAGTCTTTTGGTTGCAGTGGCTTAGTGCAGTGGCTTAGTGTTGGTTGTAGTCGTATGTCGTGTTTGTATGCAGGTAGTACTTGCTTCTGGGAAGTGACAGCGTTTGCTTACCCTTGATTGCTAAGGTATGTTGCCTTCCTCTGTTCTTACGTCTCATAGTTTCAGCAACTTGTCCTTTTTATTTGTCTTAGTCATTCCTCGCTATGGGTCCTTATTTTTCCCACAAAATGTTTTCATAAAAGCTGTCTTCTGTAAAATATTTTCACAAAATCCTTTTTTTGTGGGTCTCTTGAAATCAGCCTCTCTACGGGTAGGGATGCTGGTAGAGGTAAGGTTGCCTATACCTGAATCTCCCCAGACCCACAATAGTGGGACCCACCCTGGGAGATGTTGTTGTTGTTGTTGTGAAGCCAGTATGATTGTGTAAGGGTAAAGTATAGTCAATCAAAGTGAAAACTAAAAGGAGATTTATGGTTAAGAAGTCAGGCAGCCAAGCACTTAACTTATGAAATGGCAAACACTTGATTGGAAACTGTCAAGCAACAAAGCAAGACACGTCAAAACAACCAACACTTAATTGTCATACAGAAAGACACAGTTAAGAAGTCGGGCAACCTCAATCGCACAGAGGAGATTAGCAAGACCTTGTACAGATGGGGGAAAGCGAGGGGGATAGCAAGCAGAATTATAATTTTTTATTTGCCGTTATCTATGTGTATATGCCACAATTCTGAACAACTTAGCATCCCCTTACTAAAGCATAACGTAAAACAAGGGCATGCAAAATTTGCCAGCAAAGGCGTGTAGCCCATTACTGAAGCTACCTTCCAAACTCAAAATCGCATTTACGCGTGTAAATAAATCAGCGCGCTTTTTTAATCTTGCATCAAAAAAGAGGCATAATAAATAATAGTCCCTACGCCCATATTCTTACAACTGAAAAGAAATAAAAAAAAAGAAGCCATAAATAATAAACAAATAGCAAATAGTTGAACTTTCGCTTGGGAGGTGGAGTTTCTAAACTTACGCCAATGGTGCTTAATAGGGGTGGACAATGGATCGGATCAAATCAGGTTAGGAACAGCTTATATACAAAATGGGCCAGGTGGGGTTATAGTAAGTTCGTTAATGATGTGGGCCAGGCCAGCCTGTTATGTAAATAAAAGGGTCAATTTGGGATGACCCGCTTCTGGCCCATTTTGAAATGGATCAAATTTGCATAAAAAAACTTTGTGTATAATTATTATTATGAATAAAGCATTGGTAGTAACTTTTTAACTAATTATAACTTATAAATTAGTGTGATAAGTAGGTTGAAAAAATAACGGGCCGTTAATGAGCCAACCTGGTCTGACCTGTTAACATGGTTTAATGGGCTGATCCATTATTGATATGATCCTTAATTGACCCTATTTTAGATGGGTCGACTTGCTTAGACCAATGGGCACCTAGCTTATTGCTCACCTCTGGTAATGATGGTGTCAATGCCACATTAGTTGGAGGATTAGTACACATGGTGTACTCTTGAAGAAAGCTTTCTAGCTCGGCAACTACTTTAGTCAATTTAAAAGTTGCCCTTTCTTCGTATCCAAACAACTTCTTATAACTATATTTCAGAAACAACTTCTTGCATCCAGGGTCAACAATTGGGCAAAAGCAAACAATAAAGTGTATGTGCTCTGATTCTTATCAAACTTTGCCCTCAATGTAGCACCATGCTTCTAATGACTTGGTCCTTACTTTTCGATAGCTCTTTTAAGAATATATCAATCTTCCACACATTTTCAAAATACGAATTTGCTGTGGGATACTTGCTATCAGAAAACATGTTAGTTATGTCACAAAAAAGTCCAAGAAGCTAATGAATCCTTGCAACCCTTTCCCACTCATTATGTGCAGGGAAACTCCTATATGATGGTTCAGAAAGATAGAGTTATTTGAAAGCATGACAATATATGAGCGCCCTATCAAACATAAAGTATGTCAAATTCCATCAAGTAGGAACATCTAACCATAAAGCTTTGGTTTCCCTAATCACAGCCACAACATGTCTCATACAATGTCGAAAAAGCAATTTCATACTCTTCAATCCCTTGAGATACTTCACATAACAACGCAATCATCAATTGCCCTCAAACCATCTTCCACAATAAGATTCAGAGTGTGTGTTGCACATCGAATATGAAAATAATCCCTAGAGCTCAATAAAGGCACCTTCTCCATAAGCTTTGGTTTCTAATGATCTTATGTTATATCATTATTAGATGCATTGTCTAGTACTATGGAAAAGACTTCATGCAGAACACCCCAATCTTGTAGCAACTCCAACACAATTTCACATAAAGTAGAGCCAGTGTGTGGTCATTTCGAGTGACGAAAATTCAAGACTTTACTATGCAACTTCCAATTCGAATGCACATAATCGGCAATCAAACATATATGACTTGGTTGTTGAGATATGCATGAATTTCTCCACTACGTTTATGATCCACCTGAGAAAATCTATAACAATGCCTTATAATCACCTTAGCTACCAATTCATAATAGATTCTTGGATCAAGCTTGGTGGCTTTTCCTAAGGCTACTTTAGTTGTCTTCGCAAGTTAATATGTTATGCACTTCTTGAGAGATTTCTTCATATTGTTAGTTCCATACCTTAATTCAGCAATAAGAGTTTTACTCCCACAGTGTTTACAAGTAGCTTGCTTCTTCCCATCCTCAAACTCTGATGCAGGTATTACCACTTACTCAGGTTAAACTATGCTTCTAGGTCCACCAACATTGGTAATTGTGGAAGCATGCTCCCTGAGACAAACATCTAAGTCTTTCGGAACCTTTTCAACAATAGTTGCATTAGCCTCATCAAATAGGTGTTCAAGCCCTTCTCCATTTGATTCACAGCTCCCTGCCTCTCTTTGTCTGATTTTGAAAATGAAAATCAGATTAAGCAATAATTCAAATAATTGAATTCGTTTAAATAATAAGCCAATAATCCCCAACAAATTAGGAAATCCTAAGTCCCTACTTAAAAATTTTCCCCCTTTTCTCCTGCTGGCCACGACCCCCCCCTCAAAAAAAAAAAACCTCTTTTCCCTCTAATTTTATTTTCCCACAATTTCATATCCAAATAACTAAATTTATAAGCATGGCACTATTTCAAAGAGCCTATTCAAGCCATAATCAATTCAAAGTCTCTTTCAAGATGTAGATGAAGATCAGACTATAAGACAATGAATAGCATTAGAGTTCAAACTCAATAAAAGCAAAGGATGGTGACCTATAAACCACATTATCAACATCAAACCAGAAACAATTTTAAATTTTCAATCAATTAATTTTAGACTAATAATCCTCAGCAGATTTCATTTAAATTAGCATGACATAGAGAGAGAATCAGAAACTATTGTCACTAAAGATTGGTGCTTGTTGGTCGGACTTCTGGCTTTTGGGACAGTCATTGAAGCTTGCTACTTGCTGGTCACCGAAGATTTGTAGCAACAAAGTCATCGAAAATTGATGCTTGCTTATGCTGTTCGCGAGACAGAACTCAGGATGGCAGTCACCGGAGCTTGTTGATTGCTAATCACCGGACAGAACTCCCGATGATGGTCATCAGACAAGCAATGAACTCTTAACTACGAAAGTGAGAGATTGAGACCGAGTGAGAGATTATGTGAGTGAGAGATTGCGAGCTTGAGGCTGAGAGGTAAGGCTTGGGAGAGATTGAGGGAATGACGAAGAGAGTGAGAGGCCGAGAGTGAGATGCCGAGTGAGAATGAGACGAATGAAGTTAGGGTGTATAGTTTGCAGTTTGGTTTTGTTTTGGCCAGACGGGAAGTTCACTTCTATATTTTAAATATTTTTTCTTTCATTTATTAATTTGGTTTAATTATTTTTGCTCCTTAAGGACTTTAAGCCTGTCTCAAGGATTTAGTTAGGAGGAAAATCTTTTTTAACGAAAAAAAAAAGAGGGGAAAAAGCTTAAAATTTTTGCAATCTGAAACTTTTTTCATGAAATTTATACAAATTATTAAAATAAGAGAAGTAAAAAAAATTAACAAATATTAAAATTAAGAGGATTTATTATTTTAAAATAAGAGAAGTTTGATTGCCTATCATTTGATTTGCAATATGTATAGAATTATTAAGTTTAAATGATTAAGTTAAATTATTAGTTTATTAATTTTAGTATATTCTTTAAGCAAAAATTCAAACATTTATAATGTACTCTACTCGACAATTGAGTTTAGATTAATGCAAAATTGCCGATCATATTTGACATTGATAGTAAATTTGTGACAAAGTAAAACACAATAAAGGATAATCATAACTTGAATTATGTAATAACTATGAGGTTAATAGCACCAAAGTATAAGTGATAACGAAGTATGAGCCATGACAAAGATTATAGTGTATCTCTTTGATTTATTAATCGTTTCAATGTTGTTGAAACTTGAAACTAAGAAGTCAAATTTTAGTCTTTACTCGATATACTGGTAGTCGCTAGGTCAAATACAAGCCAATTTCACTAAGTCTTATATTTCACAACTTCCCATCTCTCAATCCATACAAATATACTTGATTTGGATCATATTTTGTCTAAATGAACTATGCTTAATTTGAGAATTATAGTCAAACAAATCTATAAATCAATTGAATTCGTAGGTTAAATACGAGCCAACTTCACTTAGTTTTATCTCTTACAACGCCCTATATCTCGATCTATGTAACTACATTCAATTTAGATCATATTATTTTGAACTTCTCTAATTTCAATTTAACTTTATTTTAATTTAGAGTCATATTTAGGTTCGAGTCGATTGAATTGGTTGGTTAAATTAAATAATGATTAACTCACTTAGTGTTATACTTATAAATCATGCACATCACAACTTCTCTTTTTTGAATATATGTGAATAAATTTGTGTTGGGTCGTAACTCGTTGGATGTATTGACATGTGAATTCGAATTTGTCTAAATCAATGTACCATTGTTTCTAATTTAGAGTAAAATACAAGTTTGAATATGCAAAAGTTGAATTGATTGATTAAATACAGGCTAATTTCACTTAGCAGTATTTATTGAACCTGCTGAAACAAGTGCCACACAGAGCCTGACAAAACAAAACTTCAACGCTTGTGTCAGGGAGACACAACCTATGATGTGGACCATGTCAAAAGCAGCTCTCTTATGTTAGACTCTTTCTTCGCCCACTGTCGTGTTTTTGATCCGTTTTTCCTAATACTACCCCTTATTCCCCCCCATCATTGAAAATAGAGACACCGTACATCTCGGAGTTCAAGTGGGGAAGCTTAGAAAGCAAATGACATAAGTAAAGAAGGCCACGAAAGAATCTCCTTGATTTAACTAGGTCAGTTTGAATCTTACCATCTATTTGAGGTGCGTTTAAACACTTGAAGATTATTGTGAGGCCAAAAGATGCTCAAGTGGGGAGTGTTCTATGATAGCTACTCTAAAACCCTAGTGTTTTGCCTATCACTTGTTTATATGCCTTAAGAAGGACAGAGCTTTGAAGATAAAACCAAAATTAGGGCTTTCAGCTAGCTCATGTCATATATGGATGTGAGAATCTACTGAGATCAACTATTTAAAGAAGAACCTATGACAAAGCAACTCATTGTTGCTCAAGACGAAATCGAAGTTCAAGAAGAATTCCTTATCATCGGGATGGATGAAGTAGAGACCTTAGAAGATGAAGAGCCCACTATAGTTCAAGAAGACGTTAAGGCTTAAGAGGTACCAGAGTTCAACGTAACTCTTCATCGGAAAGAGTTGGAGTCAAACCCAGTATGGATAGAGAGCCTCCATAATGTTCCTAGTCTAATAGCCACCTCTATTTTTTCTCAAGTTGGAGAGGCCATGAAGCTCCAAGTTTAACCCGAAGGAGAACATTTGGAAGAAGATCATGAGCAAGTTAGGCCTGAATGCCTCATTGAAGCTCTTACCATGAATGAAGAGGTTATTCCACTCATTTCTCAACTCAACTATGACAATATGTAGAGGAAGAGAATTCGAATCCCCAAAAAGCACATCAAGAGCCAATTCTCTCTTTTAAAGTTGAGGTAGCATGACCCTAAATCATTTGATTTATCTTTTGTAGAACATATTGAAGTCTTTAACAAGTTGATGGGTGCTAAAGTTCGGTTGTTTCAATGTTCATGTGAAAGAGCCCCTAAGATTTTGAAGAACATTTGTATGTTCAAAAGAGTTGGAGTTCTTAGCACTTTGCAATCTCTAAAACCCAACAAGTGCAACAATTTCTTAAGGTTAGTGTCATTGGGGTACCATCACAAGGATTTAAGGGCAAAAAGTTTTCAAAAAGGAAAATTTAATGCATTTCATTAGCATGTAATTGGCAATAAATTAGGGAGTTTAGTTCGTGATTATCCTAGTTTACCCAAATTAGCCCCAAATTCAGACATTATAGAAGACTTCTAAAGCTGTTGTACATGGTCACATGAATGTTTTTAACTCCGAAGAAGTTATACAAAAAAGAATATGACCATTAAAACTATAAAAATATGACTAATCTTCTTAAATAAGGTGACCATGTTTGTAAACATTGAAGAATTATAATCAGTAGGACAATTACGTATTTTTTTGGTATGACTGCACTTTAATTTACGTACTCAGGGAAAAGCTTAACACTATTATAGTGCAATTTGGTTGACTAGTAATCACTACATGTGAAGATTCCTTTTCGAGTCTTCGATGCACCAGAGCACCCAACTCCGACCACTAGACTTCATCACCAGCATCACCATCCTTGCCTTCACCATTCTCAGTACACTAACCACCACCAAATTGGTCCCTCGACGCCTGCCTAATAGCCATCTCCACCATCCAATGTAGCATGCAACCAAGGGCTAGGAGAAGAAAAGGAACGCTACCATTAAGCCTACAAAAGCAAGGGGTAGTGGTGAATTCAGGGAAGCTACATTTTAATTTAGGATTTTAGATTCAAAATTTGAGCTTTGCATTGGATTTTAAAGTTTAGTTTTACAGTTTCATTTTAAATTAGTTTTTAGCTGTTTTTGTTTGAATTCCAGATTGATTTTATTGGTTTCCAAATTCATGGAATTGATTGTATTCTTATCATTTTGGAACTGAATTTATAGTTGTTAGTTTGAACTTGCTTAAGCTCGGTGAAATTTAGCTTTGATATTTCAAATCTCCTTCACCTAATTTTTTTTCTTCTTCTTGTTCTGTGTCTCCTATTGCTGGAACTTCGAGATGAACTTTAATGGTGATTCTGACATTTTTTAACGAGCTTTGTGGCTTGGTTCTAGGTCGTGCTTGGTAAAAGTTTCGAATTACTGTCCCCCGTTTCTCGTTCATCTGGGTTATTTGTGGGTTGCGATTCGAATTTTCGCTTATGGCACTATTAAGGGTAGGCTATGAATTTGAGTTTGATTTTGCTGATTGAAGTACCATTTGGTTCTTTTTTTTTTAATTTCTTCCTCCCCCATCTCAATGCTCTCACTAGAGTTACTATGAGACGTAGAGTGTGACCTCCATTAATGGACATCGGTTCAAAGCTTGGTTGAGCTACAAGCTAACATTCCTGGTTCAATTGTTGCCTGTTCACCTTGATCATGTTTTCTATTAGTTTTGCTCGGGTTCCCTATTTCGATCCCACGGGTTTTCGACCTCTTTATTCTGGGAATGATTTGTGTTATGAGTTGGGTAGTGGAATTGAAGCTGGGTTTGAGCTTGTTCGAACCAGGATGCCCATGTTCCTCCTCTTTTCTTTGATGCAATTTCTTCTTTAAATAGCTATAGTGAGGTAATTTACCTACTTCTCTTCCATCTCCTTTACTATATCTCTTAATTAAATTTGTTCTCATCTTACTCAGTTCATGTCAATTATAACATTAGGAAAAGGTTAGATTTAACTTTAGCCTTTTGTTGTGACTATAGTGCCCTTAATATATGTCAAGTAGTTTCTCTTAACTTAGTTAAATAGCTTTGATTATTATTAGCTCGTTTATTATAATATTATAAGCATCAAATGTCATTTGGTCTAATTAATATTAAGTTCATCTTAGTTTACCAATTTTCTACTAGCCTAATTTTCATCCAACATCCCTGAGTAGAAGACCCTCAAGTGCTGCAATGAAAGATGTACACTTGCAGCATTTAATTTCACATTCAAAAATTACGTACACTTATCATTTTGAAGATATGACAAAACCAATCCTTGATACATTTTCATTGGTATTCATTTTAAGTCTTTTCTAAGATTTGAGAAATAATTTTGGGGTAGCCATAGAGGCGTATGTGAACATCATAATATTCAATTAGCTAACCTTTCTTTATGAAATTTGAATGAATAAGGATTTTTGAAATGACTATCTAGTTTCATTCACGCCATCTTAGCTTAAATGGTCATGCACATACAAAAACTTTGAGTGACTCCAGATGGTTGTGCTTTCATTGTATATGCAAAGCTTACTCACCTACTAGGTCGTAAAATACACAGAAGCCAAGGTGTAGGCAAAAAGAAAAATCGTGTAGAGTCTTAGGCACGAAAATAGGAATTTTCTTAGCCATTTGTGGCTTATCTTTATCCTAAAATTGTGTAATGGGAATTTCAGACAGCACATTGAGTCTATTTTTTAGCCATATAACTTTTGGAGGCTTAGATATTACTGAGAGAGAGGAATAGCATCAGAAGCAATGAGCTATCTTGAAAATTCTAGCAAGTGACGGGGTTGGAAGTTTGTCCAATGGGAGAAATAAAGTTGTCTAATCATAATTTCCTCACATGAGGGAATATCTAATAAATAAGGAAAACTTTTCAAGTGGTGTTGCCGTTAAATGACAAGGAAGGTAATCTAGAAGGCTCTGGAAAATGAAGGGATGTGTTATCCAAATTCCAGCTCACTTGCAATTGTAATTATCTCTAGATTTTTGATTTAATTTCTGATGTCAGCCCATCGACCCCTTCCCCCATATTGTATTAATTCATTTTTGGTGTTTTGGGTATAAATACACACCTCGTCTCTTGTAAAAATGAGACCTTATGGAGAACTAATGAATGATAGCTAGGATGCTTTTTTCCCCAAATGCAAAATCTCTCTCATTATCGCATGTACTTAAGTATTTGAATAGTGATTGAGTCAATCAGTTGAATAAATTCTTGATGCTTTGCATTAGAGAATTAACTGGTGCATTATTGAGCTTAGTGTTGGCTTGAGCCTTTATCTTCATCATACCATTTTGGTTTCTCCACTTTTAACATTCCAAAAAAATTGGCTTGTTTTCCCTTTTGCTACTTAAGGCTTAGCTTGCATAAAAGGTTTTCTATTTTTGTGTTGAGTGATAGGTGATGATATTTGATCATTTTAGTAATTGAGGGCTCCCTATCACATCAAATTGGTACCAGAGTCGAAACGTCCTACTTTTGGCAGATTTCACCATAAGAACCTTCTCTTTCCGTATCCACAAATTCATACTTTGGTGCTTTGAAAGCCCCGACCTTCTTTTTTTTCTTAATCGTCCTTTATAGTCCGTAAAGAACCCCTTAAATGGAAAGAAATACAATCCTATCCAAAATACAACCTTAAAGTCCGCTGAAAAAAGAAGTCTTCACAAAATCACAAAATCAAGGTGGCCAGAGCTTGACATTGAAAAATCATGCCACACAGAGCCTAACATAATAAAACATCGGTTTTGTGTTAGGGTGACATGACATGTGATATAGACCATGTCGAAAGCCCAATTACTATGTCAGCCTCTTTCTTGTCTCACGATCTCTTTTTTAATCCCTTTTTCTAATATTATTACCCCTTACTACCCCACACCATTGAAGATAGAGCCATAGTTGAACTCAGAGTTCATGTAGGGAAGCTTAGAAAGAAATGATAGAAGTAAAGAAGGCCATGGAACGGTGTCCTTGAGTTCACTATATTAGTTTGGATCTTACCATCTATTTGAGATGGGTTCAATCACTTGAAGATTATTTTGAGGCCAAAGGATGCTCAAATGAGGAGTGTTTTATGATAGCTACTAAAAAACCCTAGTGTTTCACCCATCACTTGTTTACATGCCTTAAGAGGGAGAGAGCTTTGAAGATAAAATGGAAATGACGGCTTTCAGCTAGCTTATGCCATATATGAATGTGAGATTCTACCGAGATAAACTATTTACAGAAGAACCCTTGAAGAAGTAACTCATTGGTTCTTAAGATGAAATCTAGGTTCAAAAAGAATTGATCTTCATCGGAATGGATAAAGGAGGGACCATAGAAGATGAAGAGCCTACTAGTTCAAGAAGAGGTTAAGGCTTAAGGGGTGCCAGAGGCCATCTAAGCTCTTCATGAGAAAGAATAGGAGTCAAACCCGGTATTGATTGAGAGCCTCCAAACTGTTCCTTGTCTAGTAGCCACCTCTCTTGTTTTTTAAGTTGGTGAGACCATTAAACTCCAAGTTGGGAGAACATTTGGACTAATATAATAAGCAAATTAGGCATGACTGCCTCATTGAAGCTCTAACCATGAATGAATAGGTTATTCTATTCATTTCTCAAATCACCTATGAGAAATATACAGAGGAAGAGAATTTGAATGAAGGCGTCAAGGAGATCATACCTCATCATCCCCATACACCACACCAAGAGCCAATTCTCTCTTTTAAAGTTGAGATAGCATGACCCTGAATGATTTAATTTATGTTGTGAAGAATATAATGGACTCTTCAACAAGTTCTTGGGTACTAAATTTTGATTCTTTCAATGTTCATGTAAAATATCCCCTAAGTGTTTTAACAACTTTTGTATCTTCAATAGAGTTGGAGTTCTCACTACTTTGTAATCTCCAAAACCCAAGGACTGCAACAATTTCTCAAGGTTAGTGTCATTGGCGTACCATCAGGATTTAAGGGCAAACCCTTTTCAAGAAAGGAAATTTGATGCATTTTATCGGCATGTCAGTAGCTTTAAACTAGGGAGTTTAGTTCATGAATATCCTACTTTACCCAAATCGAACCCAAATTTAATTTTATAGAAGGACTTTTAAAGCTATTGTACAAGGTTATATGAACATTTTTAACTCCGAAGAAGTTATGCAAAAAAGAATATGACTATTAAAACTATATGAATGTGACTAATCTTCTTAAACAACATGATGAAGTATGTAACATTGTGGAATTCCAATCAGTGTGACAATTATTTATTTTTTTAGTTTGACTGCACTTTAATGAACATACTTAGGAAAAAGCTTAACACTATTATAGTGTAATTGGTTGACTAGTAATCCCTATATGTGAAGATTCATTAATGACTCCAAAAATATGATAACCATGGGATTATTAATTTATCATTTGCATAAAAAACATGCTATTTTTACCATAGCTTTATACCTAGTTTGTGCAAAAATAACGTTTATGTTAGAATTCTTATTTGGGTTATGTTTATTTTGCTGAAAATAAGGAAAACGATGAAGAAATTATTTAAAAATGAAAAATTAGGCCGTAAATTGTGCAGATTCAGCCAGCAGCCCAAAACCTCATCCTAAATCCTTTTTGCCCATTAACAAAAAGACTAAACAAAAAAATAAATAAATTAAAACTCAAAATCCCCACCAGCCCCTGCATATGTGCTGTAAGTGAGCAACCATCCCCCATCCTTGCACGTGACTTTAATGTGATCAATCACCAGCTTGTCCTCCCCTTATTTCATATTTCCCCCTCCTCTACCATGATAGAAACCATGATACATCCCCACCCTCTATCTTCTGTCTCTTCTAGTCTTTGACACACCAGACCTGCCAACTCCCACCACCAAATTTCATTACCAACATCAACATCCTTGCTTTCACCGTTCTCAATAGGCTCACCACCACCAAATTGCTCCCTCGATGCCAGCACCACTTCCATCTCCAGCATCCATGATAACGCACAGCTAAGGCCTAAGAGAAGAGAAGGAAACCGACCATGAAGCATACAAAACCAACGGGCAATGGTGAATTCGGGGAAGCTAGCTTTTAATTTAGAATTTAGATTCATAATTTCAGCTTTACATTAGATTTTAGAGTTTAGCTTTAAGGTTTTGTTTTCGATTCATTTTCCTCTGTTTTTGTTTGAATTCCATATCTATTTCATTAGTTTCCAATTTCATAGAATCGATTGTAATTTCATCATTTTTTATCTGAATTTACAGTTGTTGGTTTGAACTTTCATAGCATTGGAGAGAATTTAGCTTCGATATTTCTACTCCCCTTCCCCTATGTTTTTCTTCTTCGTGTCTTGTTCGTGGAACTTGGGGATGAACTTTAATGGTGATTCGACCATTTTTAATGAGTTTTGTAGCTCGGTTCTAGGTTGTGTTTAGTCGAACGCCCGAATCCCCATCTTATATTTTTCGTTCGTTTGATGGATTTTGCTGTCAGTCCATCAACCCCTTAGCCCATGTTGTATCAGTTCATTTTTCACATTTTGGGCATTGATGAAGACCATCAAGCCCACTCTCCTACGCTCCTTTCTCAGCTCAAGGAAGACCCTACTAAGCTGAAGGGGGTCGAGGAAGTGGCTAAACTTTGCAGAACAATCATGGCAATGCCCAACGAGTTAGTGCCGGATTCATTCAATCATAACCCGGTCTTTGTTACTTGTTTTGTGCAAGATTTGGTGGACCCACGGCTTGAGGGCCCACATAATATTTTAGCTTAAGATGTTAGCTTTCTAATAAGTCCAACCATGCTTAAATCGGATCTCATTTGGTTGGGCAACAAGAGACCTCAAATGCCTAATGTCCAAGCGCAGGCCAGTCTGAGTAGTCTTCATTGTTTGGGCCATAACTTTCGAACGGCTGGTCCAAATTGGGCAAACTTGTGCTTCGTGGAAACTACAGATCCAGGGCTTTCCAACAAGCCCAAAATCACGCAATTTGGCCCAGTAAATCGCGAGATATGGCCATCCAACGTCACAGCTGCTGCAAGGGTGTGAGTGCATTAAAGAAGGAGGATGTTTGGTGTTCCCATTCGGTTCATGAACCTTTTTAGCTGCATTTGGACGTGAGACCCTTCTTATACCAGGGGGTTAATTTAATTTATGTGGCCAAGGAGTTGTGGCATCTCAAGGAACTCATCTTTTCCCCTTCCCCTTGATTATTTGTAACCGACACATTAATGTGTCCTTTGGTGTGCCCTATGTTTATTTCTTGTAACTTATGCCCTTTCATTTGTGTTGTTCTCTACTATAAAAGGGGCTAGGCATGTGGGTTGAGGGATCATCAGCTTGTACTCCAATTTCAAAGTAATACTAAGCCTTTGAGTGTTCTCTAGTGTGCTTGCTTGAAATCCTAGTTCTATATCTTAAGGTTGGCTACCTTAAGTGGTGCTCTAGGTTCTTTTTGCTCTCCTAGGTGGTGAATCTTCTATATCCTAGATTGGGTAAAAAGAATAGCCCAAGACTAAGGCTTGCGTGGCTCCCAAGTGGGATTATCTCAAACCACAGTCTTGATTTATCCTCCCTTCACCTTTACCTTCGCTCCTTCATCACCCCCACACCCTACCCTTATTCTTTGAATTTGGTCACTTTGGACTCTCATATACATCATTTGGTATCAAAGCCAAGGTTATCAAGTGATCAAATTGCCTCCAAACACATCGCAAAACACCAAAACCCAAAAACACAACCGGCAAACCGTGCAAATCCTGAAACTCGCCAACCAGAAATTTGGCACGATGTACCCGTGTGCCTAGGCACGACTGTGCCATCTCCATTTTCAGCCTTTTCCAAGCTTGAACTCAAGCACGGCCCCCTAGTGCCGTAGTGCACGACCGTGCCCCTTCCTTCACATCTCAAACAGCCCTCTATCAAGCCTACACACATCACCATGTCTGCTAGATCTTTAAAGTCGTCAAAAGGTGCTCAAGAACGAGTCGAAGAGTTGGAAGCCCAAGTTAAGTACCTCCAAACTCAACTTGGCCAACTTATGGAGGAAAAGAGAAGATGGACACGAAGCCCAGCCCCTTCCGATGTAGAGGAATCCGAAGAGGAAGCCGACAACTATCAAGTAAATTCAAGTGATGGGGAAGTCCCAAGGAGGAGAAGACAAGGAAGCAATCTTGTAGATTTTCGAGTCGAAATTCCAGAATTTGAAGGTGAGTTAGACCCCGACCATTTCCTTGATTGGTTACAAACTATTGAACGCATTTTTGAATACAAGGAAGTGCCGGAGGAGATTAAGGTCAAGCTTGTGGCCTTGAAACTCTGCAAATATGCCTCTATTTGGTGGGCCAATCTCATGGAGAAAAGAGCAAGGAATGGCAAAGGAAAAATTAGGACTGGGCTAAAATGAGAGACAAGCTCAAGGCCAAGTTCCTTCCCTCCCATTATGTTCAAGATAACTACTTCAAGTTACACCATCTCAAGCAGGGCACCAAGAGTGTGGAAGAGTACACCCGGGAGTTCGAGTAACTCCTTCTCAAATGTGATCTAAAGGAAGATGATACTCAAACAATGGTAAGATATCTAAGTGGCCTTGATGAATCCATTGCTCATGTTGTGGAATTGCACCCCTATTCCTCCCTAGCCTACAAGGTAGAGCAACAAAAGAAGTCTAAGGGAAAGGGTACCCTTTCCAAGCCCCCTTCCTGTCCATATTCCACCACAAAACCTCCCTACTACCCTCCTAAACCCGAAAATCCCCCACAAACCAAAAATGCCCCTCCAACCGTCCCTAATCCCTCCACAAAAGCACCACCCAAACCCAAGGATCAAATCCGTTGCTTCCGATGCCAAGGCCTTGGACACATCGCCTCCGAGTGTCCTAATAAGCGAATCGTCTCCCTAGCCGAGTATCAAGCCTCATTTGAAGAGCCACATGATCATCAAGAAGATGAAGAAGGGGAAAATTATGAGGAAGAAAATGTGGAAGAAGTGGAAGAAGGTCCCGATGAAGGTGAACTTCTTGTCATTCGAAGGTCATTGAGTGGATTTGCCACTCAAGATAATATGGAGCAAAGAGAGGCAATTTTCCATACGAGATGCACCGTTGAAGGAAAGATATGCTCCCTAATCATTGATGGGGGTAGTTGTGCAAACGTTGCCTCCAAAACCATGGTGGACAAGCTTAAGCTTCAAGCATCACCTCACCCCAAGCCATACACCATTCAGTGGTTGAACCAAGGCAAAGGTATAGAAATCACCCACTGATGCCTTGTTCCTTTCTCCATTGGGAAACACTACAAGGATGAGATTTGGTGCGATATAATCCCCATGGATGCTTGCCACATCCTATTGGGACGTCCATGGTTGTTTGATAAAAGTGTCATCCATGATGGCCAGATGAACACTTACACCTTCCAAAAAGACCACAAAAAAATCACCCTCACCCCGCTCAAAATCTCTCCCTCCAAAACCAAAGACAACCCTCATTTGGATGTCTTTCTCACCACCCTCCTCAAATCCCAACAACATGAATTTGAGTCTTTCAAAGACTTGATCCTCCTACAAGATGAGCCTAAGTCTCCATCTCCCTCAAACCACTCACACCCTCTACTCACCCCTGTCCTACAAACCTACCACCATGTCTTTCCACCAGAGATTCCCCATGGCCTTCCCCCTCCAAGATCCATCCAACACAAAATTGACCTTATCCCTGGTTCCGCTCTTCCAAATAAACCAGCCTACCGCATGTCCCCAAAAGAGACCCAAGAAATCCAAAGACAAGTGGATGACCTCTTGTCTAAGGGGATGATCCGAGAAAGCTTAAGTCCTTGTGCCGTGCCCGCCCTCCTTGTTCCCAAAAAGGATGGTAGCATGCGCATGTGTGTGGATAGCCGGGCCATTAACAAAATCACCATCAAATACCGGTATCATATTCCGAGGTTGGAAGATCTCCTTGATGAACTTCATGTTGCCGTCATTTTTTTCAAAATTGATCTTAGAAGTGGCTACTACCAAATCCGGATCTTTGAAGGAGATGAATGGAAAACCGCCTTTAAAACTAAAGGAGGTTTGTATGAGTGGCTTGTTATGCCATTTGGGCTAACTAATGCCCCTAGCACTTTCATGAGGCTTATGAATCAAGTTCTAAAGCCCCTCATTGGCATTTGTGTGGTGGTATACTTTGACGACATCTTGGTCTATAGCAAGACCGAAGAAGAGCATGCCCATCATTTGCAACAAGTTTTGGAGATTCTTTCTCAAGAGCAATTATATGGCAATTTGGAGAAGTGTTACTTCTTCACTCCCCGAGTGGTATTTTTGGGCTACATTGTTTCTGCCCAAGGACTTCAATTTGATGAAAGCAAGATCAAAGCCATTCAAGAGTGGCCTACTCCCACATCCTTCACTCGAGTAAGGAGTTTTCATGGACTAGCATCTTTGTACCGGAGATTTATACGAGATTTTAGCACTATTGTGGCTCCCATGACCGAAGTGCTGAAAGGGAAAGAGTTCACTTGGAATGAGCTAGCGCAACATGCTTTTGAAGAAATCAAGAAGAGACTCACTAGTGCTCCCGTTCTTGCCTTGCCCGACTTTTCAAAGGTCTTTGAAGTTGAATGCGATGCATCCGGAATAGGGATTGGAGCCGTCCTTTCCCAAGAGAAGAGACCAATAGCATACTTTAGCGAGAAGCTAAATGATACCAAGAGGAAATACTCCACCTATGACAAGGAATTCTATGCCATCATTCGAGCTTTGAAGTATTGGCGCCATTACCTAGTGGGAGGAGAGTTTATTCTCCATTCCGACCATGAGGCATTCAAATACATGCAAGGTCAACAAAAGCTCAACCCAAGATATGCCAAGTGGGTAGAGTACCTTCAAGCCTTCCATTTCACCATCCAGCATAAGGCGGGATCTCGTAACAAAGGAGCCGATGCACTTTCCCGTAGGTACTTGCTCCTCTCTACCTTGAGTACCAAGGTTCTTGGTTTTGAAATTGTGAAGGATCTATATCCTAATGACGATGACTTCAAGGACATCTTTGGAAGTTGCTCCAAACACCCGCATGGATTATTCCATTTGGAGGATGGTTTTCTATCCAAGTTTGAGGACAAACTCCCATTCACCTGGGGAGAATGATGGAGACCATCAAGCCCACTCTCCTATGCTCCTTTCTCAGCTCAAGAAAGACCCTACTAAGCTCAAGGGGGTCAAGGAAGTGGCTAAACTTTACAGAACAATCATGGTAGTGCCCGACGAGTTGGCGCCGGATTCATTCAATCATAACCCGGTCTTTGTTACTTGTTTTGTGCAAGATTTGGTGGACCCACGGCTTGAGGGCCCACATAATATTTTAGCCTAAGATGTTAGCTTTCTAATAAGTCCAACCATGCTTAAATTGGATCTCATTTGGTTGGGCAACAACAGACCTCAAAGGCCCACTATCCAGGCGCAGGCCAGTCTGAGCAGTCTTCATTGTTTGGGCCATAACTTTCAAACGGCTGGTCTAAATTGGGAAACCTTGTTCTTCTTGGAAACTACACATCTGGGGCTTTCCAACAAGCCCAAAAGCACGCAATTTGGCCCAGTACATCGCGAGATATGGCCGTCCAAAGTCAGAGCTGCTGCAAGGGTGTTAGTGCATTAAAGAAGGAGGATGTTTGGTGTTCCCATTCGGTTCATGAACCTTTTCAGCAGCATTTGGACGTGAGACCCTTCTTATACCAGGGTGTTAATTTAATTTATATAGTCAAGGAGTTGTGGCATCTCAAGGAACTCATCTTTTCCCCTTCCCCTTGATTATTTATAACCGACACATTAATGTGTCCTTTGGTGTGCCCTATGTTTATTTCTTGTAACTTATGCCCTTTCATTTGTGTTGTTCTCTACTATAAAAGGGGCTAGGTGTGTGGGTTGAGGGATCATCAGATTGTACTCCAATTTCAAAGTAATACTAAGCCTTTGAGTGTTCTCTAGTGTGCTTGCTTGAAATCCTAGTTCTATATCTTAAGGTTGGCTACCTTAAGTGGTGCTCTAGGTTCTTTTTGCTCTCCTAGGTGGTGAATCTTCTATATCCTAGATTGGGTAAAAAGAATAGCCCAAGACTAAGGCTTGCGTGGCTCCCAAGTGGGATTATCTCAAACCAAAGTCTTGATTTATCCTTCCTTCACCTTTACCTTCGCTCCTTCATCACCCCCACATCCTACCCTTATTCTTTGAATTTGGTCACTTTGGACTCTCATATACATCAGGCATAAATACGCACATGCAAAAAAATACGACCTCAGTGGAGACTTAATGAATGATAGCTAGGATGCTTTTCTCTCCCAGTGTAAAATTTCTCTCATTATTTCAAGTACCCACGTATTTGAATGGTGATTGAATCAGTCATTTAAACTAATTCTTGATATTTTTCCTTAGAGAATTAATTGGTGCATTATTAAGGTTAGTGGTGACTTGAGCCTTGATCTTCGTTATATCCAGTTTCTTTCTCCACTTTCAAAATTCCAAAAAAATTACCTCAATTTCCCTTTTGCAACTCAAGGCCTAGCTTGATTCAAAGGTTTCCTATTTTTGTGTTGATTGATAGTGGATGATGTTTGATCATTTTGTAATTAAGGGTAGATACTCACATCAAATTAGTATCAGAGTTGAAAGGTCCTACTTTTGTTTATTTCAGCATAAGAAGCTTCTCCTTTCGTGTCTATATATTCAT
Organism: Carnegiea gigantea; assembly: GCA_029747015.1. NCBI lineage: Eukaryota > Viridiplantae > Streptophyta > Magnoliopsida > Caryophyllales > Cactaceae > Carnegiea > Carnegiea gigantea. The sequence goes on along the minus strand of JAKOGI010000064.1, from coordinate 993,897 downwards.
ACTTTAATTCTTTGAATGCCCTGACCTTCTTTTTAGTTGAGTAAAACTTTGTAGTAGGCACAGAACTCCTTAACTGGACCCAAATACAATTCTACCCAAAATATAACCTCAAAGTCCCTTGAAAAAAAACCATTCACAAAATCACAAAATCATTGTGACTAAAGCTTGGCATCAAAAAATCGTGCACCATAGAGCCTGACACAACCAAACTTTAGCACTTGTGTTAGGGTGACACGACATATGATATAGAGCATGTCAAAAGTTGCACTCCTATGTTAGCCTCTTCCTTCTTCCACTATCTGGTTTTTGAACCCTTTTTCCTAATATCCCATATTGCCCCACAACATTGAAGATAGAGCCATAGCTGAAGTCGGAGTTCAAGTAGGAAAGCATAGAAAGCAAATGACACAAGTAAAGAAGGCGATGAAAGAATCTCCTTGATTTCATTGGATTAGTTTGGATCTAAGCATCTGTTTGAGATGGGTTCGAACACTTGAAGATTATTTTGAAGGCATCAAGTGAGGAGTGTTTTATCATAGCTACTCAAAAGCCCTAGTGTTTTGCCCATCACTTATTTACATGCCTTAAGAGGGAGAGACCTTTGAATTGAAAACAAAAATCAGGGCTTTCAGTGAGCTCATATCATATATAGATGTGAGACTCTATTGAGGTCAACTATTTAAAAAAGAACCCTTGCAAAAGCAACTCATTGTTGCTTAAGATGAAATCTAGGTCGAGAAGAATTGATCTGCATCGGGATGGATGAAGGAGAGACCTTAGAAGATGAAGAGCCTGCTATAGTTCAAGAAGAGGTTAAGGCTTAAGGGTTACTAGAGGTCATTATAGCTCTTCATGAGAAAGAAGAGGAGTCAAAGCCGGTATTGATTAAGAGCCTTTGTAATGTTCATTGTCTAGTAGCCACCTCTCTTGTTTTTCAAGTGGGTGAGGCCATGAAACTCCAAGTTAGGAGAATATTTGGAAGAAGATCATAAGTAAGCTAGGCAAGAATGCCTCATTGAAGCTCTTACTGTGAATCAAGAGGTTATTCCAATCATTTCTTAACTCACCTACAAGAAATACATGGAGGAAGGGAATTTGATTGAAGGCATCAAGGAAATCACACCTCATCATCCCCATACACCACATCAAGAGCCAATTCCCTCTTTTAAAGTTGAGATAGCATGGCCCTGAGTGATTTGATTTATCTTGTGAAGAATATGTTTGAGTCTTTAATACGTTCTTGGGTACTAAAGTTTGGTTGTATTAATATTCACGTGAAATAGCCACTATGAGTTTCAAGAACTTTTGTAAGTTCAAAAGTGTTGGAGTTCTTACTACTTTGCAATCTCTAAAACCCATGGCATGTAACAATTTCTCAAGGTTAGTGTCATTGGCATACCACCATAAGGATTTAAGGGTAAACCCTTTTCAAGAAGGGAAATTTAATGCATTTCATAGGCATATCATTAGCATTAAACTAGGGAGTTTAGTTCATGAACATCCCAGTTTACCCAAATTGACCCCAAATTCAGATTTTATAAAAAGACTTTCAAAGCTATTGCACATGGCTACATGAACATTTTTAACTCTAAATAAGTTATACAAAAAAGGATATGACCATTAAAACTACATGAATGCAGCTAATCTTCTTAAACAAGGTGAGTCGTTTGTAAATATTGTGGAATTACAACTAGTATGACAATTATTTATTTTTTTAGTATGACTACACTTTAATGAACATACTCAGGGCATAGCTTAACACTATTATGGTGTAATGGGTTCACTAATAATCACTACCTTTGAAGATTCATTAATGATTCCAAAAACATGATCACCATGAGTCTATTAAGTGACTGTTTACTTATTGTTTGCACAAAAAATATGTTATTTTTACCATATCTTTATGCCCAGTTTGTTCTATAATAAATATTATGTTAGACTTTTTATTTGGGTTATGTTTATTTTGCTAAAAAATCAGGAAAACAAATAAAGAAATTATTGAAAATGAAAAATTAGCCATGAATTGTGTACATTCAACCGGCAGCCCAAAATTTCAACCTAAATCCTTTTTATCCATTAACCAAAATACTAAACAAAAAAATAAAAATAATTTAAAACTCAAAATCTATACCACCTCCCCCACATGCACTGCAAGTGGGCAGCCATCCCCCCGTTCCCACACGTGACTCTAACATGATCAATCGCCAGCTCACCCTCCACTTATTTCACATTTCACCCTCCTCTACCATGATAGGAACCATAATACATCCCCCCTTCTATTTTCTTCCTCCTCTAGTCTTCAACGCACAAGAGCACCTAACTCCCACCACCGGATTTCATCACCAGCATCACCATCCTCGCCTTCACCATTCTCAATAGGCTCCTCACCACCAAATTGCTCCCTTGACGCCAGCATAGCATCCATATCCATTTTATTAGTTTCGAATTTCATAGAATCGATTGTAATTTCAACACTTTAGAACTGAATTTATGGTGGTTGGTTTGAACTTTCATAAGCTTGGCGAGAATTCGGCTTTGATATTTCAAATCCCGTTCCCTACGTTTTTCGTCTTCGCCTTCTATTGCTGGAACTTAGGGATGAACTTTAATGACAATTTTGCCATCTTGATGAGCTTTGCAGTTAGGTTATAGGTTGTGCTCGGTCGAAGTTTCGAATCCCCATCCCATATTTTTCGTTCGCCTAATGGATTTTGATGTCATCCCATCCACTCCTTCTCCCATGTTGAATCAGTTCATTTTTCACATTTTGGGCGTAAATACGCATCCCATCTCTTGCAAAAATGAGACCTTAGTGGAGAATTGATGAATGATAACTAGGATTCTATTATCTGCTAGCATAAAATCTCTCTCATTATTTCAAGTACCTAGATATTTGAATGGTGATTGAGTCAATCATTTAAACTAATTCTTAGTACCTTGCCTTAAAGAATTAATTGGTGCATTCTTAAGCTTAGTGGTTGCTTAAGCCTTTATCTTCCTCATACCCATTTTGCTTTCTCCACTTTCGAAATTCCAAAGAAGCTGCCTCAATTTCCCTTTTGTAACTCAAGGCTTAGCTCGGTTCAAAGGTTTTCTATTTTTTTTTTTTTTTGGTTGATAGTTGATGATGTTTGATAGTTTTTGTAATTGAGGATCCCCATTCACATCAAATTAGTATCAAGGCCGAAAGGTCCTACTTTTGTTAAATTTCATCATAAAAAGCTTCACCTTACGTATCCACAAATTCATACTTTGATTCTTTGAAAGTCAAGAACTTCTTTTCATCTTAGCCATACTTTGAAGTCTACAAAAATGCCTTGAATGGACCCAAATACAATCCTACCCAAATATAACCTCAAAGTCCATTAGAAAAAAAAAAAACCCTTCAAAGAATCGCAAAATCATAGCGATTAGAGCTTGACATCGAAAAATCGTGCCACACAAAGCCTGACAAAACTAAACTTCAGCGCTTGTGTTAGGGCGACACGACCTGTGATATCGACACGACCCGTGATATAGACCATGTCAAAAGCAGCTCTCCTGTGTTAGCCCCTTTCTTTTCCCACCATCTCATTTTTGATCCCTTTTTCCTAATACTACCCCTTATTGCTCCACACCATTAAAGATAGAGCCATAGTTGAAGTTGGAGTTTCGGTAGGAAAGTTAAGAAAGCAAACGACACAAGTAAAGAAGGCCATAAAAGAATCTCCTTGATTTTGCTGGATTAGTTTGGATATTAGCATCTATTTAAGATGGGTTCCAACACTTGAAGATTATTTTGAGGCCAAAGAACACTCAAGTGAGGAGCGTTTTATGATGGCTACTCAAAAACCCTAGTGTTTTGCCCGTCACTTGTTTACATGCCTTAAGAGGAAGAGACCTTTGAAGAGAAAATAAAAATTAGAGCTTTCAGCTAGCTTATATCATAAGTGGTTGTGAGATTCTACTGAGGTCGACTATTTAAAGAAGAACCCTTGAACGAGTAACTCATTGTTACTTAAGTTGAAATCCAGGATCAAGAAGAATTGATCTTCATTAGGGTGGATGAATGAGAGACCTTAGAAGATAACGAGCCTACTAGAGTTCAAGAAGAGGTTAAGGCTTAAGTGGTACCAGAGGTCATCTTGGCTGTTCTTGAGAAAGAAGAGGAGTCAATCCTGGGATTGATTAAGAGCCTCCGTAATGTTCCTTGTTTAGTAACCAACCTCTCTTATTTTTCATGTTGGTAAGGCCATGAAACTCCTTGTTAGGTGAATATTGGGAAGAAGATCATGAGCAAGTTAGGCTTGAATGCCTTATTGAAGCTCTTACCGTGAGTGAAGAGGTTGTTATTCCACTCATTTCTCAACTTAACTACGAAAAATATATAGAGGAAAAGCTTTCAAATGTAGGCATCGAGCAGATCACACCTCATCATTCCTAGACTCAAGAGCCAATTCTCTCTTTCAAAGTTGAGGTAGCATGACCTTAATTGATTAGATTTATCTTATGAAGAATAGATTGGAGTCTTTCAAAGTTGAGATAGCATGACCCTAAATGATTCGATGTTCATATGAAATAGCCCATAAGAATTGTAAGAACTTTTGTATGTTCAAAAGAGTTGGGTTCTTAGCCCTTTATAGTCTCTAGGCCCCAAGAAGTGTAACAATTTATGAAGGTTAGCGTTGTTGGGGTGCCACCATAAGGACTTGAGGGCAAACCTTTTTAAAGATGGGAAATTTGATGCATTTCATCGGCATGTGATTAGCATTAGATTAGGGGGTTTAGTTCATGATCATTCTAGTTCACTGAATTGACCCCAAATTCAGATTTCATAGAAAGACTTTTATAGATGTTCTATGGTTACATGGATATTTTTAACTTCGAAGAAGTTATATAAAAAGAATATGACCATTAAAACTATATGAATATGACAAGTCTTCTTAAATAAGGTGACCAAGTATTTAAACATTGCAGAATTACAATCAGTAAGACAACTATGTATTTTTTTTTTAGTGTGACTGCACTTTAATGTGCATACTCTAGGAAAAGCTTAACACTATTATGGTGTAATTGGTTGACTAGTAATCACCATGTGTGAAATTCATTAATGATTCCAAAAACATGATCATGATGGGACTATTAAGTGACTGGTAATTTATTGTTTACACCAAAAATATGATATTTTTATCATACCTGTATACCTACTTTGTGCTCAAAATAATTATCATATTAGAATTTTTGTTGGGGTTTTCTTTACTTTGCTGAAAAATCAGGAAATTTTTAGAAAATGAAAAATTAGGTTTTAAATTACGCATTAAACCAGCAGGCCCAAATCTAAGCAAATCCTTTTTATCCATTAATAAAAAGACCAAACACAAAAAAAGAAAAATAAATTGAAACACAAAAAACCCTACCAACCCCCCATATAAGCTGCAAGTGAGTATCCATTTCCCCGCCCCCATGCGTGCCTCTAGCGTGATTAATCATCAGCTGCCCCCTTTATTTCACATTTTTCTCTCCTTTACCATGACAGAAACCATGATACATCCTCCCCTTCTATCCTCTTCCTCTTTGAGTCTTCAACCCACCAGAGCACCCAACTTCCACCAATAGCCTTCATCACGAGCATCACCATCCTCGCCCTCACCATTCTCAATACATTCACCACCACCAAATTGCTCCCTCGATGCCAGTATAGTATCCGTCTCTAGCATCTACAACACTATGCAACCAAGAGCTAAGAGAAGAGAAGGAAATCGACCATGAAGCCTATAAAAGCAAGGGGCAGTGGTGAATTCGGGGAGGCTAGGTTTTAATTTAGGATTTTAGATTCGTAATTTCAGATTTACATTAGATTTTAGAGTTTAGTTTGAGGTTTTCATTTTCAATTCATTTTCCTCTATTTTTATTTGAATTCCAAATCCATTTTGTTAGTTTCCAATTTCATGGAATCGATTGTAATTTCGTCATCTTGGAACTCATTTTATGGTTGTTAGCTTGAACATGCTGAAGCTCGGTGAGAATTTAGCTTTGACATTTCAAATCCCCTTCCTCTATATTTTTCTTCTTCTTCTTCTTCTTCTTCTTCTTCTTCTTCTTCGTCTCCTGTTGCTGGAACGTCAGGATGAACTTTAACGGCGATTCTGCCATTTTTAACGAGCTTTAAAGCGCAGTTCTTGGTTGTGCTTTGTCGAAGTTTCGAATCCCCATCCCCTGTTTCTCGTTCATCTAGGTTGTTTGCTGGTTGTGATTTGAACTTTCGCTTATGGCACTGTTAAGGGTTGGCTATGAATTTGAGTTCGATATTCCTTATTGAAATACCGTTTGGTTCTTTTTCTTTTTTTTTTTGATTTCTTCCTCCCCTATCTCATTGCTCTCATTGGAGTTGCAGTGAGATGTAGCATGTGACATCCATTAATGGAGGTCAATTCGAAGCTTGGTCGAGCTACAAGCTGGGATGCCTGGTTCAATTGTTGCTTATTCAGTTTGCTCTTATTTTTTGTTTTAATTCTGTTTTAATTCTGTTTTGGTTCCCTTGTTCCGATCCCATGGGTTTTTCCATCTCTTTGTTCTGAGATTGATTTGTGTTGTGAGTTTGGGGGCGTATTCGAAGCTATGGTTGAGCTTGTTTGAACCAGCATCCCCTATTCCTCCTCTTTTATTTGATGCAATGTTTTCTTCAGATAACTACAATGAAGTAATTCGCATGCTTCTCCTTCATCTCATTTACTCTATCTCTCACTTCAATTTGCTGTCATCTTAGTCAGTTCATGTCAATTATTATAGTAGAAAAAGGTTAGATTTGACTTCAGTCATTTGTTGCTATAATGGTGCCCTTAATACATGTCATGTTATTTCTCTTGACTTAGTTAACTAGCTTTGATTATTATTAGTTCATTTATTGGAATTATTATAAGCAACGAATACGATTTAGGCTAGTTAATTTTAAGTTCATGTTAGTTTAATAATTTTCTAGTGACCTAATTTTCATCCAACGTCCATAAGGAGAAGACCATCACGTACTATAGCGAAAGCTGTATACTTGCGGTATTTAATTTCACATTTATAAACAGTGTGCACTTATAGTTTTGAAGATATGATGAAACTAATCTTTGACACATTTTTGTTGGTATGCATTTCTCAAATATTTTGACAAATAATTTGGGGCAGCTATGGGAGCATATGTGAACATCATAATATTCAATTAGGAAACGTTTCTTTGTAAAATTTCAACAAATAAGGATTTCTTAAATGCTTGTTTAGTTTCATTCGCCCCATCTTATCTTAAATGGTCATGCACATACAAAAACTTCGACTGAGTATGGATGGTTGTGCTTCCACTATATACTTAAAACTTACGCACCTACCATGTGGTCAAAATACATAGAAGTCAAGGTATAGGTAAAAAAAAAAAAAAAGCATACAGAGTCTTAAGTAGGACAATAGGAATTTCCTTAACCATTTAAGGAACTTACCTTATCCAAAAATTGTGTAATGGGAATTTTTGATAGCACCTTGAGTGTATTTTCGAGCCATATAACTTTTGGAGGCTTGGATATGACGGAGAGATAAAAATAGCATCAAAAGCAATGAGCTATCTTGAAAATTCTAACAAGTGATAGATCTTCCAGTTTGTCTTATGGGAGAAATAAAGTTGTCCAATCCCAATTTCCTCACATGAGGGAAGATCCAATACATAATGAAAAATTTTCAAGTGGTATTGTCGTTAAAAGACAAGAAAGGTACTCTAGAAGGCTCTAGAAAATAAATGGATGAGATGTCCAAAATCCAGCTCATTTACGATTGTAATTATCTATAGGTTTTTGATTTAATTTCTTTAGGATTTTGTTATCAGCCTGTCGGCCCCTTCCCCCATGTTGTATCAATTCATTTTTTATGTTTTGGATATAAATACGTATCCCATCTCTTATAAAAATAAGACCATAGTGGAGAATTAGTGAATTATAGCTAGGACACTTTTCTCTCCCAATACAAATTCTCTCTCATTATTTCAAGCACTAAAATATTTGAATAGTGATGGAGCCAATCATACTAATTCTTGATACTTTCCCTTAGAGAATTAATTGGTGCATTATTAAGCGTGGAGGTGGCTTGAGCCTTTATCTTAGTCTTGCCTATTTTGCTTTCTCCACTTTCAAAATTTCAAAAACTTTGCCATAATTTCCCTTTTGCTACCCAAGGCTTAGCTTGGTTCAAAGGTCCTTCATTTTTGTGTTGATTAATAGTTGATGATTGATCATTTTTGTTATTGAAGGCCCCTTGTTCACATCAAATCAGTATCAGAGTCAAAAAGTCCTACTTTTGGTACATTTCTGTTGTGATTTTCCCCAAGCGCACGGTTTATCGTCGTAATACTAATGGGTGTTGATCCTTAGGCATGGTTGTGAACTTTGGTTACCAAAAATTCTAAACTAAATTAAAACTAAATGCTAAAACTAACCAACACCAAGGCTAAGTTATTTTACCAATTATTAGATTAAGTAAACAATATTAATTCATGGAATTGAAGGCCCTAACTTGCAAAGTTAACAAACCAAAATACGAATGAGGCACCAAACTGTAAATAAGTTAAGCCCACCAATACTTAGCTATAATGATTTCATAAATCTTGAATAAATGAAGCAGAGAATAGAGAACCGAATTAACAGAGTAAACAAACCAACAACAGAGACAAAGCCCAGATCAGAAGCAAGTTAACTTAGCAATAAACGGGTTTGAATGACAGCAATAAACATGCAACCAAGAACCTTCAGATCGGCATAACCAAGTACCACTAAACTGAATCAATCTCAATCGTGAATCACATTAATTTGATCGGAAGTATTCCAACCAAATCAGAAAGCTTAACTCAAATTCAATGAATGCAAATTCAATAATAGCAATTTGTAAATTTGTAAGCAGGATCAGAAAACACCAAAAACGAAAACTGGTACTTGTGGAAAGAAATTCCGATACTACTCCTACTCTCTCCCTTTTACTGCTCTGTTTTTGGCGGCGCCCATTCAACTGCTTCGGTTGTGCTTCAATCAACCCTTGTAACTGACGGTTTGATGATGGCAATGATGATGGATAATTAGGGAAGAGAGAGATAAGCAAAACAGATGATTGAATGAGAGGAGAGAGGATAATGAAACGCCATGGCCATGCTCTGTTCTATTCATTGTCTCTATTTTTTTCCGGGCTAAAACGGAAGAAGAAGACGAAGGGAGGGAAGAGAGAGATTCAGGATGGTTATGGTGGGGAGATGAAGAGCCTGCCATGGTGCTCTGCTTCGGCCTCCCCTGGTCGTGACTGATGAGGAAAAAGAAGAAGAACGGTGCAGGGGCTGTGATTTTCCCACGTGACCAGCACGTGATGATTAAGGCAAGAAGAGGAGAGCTGGCTAGGAAAAGAATGGAACAGAATTGGGTCAGGGAAAAGAGAAGAATGGACTGGCCCATGGGAAGAAAAGAAAGGAAAAGAAAAAGAGAGAGAACCGGTCTGGGCAATAGGTGCTGAGGACCGAAATAGGCCTGGCCCAAGCGTGAGAGGAAGGAAGGGAAAGAAAAGAAAAGGGGGAATGCGAGGCTGGTCTACTGGGCTTGAGAGGCTAGGCTTCCGTTTTGGGTCATTGGGCTCATCTGGATCGGGGAGAGAGTAATCCAATGCTTCTCTTGAGCTTTATTCATCATTTTCTCAAGTTTTTCCAGTTCCTGCAAAATGAACAAGAACATTATTAAAATTCTAATTAACTAATTTGCTTCGAGCAATTATTATATGATAAACGGGCATAAAATATCATAAATTTGGATTGAATAAATACCCCCACACCAAAGTTTTGCTCGTCCTCAAGTAAAACAAAACTGAAAATCCTAGAAAAGAAAAGAAAATCCTAACTCACTTTCGTAGGAGTTACAGTTGCACTTAGCATATGCAACAAGCCCTTTAAAGCCCTAGGTTACCCTTAGTGGACGTGTAAGGTCTCGTGAGCATTTGCAGAAGATATACACACAAAATCTATAAAAGAAAACATAAATAGAAACTCTAAAATCTTTTTTTTTCCCCTTTTGTTTTCAAAAATTAATATGTAAAAAACTGGGGAAAGATATTTATATATTCTAATAAACTAAATCACCCATGTAGCAAAGGTATTGACCTGCATATAAACAAAATGTACTCATCAAGGCTCTGTACCCCATGAATGATATCAAAGCACTAACGTTTCATCCCACTGTTCATCAAGGCTTTGAAATCCATCCCAGTGCTTGTGTGCATGTGTATCATCATCCTAGGGTTTAGACTTACTAGAATCAAACTCTATCCCACTTGACTAACACAAATTACGTTATTGACTTACTAACATAGGAAGCAAGCTTTTCTAATAGCAGTATTACCTCAAAAGGAAACACCGGGCAGCAGGTGCCTCAAAGGGTAACGCCCAGTAGCGCATGCCTCAAAGGGATGCTTATCATTCCAAATTTTATTTCCTTTCCTTTTTCTTTTCATTTCATTTTCATTTTTTTCATTTTTTTTAGTTCCTTTTTTTTGGGGGGAACGCAAATAAAAACCAAAGTAATTGTGTCAAAAACAAGTGGGAGAGCCGATCATAGAAAACTAAGACCTTACGACAATGAGGATGATGTAAATAGGGATTGGATTACACAGCGATAATGAACAGTTGGGGTTAGAATTAGGGCATCGAATGACACATTGAGGACGGAGACGTATCATGCACATCACGCTTACATACAGGCTAATAGTCAAAGCCCAGGGAATTTAAGCTGATCAGAAAATAGCTTCCCCAAAAACAAATTAGAAACTTTTTGGATTTTTAAAATTTTTCAAAATTTTTCAAATTTTCATTTTTTTAAGGATTTTCCAAACCTTTTTCAATTTTTTTTTCAATGTTCCCCCATCCCCACACCTAAAGCTGACAATGTCCTCATTGAGAGTGGAAAGAAGCATAAAACACAAAAATAAAAACTAAAAAGAGATAAAATATACAAAAATTTAAAAAAACATGACTCAAAAACAAAAAGGACAAGACTCTAAACTCAAAAAGAAAACAAAAATAAAAGGCAGCCACAAATATATACAAAAGAAAACAAAATTAAAAAGAGAAGATAAAGAGAAACATTTATACTAGGTCAGGTGCAGAATTATACCTAAGCTATAGCCTCCAGAAATGCACTCAAATAGTGGCATATGGAGCATTAGCCACTCCATATCAAATGAAACATCGCTACTTAAATCAAAACTCGTTAGAGCGCGAAGTAGCTTGTCAAATACATAAGTCCAACTCTCAATAAGATCAACGCAGAAGAAATAAGAAAGTTGGCGCCCAAGTAAAGTATATCCACCTTATCAATGCAGCACAAGTAAGGGCCCGTTTTAACTTGTCAAATGTATGGTCCCAAACATTGAACAAGCATACGTAATTCAAACTAGCCAGCCCGTGGGTCATTGGCCTAAAAATTGGGTTATGATGAAGATCAATCTAGGAAAAATAGTGGGTGCAAAGGGCACAAGTCTGTTAAGTCCAACATGCGTATAAGTCTTATCTAAAGTAAATTTCTTATTGGCAATGCCCTCATACTCAACAAACTCAGACTTGCAGTTTCCAAAAAGGAGGTCAGTTTGAATGGGTTCAAAAGAAAAAGATTCATATTCAACACATAGGTCTACATCCAAATCCACATTGACATCAAACCCGCATGAAAAAGATTCATATTCTATAGAAAGAATATCATCGTCGAATTTCAAAGTAGTGGGTTCAATTACCTCCTCAATTGTCTCCTGTAAAATAGTATCGCCTGGCTCATCGAAATCACGATGCTCAATTTTAGGTGTGACGCTCATATTTAATTCACTAGCACTCTCAACGTCTGCACCCTCCTCAAACTCACGAGAATGATGAAAAAGGGCCGGTGGGTCGACAGAAACTAGGACATCCTCAGTGACGTCCATTGGTGAGCTAGTGTGAGGTGCAAGGTCTTGTGATAGAGATATAAGGAAGTCCCCCTCTTGCTCTACGCTAGGCAAAGGCATGTCATTATTCAAATCAGGTCGAGCGAGATAAGAGGGCTCAAAATCATCATAGAGACTAACTTCAGATTTAGGAGATCTTAAACTAGAGTCAGGCTCATTACAATTCTCCCTACTTTGATTAAAACATTGAGAATATTCAACAATTCTCACTTTCATGTTCTTTATCATTTTATCAGTCAATTCATTTATCATCTTTTCCACACTTGCACAGATAGCATCAACATAAGCACAATATGAACAGTTACAAGTATCATGATCATAAGAGTCACAATATTCACACAAAATAGGGGACACACAAGAATAAGAGGGGTCATGTGAATGCATAAAGTTGTCCTGATGGGTAGGATTAGCATGAAAAACGGACTCACCATAAATTGGGTATCCAAAATTCTTTTTAGCTTGTTTAAATGCATAGGTATCCCAAGCTAATTTTTCAAAGAAATCACAAACTTCATCTTGAGTGTTAGATAACAATCCTAATATGCCTCCAAGATTAATGGACTCAATATAACCCCAAGATTCAGAATTTAGACCCATAGAAATGACCTCACAGATTTTCCATTTTTGAAAATTTTGATTCAATTGAGCACGATAATCATTAAGTCGCGATAAATAGCTCTAGAAAGGTTCATACTCGAATTCTGGGAATTAAAAACTGGCATTGTTGAATCTAGTGGTTTTTTTAATTTTAAGAATTTCTCAATTTTTTTGGATTTTTAAGTTTTTAATTAATTTTTTCTACTTTTTTTAGGAAAGAAAATGCATCTAGGACACTATTTACAAATCAATGACTAAAACAAAAACAAAAGACTCAAATAATTAAGTGAACAAGACAAAATAAACTAACAAAAATAAAACTATGCTACCAAAATAAAAGAAAAACCAAAAATACTCAAACATCACACAAAATATAAAATGAACACAAACACAAAAGGAGAGCATTTTTTAATTTTTTTGTTATTGTTGCTGCTGCTTATATGCCTGTTTCCTGCGCAATAACCAAATTGTTAGTCTCTGTTTTTTTTTTTTTTTTCCCCAAGTAGCAAACTCACACGAAATAGCAAAATTAAATTCACCCAAAGCTAAAACTGTAACTCAAATCAAAAATAATCTAAGTTAAAACTAAACTAACACACACAAAATCGAAAATCAAAAATATGAAACGAAAACGAAAACGAAATCGACGCAAATAACTAAATTACGACTCGACTATGCAACCTAATTTCACAACATCATCCCCGACAACGGCGCCCAAAACTTGTTGTAATTTTCCTCAAGTGCACGGTTTATCGCCGTAATACTGACGGGTGTCGATCCTTAGGGATGGTTGTGAACCTTGGTTACCAAAAATTCTAAACTAAATTAAAACTAAATGCTAAAATTAACCAACACCAAGGTCAAGTTATTATCCCAATTATTAGATTAAGTAAGCAATATTAATTCATGGAATTGGAGGCCCTAACTTGCAAAGTAAATAGACTAAAATATAAATGAGACGCCAAACTGTAAATAAGTTAAACCCACCAACACTTAGCTGTAATGATTTCATAAATCTTGAATAAATGAAGCAGAGGAAAGAGAACCAAATGAACAGAGTAAACAAACCAACAGCAGAGACAAAGCCCTGATCAGAAGCAAGTCAACTTAGCAATAATACGGTTTGAATGACAGTAATAAACACGCAACCAAGAACCTTCACATCGACATAACCAAGTACCACTAAACTGAATCAATCTCAATCGTGAATCACATTAATTTGATCGGAACTACTCCAACCAAATCAGAAAGCTTAACTCGAATTCAATGAACGTAAATTCAATAATAGCAATTTGTAAATTTGTTAACAGGATCAGAAAACACCAAGAATGAAAACTGGTACCTAAAGAAAAAAATTCTAATACTACTCCTACTCTCTCCCTTTTGCTGCTCTATTTTCGTCCCCCATAAAAGCTCACCCCCGACGCCCATTTAACTGCTTCGGCTGCCCTTCAATCAACTCTTGTAACTGACAGTTTGATGATGGCAATGATGATGGATAATTATGGAGGAGAGAGATAAGTAAAATGGATGATTGAATGAGAGGAGAGAGGATAATGAAATGCCATGGCCATGCTAGGCTAAAACAGAAGAAGAAGACGAAGAGAGGGAAGAGAGAGATAGAGGATGGTTATGGTGGGGAGATGAAGAGCTTGCTATGGTGCTCTGCTTCGGCCTCCCCTGGTTGTGACTGATGAGGAAAAAGAAGAAGAAAGGTGGGGGGGGCTATGATTGTCTCACGTGACAAGCATGTGATGATCAAGGCAAGAAGAGGAGAGCTGGGCTGGGAAAAGAATAGAACCGAACTGGGCCAGGGAAAAGAGAAGAATGGACTGGCCCAAGGGAAGAAAAGAAAGGAAAAGAAAAAGAGAGAGAACCGGTCTGGGCAATAGGTGTTGAGGACCGAAATAGGCCTGGCCCATACATGAGAGGAAGGAAGGGAAGAAAAAAAGGGGGGGGGAATGCCAGGCTAGTCTACTAGGCTTGAGAAGCTGGGCTTCGGTTTTGGGTCGTTGGGCTCATCTGGACCGGGGAGAGAGTAATCCAATGCTTCTCTTGAGCTTTATTCATCATTTTCTCAAGTTTTTCCAATTCCTGCAAAAAGAACAAAAACATTATTGAAATTCTAATTAACTACTTTATTTCGAGCAATAATTAGATGATAAAAGGGTATAAAATATCATAATTTTAGATTGAACAATTTCTCCACAAGAACCTTCTCCTTTCATATCCAAAAATACACCAACCTTCTTTTTGTCTTGTCCATCCTTTGTAGTCCATAAAAAACTGCTTAAATGGACCAAAGTACAAGCCCACCCAAAATATAACCTTAAAGTCCATTGAAAAAAAGCCTTCACAAAATTGCAAAACATTGGTGACCAGAGCTAGACTTCGAAAAATCATGCCTCATAGAGCCTGACACAACTAAACTTCAGTGCTTGTGTCCAGGTGACATGACCCGTGATATAGACCATGTAAAAAGCCCCTTTCCTATGTTAGCCTATTTTATCTCCTAACATCTTGTTTTTGATCCCTTTTTCCTAATACTACCCCTTGTTGCCCCATACCATTGAAGACAGACCATAGTCGAACTCAGAGTTCAAGTAAGGAAGCTTAGAAAGCAAATGGCAAAAGCAAAGAAGGCCATGAAAGAATCTCCTTAATTTCACCGTATTCGTTTCGATCCTTTCATCTATTTGAGATAGGTTCAAAACTTGAAGATTATTTTGAGGCAAAGCATTCATAAGTGAAGAACATTTTATGATAGCCACTCAAAAACCTAATTATTTTTCCCATCACTTGTTAACATGCCTTAAGAGGCGCAGAGCTTTGAAGAGAAAACCTATAATCAAGGCTTTCAGCTAGCTCATGTCATATATGGATGTGTGATTCTACTAAGATCAACTTTTTCAAGAAGATCCCTTGAAAGAGCAACTCATTGTTGCTCAAGATGAAATCCTGGTTCAAGGAGAATTGACCCTCATCGGGATGGATGAAGGAGAGACCTTAGAAGATGAAGAGCCTGCTATAGTTTAAGAAGAAGCTAAGACTTAAGAGGTACAACAAGTCATCTTAGCTCTTCATGGAAAAGACAGGAGTTAGACCTAGTATTGATTGAGAGCCTCTACAATGTTCCTAGTCTAGTGGCCGCCTCTTTTGTTTCTCAAGTTGGTGAGGCCATGAAAATCCAAGTTTAACCGCAAGGAAAATATTTGGAAGAAGATTATGAGCAAATTAGGCATGAATGCCTCATTGAAGCTCTTACCATGAATGAATAGGTTATTCCACTCATTTCTTAACTCACCTACGAGAAATATATAAAGGAAGATACTTCGAATGAGGGCATCAAGGGGATCATACCTCATCATCCCCATACACCACATTAATGGCCAATTCTCTCTTTCAAAGTTGAGATACCATGACCCTAGGTGATTTGATTTATGTTGTGAAGCATACTAGTACGGACTCGTACTTTGCACAGAACATTTTAACTTCGAAAATTATCTATAAAAATGAATATTTTTTTGTTGAAAAGTTGTAATAACAATTTTAAAATAATTTTAAGATTGACGGAACAATAAGGATGCGATTATGTTTCCCTTTATGGGTGTAACAACTATTTGTACCCCTAAATTTTCGCTCTTAAAATAATTTGTATGGACATAAATTGCATAAATCACATTCGTATGGGAGTATAGGATGCCAGCCAAGGGCAACTTTTTGAACCAAAGAAGCTCATTCACAAATACGTTACACAAAATATTAAAACATTGTAGCACCCTTGTGAAAAAAACAGTCCAACTACAAGGTCTTGACGTTTCGGATTCTTTGAAGTTTAAACCACATATGACAATATTGCTTCAATCTTGTGTAACCATCTTAAAAACGAAACAATGAAATACTTTGCATGTGACTTCACGCAGATAGGAAAACCAACCTAGAAAAACATGCTGAAACCATAATTTGCACACATAGGACAGGAAGCTAATTTGATCAAGTAATAATAATAATAATAAAGTTAAAAACTAATTCAAGATGACATGCTTTTGAAGTTTATTGAGAATAAATAACAATTCTTCTTGATTAGATAAAGAGATGGAGGTACACCACTAGGCTTGGACCCTATAAACACCAAGAGTGCCAAGTAGCACAAGTTGCTTGCACTAGAGGTAGCCTCCAGAAAGCAAAGTACATATTATAGATAGAGGAAATTATTTGATATGCATATAATAAACAATTATATGTTGGGATTTGCCATTCTAAACAATCAAGTGAGGGAAAATTAAGAACCAAGAATCAATATATTAAAAAAAGGGGAAGTAGGAAACAAAGAACCCTATAGGATGTAGCATTAAAAGGGTAGAGCACAATATCGGACTCCAATCTATGTTACTCCAATTTAAAAGAATTACAATCGACATCAAAACTATAAAATTTTGCTTTCACGCACTCACTTGCTTATAATATCCATTTAATTCTACTAACAAATCAGTGTTAGAGTTCCAAGCCCTGTATCTACTTAAACCCACTAACTATCATCAAATTTCTCCCTTTTCCCCTCCTATGTCCCATATTTAGTATTGTCACCCAAAATTAGATATAGCATCAAAGAACAATCCAGAGACCTTATCTCAAATATTGTATATAGAAAAATAAGTCCATCCACGCTCTTTTGAGAGATGTCTTACCTACAATGAGTAATAAATAATAATATCGTTGACGTATTAATTTATTAAATAGATAGAATGTCTTTCCTTAAGAAATGTTATAAGATTACCTCCTCAGGCTATTCTTTTCAGAACGATGTCCATTGTTTCCATTGGAGTTGCTCACATACCATAAGTGGAAGAATGCCCTCAGTCCACTTATGATTACTGTCATTGGTTATACAACATTAACGCATCATATTATTTTTAGGTCATAGGTCTGTAGAGTTTTTTATTTGAATTCTCTTCATTTATTATTTGAAACTTAATAATGGTTACTGACAATTTTGTTTTCTTGTAATGTAGTTTGTGACAATATGAATTACATGACTAACCTACAAATTAATTGATAATTGGCTTAGAATCTAAAATCCAAGTTTACAAGCATTGATCTTTTGACCAATTGATGGGAGAAAGATAGAGAAAGACATACTCTATGTTTACTCAATGAAGGATTTTGCTGTCAAGCATGGACACAAAACCCAAAATTAGTACACACATTGATGGGAGGAAAAATAACAGACTCTGTTGTTACCCAAGAGGAAGCGTGCTTCAATTTGACAATCGCAAGCACTGAAATCAATATGCAACAAAATTAATCATTAATCAATCAAATTCCATAAGTCCCTTAGAATCTAACATCATTGAACTAAAATAACCCCTCGAAAAAGAAGGAAAGATAGAATACCTATCATAATGGGTGGTAATGGCATCTGCTGATTAATTTCCAGTGTAGTCTCACTACACTCCATACCTAGTTCCCTGCATCCCTACCATATGAATGTGACAATACAATCTCAGGTTTGGAAATTTGCATATATAAATACCTTTAAACTCATAAGATTTAAAATGGAATCAGCTTAAGAAAAACCCAAAAACATTAAATAATTGACGACAGATTTTACATTTTACTAAAGGCGGAGAATAAATTTGCCTCATAAATCCATTTATTAACCATCAAAATGTATCACAAGTACCACTGAAAAGAAACTAAAAGTTTTATGGAAGCAATCAAACTATGACTATCCTTTCATACAACAACCCAAATCACACATTCATCACAAATTCTCCAATGAAAACTAAAATTCAAGAAAGATCAGTAAAAGGTGTTGTGCACTTGGAGTCCTTCTAGGAAGTAGGAACTTTAGGGTTAGATATATAGTCGCAGAGGACAAAGAGTAATAGAAGAAGAAAGCTTACGGGGGGAGCAGAAATTTTATCTCCTGAGGACTTTCTAAGGTAGTAGAAGGGGGAGGTAGTAAAAGGATGCTGGTAAAAATCATTAGACCACACAAAACTTAAAAACCTCACATTCAAAAAAGCTTTATGATTCGCTCTTAAGAAAAAATATAGGTGATCCACATGTTTTTGAAGATAATGAGCTACTTCGTTGCATTAGCTAACCTATGAACAATGTTTTTTAAAACACATCAAAATTAGAACTAAGGAACTATGTTTTGTGCAGCATTACCCTGATATCTAATATTTAACTCCATAAACGTACTTTTCTTAATTTATTTTTATTGAACCACAATAATATGGCTTAACCACTTTATTTAGACCCCTTATTAGTTAAGCAACAACCTGAAGTATGCATTCTTCCCAAGCCAAGTAACCCATCTGAGTGAGAAGAAAACATCGCCTAAGCTCCTATCCAGACAATCCAGCTTGATAAAAAAATATAAGCAGCGTAATGACATAATCTTGAATTGCTTAATTTGATGTCAATGTCAGAATAGGTCTGATAATATTGTAGAACAAAAAAATAAGAGGAACTATAAATGACTTTCCATGCTCTTATAAAAATGGAGTCAGCAAACAAAGTGAGCATATGGCCCATCTCATTTTGCATGCATAAGACCAGTGCAGTCAATATGTACACTGCTCAACTACCCATGCATACAATAGGAACATCCAACAGTCTAGTACCTAGAAAAGAACTACTAATAGAAATGAAAATCTAACTGGAGAGAGATAGAAGACCAAGTCACTTACAATTTAACAATAATCTAATGCCCACGCCATTCTCTATGCATCGTTTTATGCAAAATGTTGCTACCCTTTTGAATTTCATTGTCACTGCTCTGATTATTGCTTTGAATACTGTAATCCTACAACTTAGGTGAGGAAGACAACATAAGTGGAGGACCAATTTCATCCCTGAGGAGGTGGAGCCAATTGAACTAAAAAGAGATATTAGGGAGAAATTCCGATCTCACATAAAAATTAAAAATCTCTTAACATATTAGAATCAGAAAGCACGAAACTAGAATAGAACAGAACAGAATAGAACAGAGCAGGAAAATGAACTTCATAATAGCAATGGGAAGGCAATTGATGAAGTAAACGTTAAATTGTGATAGAATTTAAGAACGTTAAATAGGCACACAAATAAAGTAAGATCTTTCTTTTTCCTGGAAATTCAAAGTTCATGCAGGAAGTTCACATCTATTTTGATCATCACATACTACTGATGTTCGATCACCCAAAAAGAAACCGGGGAAAAAAAAAGATTGGAATGAACAAAGATGGACTTTGACTTACATTAGCAACTTGCACGAAGTCTTTGATCAAATTTCTAAGTGGACCAGTTATAACCATAACCATAGTTTATGGCTTATCAAGCTGTGATACTGATATTTCCCTAGGTTAGGTTCCCTTTCTTTCATTTTTCTTTCTTCATTTTTCCATTTTTCCTTTATTGTTTATCCATTTTTATTTATAAGAGTGGCACCCACCTCATCCCTGATTTCTTGACCTTGACTAGTTCACCTGCTCTTTTCCTAGTATACATCATAATAGTTCATAATCACCACCAATCAGGTATCATCCACATTGGTCCTGGGTGGACATACCTACAACAAAAAAAAATCAAACTCAAAATTCAACAAAAAATTTAGGACTGCATAGTTTAGGTGCTTATCCATCACAAAAAAAAGAAAAAGAAATTTAGAAGGGTATAAACACATTAACACAAAGCAAACTCTTTGGGCCATTTTGTTGAACACCTGTCGGGCATACACGACTGATTTGATTTCAATGTAGTATCTTATCCCTCTTCTTAATCTCATATGAAAGGACCATATGCAATTTAAATAAAAATTCTAAAACAAATGTCAAATGCAATTTAGATTGATAGAGAATTCATTATCAACTGAGGAATTAATGCTTAACATGCGTTGGGAAAAAGACAGATAGAGAATGCTCATCGAAAAAGGGCAAAGGTTATTGAATTCCCCCAAAGAAGGTTGTCAATGACTATCTATTGCCGAGCAAACTAAATAATCCTAGGGAGAGAGGGGGGGGAGAGAGAGAGTAACATTGAGACTCTAAGTCTCTGAAGATGGGGATGCATCTATTAAAGGAAGAGGGGAGATGACATGTACAGAGAGGCAAAGATAAGGGGGAATACAGGGGGTTCTTTTTCTGAGCAGATTATTTCTATTTTTTAACCTCTCAATCAACGGTAGAGATGTGAGGAGCTGCCACTAATCAACAACATATATTGTGCACAGCTCCTAAATTCACTCCTAAGTTAGTATTTGACAGTTATTAAATGATTGTTATTACGTATAATAATAGACGTTGGCGCCTTTAACAAGTTATTGGGTACTGAGGTTTGGTTGTTTCAATGCTCATGTGAAACAATCCCTAAAAGCTTCAAGAACTTTTGTACATTCAAAGGAGTTGAAGTTCGTAGCACTTTGCATACTCTATAACCTAAGGAGTGCAACAATTTCCTAAGGTTAGTGTCATTGGGCTACCACTGTAAGGATTTAAGGGCAAACCCTTTTCAAAAAGGGAAATTTGATGCATTTCATTAGCCTGTAATTAGCTTTAGATTAGTTCATAATTATCCCAGTTTACCCAAATTGACCCCAAATTCAGATATTATAAAAGACTTTTAAAGCTGTTGTATAAGGTTATATGAACCTTTTTAACTCTGAAGAAGTTATACCAAAAAGAATATGACCATTAAAACCATATGAATATGACTAATCTTCTTAAACAAGGTGACTAAGTATGTAAACATTGCAGAATTACAATCAGTATCATAATTATGTACTTTTTTAGTGTGACTTCACTTTAACGTACGTACTCTAGGAAAAGCTTAACACTATTATAGTATAATTTGTCGACTAGTAATCGCTACGTGTGAAGATTCAATAATGATTCCAAAAACATGATCACCATGGGACTATTAAGTGACTGTCAACCTATTGTTCACACCAAAAAATATGATTGTTTTCAAACATATGATGACACAAATTATACCAAAATTTGTGTCATGCTCCTTTATCATGGAATTGATATTTTTATATAAGATAAATTTCACGGATCAGATACACAAATTTCAGAGTTTCGAAATTAATCAAAGTGTTATAAAGCTAATTTTAAGCTCAATTCAAGTTGTACTAATTTTATGACAATAACAAGGGCTCGTTTCTGATAACTCAACAAAAGCCCTTAACAATAATAGCTCATAGCAGTTGAACTCTATCTTTGAAACTCTAAGATGTCAATTACCCAATGATCTTGTTGAGCGTGTCACTTGTAGGTAATTAAGCACACAGATAAGATTCAAATATATATGCAATGGATCTAATGACCTATGACATGTATAGTGAATATGCCTTGAGATCAAAACATATATTGAGTTGATCCTTCACAGCTGATGAAATTCACTTTTATTCACTGGTTAAAGAGGTCAAGATTGAAATTTCTACTAATGAATGGGGATAATTGCTTAGGTTCTTTAAACATAAGAGGTCTAACTAGTGCCCACTCACTGAGAATGAAGCATCCTTAAAAGTTATAAAGAAATACAATAGAGATAAGTAGAAATGCAAATATCTAAGCTGCACTAGCTTTTACTCAGAGGTTAGGATGTTAGAGTACATTGTGATTATAACCTATTACCTTACAAATTCTCCAAAGAGAACCCATCACCAAATCCTAACCTTACTGTGTCTAACTGTTGAGCCGAGCGATGTTAATGTAGCCAGAACTATTTCTTGCATAAATGAAAAGTGTAGTAATAGGTGAGCGTGCAACTCCTTTGTCATATTCCAACCTTTTCACACAAATCTTCAAACTCAACAAGGCATCACTGACTGAGGAAAGGTGCGCTGAAGACCTTGTCAACATCATCAACGAGGCCGCCGTAGTTAGGACTATAAAATTTGAGAAAATGGATCGAATGGATCCACTTTAATGATTTGCTGACTAAAGGTAATGAAGCAAACTCCATGCTTGTTTGAGCTCAAGAGAGCACTTAAGTCCTTCTTAGTGCTTAAAAGCTTCATTACAAACAACTTGATCCATGCACTGATTTGGAGCTCTAATTTAAAGCGCATCCTAAGCACAGGATGTGCTACTCTCCTCTTTTGGGAATGTCAAGGACTTCTAAGGGGTTTCTCATGAAAATTAGATTAAACCCATGGCGAGAATAAGGTAAGCTTAAAATAGTAGCTTGCACATATAATCAGTTTCTGGCTCATTTCTAGTTTGAATTTATTTAACTTCTCGGACTTCATGCTAAGGCTATGGTTGCCTACAAAGGCCACTTTCCTTATGTTTAAGGAGTCGTCGTTCCAATAAAATAAGTTGCAAGGCATTTTGAGATCATTTGATTGGTCAATCAGCCAATTCTGTCCAAGTGTGCAATCCTAGCGGAAAACAGCGTAGGTCTGAATTGGGGTTTTATTAAGTTACCTAAAGTAGCTCCAACTTTTATGAAACTTTAGGGCATGAAAAGTGATATAAATATTTATCAAACTACCAGCTTTAAAGGACCAGAGAGCAACCCCTTACGCTACTATTATCCAGCCGATAGGACAATTAAAATTGCTTGGAAATTCGATTTTGTACTTACTGTGTAAGAGCAACTTATTAGCCTTAATTACTTGTACTTCTTGCTAGATTTGAATTTGAATTATTGTAATAAGTTGTATGTAAGCTTGACACCTTATTGTGACATGCCATTATTGCTAATGAGGTGACAAAGTGACTAGATTATAAGTACCAAGGGGAGTGGATTGACTTGATAGTTTCTCTTCCCTAAGTGTACTCACTTGGGCCTTCGTAATCCATTAGTCATACATGAATGAAAATAGAGCTTAAAGGCATTTCTCTCTAAAATCTTAAGTTCTCCTTGTCCTTAAGGTTGGTCAGTCTTGAGTGGAGTCTTTATAGAATTGTTGGTGGCCAAGCCTGTATGCAATTCTTGGTGGATCCTTAGTCTTGGTGGTTGGCATTGCTTTTAAACTAAGTCCTATCAACATTCAGGGGTAAATTTGATCCTAAACTCAAGCTAGCTAATTCAACCCATCCCGTTCATGCTGCATTTAGTATCGGAGCAAATCCAAGTTGGTTTACTTGAGTTTATTCCAAATTTCCTTGGTTGATTACTTCCTTCTCTTCTTCCCTCTCAAAGGACCATGAATCCCAAACATAATTCCTAGCTACAAAGAGCCTAGCTCCTCAAAATAGCCTGTACACTAGACTTTTTGTCCGTACCCTTCTCACCATGTCTCATGATGAACACTCCCCTCATAGCTCTCCCCAACTAGCAAGGGTTCCTAGGGGAATGAGTTTAGATCAAGCCCACATTATAAGACCAGATAATTATTGATTTAGAGAGTACACAACCACAAGAGGGGGGTGAATTGTGGTGTCCGATTTTCGCAATATGCTGGCAAACAGTCTTGAGACCCTGTTCGCACAGACTGTTTCTGAGTTGTGCAAAAGCGAAAATTCAACAAAATTAAGTGCGGAAATAATGGACACAGGATTTTTACGTGGAAACACCTCTAGCCCAACTAAGGTGAAAAAAACCACGACCTACCTCCTGTAGGATTTACACACTTCACTAAACGGGCTAAACACGTTACAATAGTAACACACCTTATTACAACTTGTAACACACGTAACCGTCTTCCCTAAGACGAGTTACCCCACGTCCAAAATCCCCTTGATTTGGACACACACTCAACTCACTTTTGTGAAAGAAGAGTATAAAGAAAAACACCCTATTACAATGCTTCTCAACTAAGCTAATATAGGGTACAATGAAATCCTAGTATGCCAACTTTGAAAGCTCAAATAACTCACTACTAGACACGGTTTTCTTTTCAAACTTTTAAGCTCATGAACACTGAATTTTTCTTTTTGAAAACCGATGCTTCTATCGTTCTAAGAAGCGACTTTATATAGTGCTTGAAAAATAATTCCTCAAATTTTTGGAAACTAAAATCCCTAAAGAATATAGAATTCTTTAGCTACAAGGGATGAGGAAACATGAGCTGGAAACACTTCCTAAACCGTGTGCATAAGGCAGTGATTCTCAGCAACTAGCCCATGTTTTTCCCAACAACCTTATCCACTTGCCAAAAATTGGATATTCTTTTTATTCAAAAAAGATTTTGCAAATCCCCTTAGATTTTGATAACCTTTTTTAGGATAAGGGGTAAGA
The DNA here is from genome assembly GCA_029747015.1 of Carnegiea gigantea. Taxonomy (NCBI): domain Eukaryota; kingdom Viridiplantae; phylum Streptophyta; class Magnoliopsida; order Caryophyllales; family Cactaceae; genus Carnegiea; species Carnegiea gigantea. Next base: position 969,150 of record JAKOGI010000064.1, on the reverse strand, counting down.
TACTGCATAAAAAATCTTTCTTGCAAATCCTTGAAGAAGCTGCTTAAAATCTAAAAGATAAAAATCGTGCAAAAATAGTTTTTCGCAACTTATTCTGGAAACACCTTGATCACCCTGTTTCCAGGATTGTTCTGAAGGGTGATCCGAAATATTTACCAAAAGAAAATAAAACCGTTTCAAGTAAGTGGTAAGTTAAGAGTTTCTGATTGGCATATTAACAAGAGTCTAAAAATATAAAACCAAATTAAATTAAGACATCTTGTTGTAGCCACTAGTCATCTTGTAGAAAGACGAATTTGCTACAAACACTTCATAGGACCTGTTTCTCACGGCTGCACTTATATACTGTGCTTCAAACACTTCATAAGACATGTTTCAAACACCTTACGTACCTTGTTCCTCATGGTTGTTCTTACATCGCTGACTTAAGTACCTGTTCTTGATAAACCATTAGTCAAGCAGTTTTAATATATTGAAAAACAGCAGTAAGGCCCTGTTGGTAAAGCCTGCTTGGAACAATAACAACAACTACAACACTTAGATTTGTTATCATCAAAACCTTATACATTCTAACAAATTCCTCCTTTTTGATGATGACAAACCAAGTGACCATATTGACTTTCAAGGACAATTGAAGTGATTAGTGCCAATTATTTATAGGACCGACAATTCACATGAAGCAGTTAGTATCGAAAAAGTGTAAGAAATTTAACTTGTCCATGGCAAAACTAAAACAATATTGGTCAACCTATCTTCCCCCTTTTGGCATCATTAAAAAGTAGGGGCGAACAGTCAAACATAGGGTGTTTGCTATCACCACCACTTGGGTAATGGAGGAAAGTCAACAGGCGATACACTCAAGTGTGTTGGTACGGTAATGAGATTGGCCATCCTAGTCACACACAAGCAATTCACAACAGAAAGTAAGCAAGGCCAAGCCAATCAAAAAACAAGATAACCTGTCATTCACTAAACAAGTGCAACAGAAAGTACAAACTGGCAAGAGAGGATAACCAAGAGAAGTGAGAACAGGCTATGAGAACAACAGATGGGGGGTGATCAGAGAGCAGGAGGGGAAAATTTTGCTGAGAGGGAAGAGAGAAGGGCGAGGATATCTTCATGGCGTTTTGCATTGAGAGCCTTTTCCTCGTCCAGGGCAGCCTTTACCGCAGTAAGCTCAGCACTGAGTCGAGAGTTTTCTTCCAAAGCAGCCTCAAGCTTGACTGAGGAACTACCAGGAACAGGAGGACGGGGTGTTCTGGTCCCCTGTTCTGAGGCAGACCCCTCAACCAAAGTGTATCCACACCCCATAAGGGTGTTACTCCCAATCTCATCAATGAACTGAGCACCCACCTTCTTCTGCAGAGTCACCCCAAAGCGCTCAAACACACTAGTCAGGAAGAAGCCGTATCCCAGGTCATGTTCCCTGGAGGTGTTTACAATTCTTGCTATGTGGCGAATCATGATGGCAAGAAGGTTGATTTGCTCTTCCTTGTCCATCAGATCCATCAAACATTGATCCATGGCATCAACAAGATTGCGACCCTAGCCCCTGGGGATGACATTCTTGATGATAAACCAGAATATCAATTGATGGAGCGATGTCATGTCCCCTTTCTTCACGGACTTGGGTGTTTGGAGGCTTGATTGCTGGCTAAATTTTTGGGCGAGCTCCAGCAGCCTGGCTGTCCCTAGAATAGTCTTGTCTTCTCTCACATATATATCAAAGCCCGAGGAGGGAATCCCCAGAATTTCCCCTAATATCTTCGCATCAAAGCGAAGCTGTTGCCCAGTAACATTACTTGTCACCACTCCTCCGGTGACAGTTCAGTTGGCATAGAACTCTGCCAACTCATGTACAGAACACCCCAGTTGGGTGTTTGTAAACAGCTCATACCACCCCTGTGCACGCAGCTTGTGTAGAAACACCCCCAGACCCTGTTCCTCAAAATATTTTACCTTGATAATTTTGCCCCTGACTACCCATCTCTGAAGCAGTTGGGTCAGTTTGGCTGAGATTGCGAACGGGGTAGACTTCTTGGCTCTTTTAGGTTGAGGCTCAGTAGGAGGGTCTTGGGCGAAGGCGTGTTTGAGAGAGGCTTTTCTCTTGGGAGTTTTGAGGGGTGATGGTTTGGAGGGTAAAGTGGAGGTCGATTTTGGTGCAGGCAGAGGCTTATCCGATGAGGACTCTGAGAACACGGGAGTGCCTTGTTTGAGGGTAGTGTTCTCAGGGTCGCTATCTGATGAAGGCTCAGAGGAGGAATCAATTTCCTCAACAACAGGGGATGACTGTTTGACAAAACGAGGTGTGGAGTGGAAAGCAATTCGGGCTGATTTTCGAGTTGGCCTGGTTGTGGGTTTGGCCGAAGAGGGGATTTGTGGTTTTGGTTTGACGGGTGTTTCACTTTTTGAGGGTTCTTCAGTCTGGCCGCTTTTAGGCCTTGATGGTGGTCGTGTTCTTGGCATTCTAGTACGCCGAGCCACAATTTTGTATCGTTTACGTTTCTCACCGGTTGGTGGTACCGGTGTGGCTTGTTCAGGCTTCACAGGAGACTCCTCCATTTGATCACTACTTCCCCCTTCTTCTTTTGACAAATCCTCCCCTAGGTCATCCCTAAAAACTTCAGACCCTGTTTCGGCCCTTGTTTCCTGCTCTGAAAACAGCCCGAACGAATTGATGTCATCTAGTCCATGATCGACTAGAAGGATTTCATCTAAAGGCCCAATTTCTCTTTCAGATGCCCTGGGGTTTACATGCCCCCATTTCTCCAAACAAAATCAATTCCCACCCAAATTTGTAAGGGATGTCTTCCAATTTCAGATTCACTGTTCTAAGGTCGATGCTTTTCAAAAACCCAAAAGGTTTATAGACAACAGGTCGAGAAGGTTCAATAGTTTTACCTTCCATGAGGGCCGTCAGAAATTGTGTAGGCGCAAACAGGGCTGTGGCTGTTTGCAAGGCTGTGCTCTGTGTCTGGTTGCCCTGAGTCGAGGTCGAGGAGCTCTCAGAGCTAATGGGAGACGCCATTTTTCAGAGTAAGGAGAGAGATTAGGGTTTCTTGAACAGAGTTTCAGAGCAAGAGAGTTTCGGTGGAGGTGAGAGATTGAGCAAGAGAGCTTTAAAAAGAGAGACATGCGAAATCTTTAAAAGATTTTGCTCGTTTTGCAACGGGATTTTGTATTTATTTAGGCCGCGCACGCCTCGGGAAGAGATTAGCAATTTTCAATTTGTTGCACATATTTGACAAACAAGAGGCACACCTGTTCCTGGTGCTTGTTCTTGAGGTTACTTGCTCGGTAACATGGGACAATAAGGGCAATCTCATTAGACCTTAACAAGTGTCAGCAAGTTACAAACCTCACATATGCTAAACATAGCACAGAAGTTGATTGCAAACAAAAATTTAACATGTTGTACCCGTAACTTTTAAATTTTGCAAAAAGGGCGAGAGAACAGGTTGGTCAGGTTGTTCTAATTACACCTAGTTCGAGTCTATTCCTTTCAAATTGTTCTCTACTCAATGCTTTTGTGAATATATCAGCAATTTGATTTTCAGTGGCACAAAAATTCATTGAGATCACTCCTTTTCAACATTGTCTCTTAGAAAATGATTTCGAATGTCAATATGTTTTGTTCTTTTGTGTTGACATGGATTTTTGGCAATGTTAATTACACTTGTATTGTCACAATAAATAGGAATGCATCCTATGTCAACACAAAAGTCCTTGAGTTATTGTCTTATCCATAATAACTGAGCACAACAAGATGCAGCTGCCACATACTCAGCTTCTACTGTGGACAAGGCAACAGAGAGTTATTTCTTGGTTGCCCAAGATATCAAACAAGGTCTAAGAAAGTGAGCCATACCTAAGGTGCTTTTTCTATCAACCAAGAAACCTGCATAATCAGCATCAGCATACCCAACAAGATCAAAGTTGCAACCTCTAGGATACCATAAGGCTAGATCCGGTGTATGTTTTAAGTATCTTAAAATCCTTTTTACAGCCTTAAGATGAGTTTCTTTAGGGTTAGACTGAAAACGTGCACATAGACTAACACTGAAAACAATGTCAGGTCTACTAGCCGTCAGGTATAGGAGTGACCCTATCATGCCCCTATAGGATTTCTCCTCAACTGAGGGACTACCATCATCCATTACCAACCTGGTTGAGGGAGAGATGGGAGTATCAATGGGCTTGGCCGACTCCATCTTAAAACGCTTAAGTAACTCTTTGATATACTTTTGTTGATGAATCATGGTGCCGTTTGAAGTTTGCTTGATTTGCAAGCCTAGAAAGAAATTAAGCTCACCCATCATGCTCATTTCAAACTCACTCCTCATCATTTTTGAAAAATCATTGCACAAATCAAGATGAGTTGCACCAAATATGATGTCATCGACATATACTTGGACAATTAACAAATGTTCCCCCTTAGATTTTAGAAACAAGATATTGTCTACCTTGCCTCTTGTAAAGTCATTTTCCAATAAAAAACTTGACAACCGCTCATACGAAGCTCTAGGGGCTTGTTTCAAACCATAAAGTGCTTTGTCAAGTTTGAAAAGATGGTTAGGAAATTCATCACTTTCAAAACCGGGGGGCTGTTTGACATACACTTCTTCTTTGAGGTATCCATTTAGAAACGCACTTTTGACATCCATTTGATACAACTTGATCTCCATGTGGGCTGCAAATGCTATCAAGATTTGAATAGCCTCCATCCTTACAACAGGTGCAAAGGTTTCTTCATAATCAATTCCCTCTTCTTGGTTGTAGCCTTGAACCACCAGTGGGCCTTGTTTCTAATGACTGTTCCGCACTCATCCAGCTTGTTACGGAACACCCACTTGGTTCCAATAATTGTTCTATCCTCTGGCCGCGGCACAAGGTGCCATACCTTGTTCCTTTCGAACTGATGGAGTTCTTCTTGCATGGCTGTGACCTAATCTGAATCTGCAAGGGCTTCCTGAAGAACAGCCTCAGGTCTTGATCCCTCAGGTTGATTCTTACCTTAATCATCTTGAAGTAGCACGTCTTTTCTAACAAGACCTAGTTCGAGGTCTTCTTCCTGTGCATCATTCTCACTTAGAGAGTTAGTTTCATCAAAAAGCACATGCACACTTTCCTCAACACACAAGGTTCTCTTATTAAACACTTTGTATGCCTTACTATGTGAGGAGTAACCAAGGAATATTGCTTCATCACTCCTTGGATCGAATTTCCCTAAGGCATCTTTTCTATTATTATGCACATAACATTTATAACCAAAAACTCTTAAATATATAATATTACGTTTTCTTCCCTTGAAAAGTTCATAAGGAGTTTTGTTAAGAATAGGTCTGATCATGCATCTCTTTATAATATAGCATGATGTATTCAAAGCTTCAGCCCAAAAGTTTCTAGGAAGACCACTAGCAACAAGCATTGCTCTAGTCATGTCCTCTAGAGTGCGATTTTTGCGTTCTACCACCCCGTTCTGTTGGGGTGTTCTTGGAGCTGAAAAATTATGATCAACACTATGCTCATTACAATAATCAGTGAAGCTTGAATTTTCAAATTCTGTCCCATGGTCAAATCTTAAGCATACCAAGGAATGTCCTACTCTCTTTTCAATCTTTTTAATGAAAGCAAGAAAATTTTCAAAGGTTTCATCTTTAGAAGCCAAAAACAAAGTCCAAGTGAAACGAGAGTAGTCATCCACTATCACAAGCACATACCTCTTGCCACCTCGGCTCATGATCCTCATTGGACCACATAGATCCATATGTATCAATTCAAGAGGTCGAGTAGTGCTTACACACTTTTTAGATTTAAATGAATTTTTGACTTGTTTGCCTTTGGCACATGCATCACATACCTTGTCATCATTGAATTTGATGGAAGGTAAGCCTACCACTAAGTCTTTGGTTACAAGTTTGTTCAAAAGTGAGTGGCTTGCATGACCTAACCTTTTGTGCCAAAGCATAACATCATCATTTAGGGTACTCAAACAAGTCAAATTATTTTGGGGAAGAGTGGAGATACACACTTTATAAACATTCTTGTGTCGCTTCCCCCTCAACACAACATCTCCTGTGTTCATATTCACAACCAAGCAACGTGTTGGTGAGAACACTACTAGGTTGTCTTTGTCGCACAGTTGGGACACACTTAGCAAGTTGTGTTTTAATCCATCCACAAAATAAACATTGTCAATTGAATGGGAGAGTGACTCACCTATCTTACCTATGCCGACAATTGTCCCGGATTTGCCGTTTCCAAATGCCATACTCCCACCTTCTGAAGCTGTAAGTGAGAGAAAATTAGATCTTTCACCAGTCATATGCCTCGAGCACCCACTGTCAACATACCACAGCTGCCTGTTCCCTAGACTATTCCCTGCACTGTTTACTGGGTTGTTTGCTGGGTTGTTCTCTCTCACTTCAGCCTGCAAAACAAATCAAGGGTTAGTTTTGGGAACCCAGATCCACTTGGGTCCCATTCTTTTAGACGTACAAATCTTATCTTTCCTAACCCATATTTGTTTTACATGAACTGTGTTCCTTTCAATGGCATACTTTCTTATAGGACAAGCATATCGGTAATGACCCGCTTTACCACAGTGATAGCATACAATATTCTCAGATAATCCTACATATTTTCTATTCACTGGGCAGGTCATCTTAGGCACAAAACCTAGTCCTCTTCTATTTTGACTATGATGGGTGTTTCACCATTCAAGTGCTTGTGAGGACCTATTCCAGAGCTTGTTTGTGGCAAGTTCTGATTCCATTTGTTTCATTTTCTCAAGCAAGTTTTTATTTTCTACAAGCAAGGACTCGACCTTACCTTTTAAGTCAAGGGATTCTTTTTCCAGCTCAGTCAATTTAGTGGAACAAGTCTCTTCTTTCATGAGTAGAGTTTCTTTAAGCACATTGATGTTTTCATGCAAGGCAAGAGTTTCTTTGTCAACTTCAAGTTTTTCTAATTTAAGGGTTTCATTTTCAAGTTCTAGATCTCGAACATCTCTTTTTAATTAAGCACATATGTCCATTATAGTGTACACTAATTCCTTAAGAGTTGATTTATTTAGACCCCGTACCTTGTTCTTAAGTTGAGTCAGACTGTCTGTTGATCCATCATCTGAGTTAGTGTCACTTCTTGCCATGAGTGCTACATCAGCTTCCCCAGCTTCAGACCCTTCCTCATCCTCGCTTGAGTCTCCCCAGACCGCGAGCATAGCTTTTGAGAACCTTTTCGCTGAGCTGCTTACACCCTGTTTCCTCCCCTGTTTTCTAGGGTGTTCGGGTTCTTATTCTTCCTTGTGCAGTGGGCAGTTTCTTACAATGTGGTCCAGTTTGCCACACTTGAAACACCCAGAGAACTGCTCCCGAGAGGTGTTCTTAGCCTTGCTGAAGTCCTTCCTTTGCTATTTTCTTTGACTTTCTTGAAGAACTTCTTGAACTTTTGAGTGATCATGGCAATCTCCTCCTCATCAGAATCAGAATCATCTTCTAAGGCTTTTAGTGCAAGACCTCGATCTCTCTTTGTCTCATCTTTCTGTTGAGAATTTTTCCTAAGTTCATTTGTTCGGAGGTTGCCAATCAGCTCATCTAGGGTGATCTTGTTCATGTCTTTAGCTTCTTGGATGGCCGTTACTTTCGCTTCCCAAGAATGAGGTAAAATTCTTAGGATCTTCCTCACCAATTCTTCAGTGGTGAAGGATTTTCCCAAGGATTTTAGCTCATTCGTTATGTGAGTGAAGCGAGTGTACATGTCCATCACACTTTCACGATCGCCCATCTCAAACAGCCCATATTTTCTCATAAGCAATTCAATCCGGGATTGCTTTACTTGATTGGTCCCTTCGTGAGCTACTTGCAAAGCATCCCAGATTTCTTTGGCCGACTCACATTCAGATATGCGAGTATATTCATCAGGGCCTAGGCCAAAATATAGAAGTTTCTTGGCTTTGGCATTCTTCTCCATCATTTTGTAATCTTCAGTATTGAATTCTTTAGGCTCCTTGGGGATTGACTTTCCATCTTCAGTTATTTTCTTTGGGATGAGTGGTCCATTCTTGATGAGCATCCACAACTCATAGTCCTCGGCTTGGATGTAGTTTTCCATCCTATTCTTCCACCAACCATAGTGTTGGCCATTGAAGTATGGTGGTCGAGTTATGGATTGACCTTCAAGCATGCCTTGTGGGGTACTCATCTTCAAGGATCTCTCAAGGTGTTAGCCTTTCAAAGGAGAACCTACTCTGATATCACTTATTGATTTAGAGAGTACACAGCCACAAGAGGGGGGTGAATTGTGGTGTCCGATTTTCGCAATATGCTGGCAAACAGTCTTGAGACCCTGTTCGCACAGACTGTTTCTGAGTTGTGCAGAAGCGAAAATTCAACAAAATTAAGTGCGAAAATAATGGACACAGGATTTTTACGTGGAAACACCTCTAGCCCAACTGAGGTGAAAAAACCACGGACCTACCTCCTGTAGGATTTACACACTTCACTAAACGGGCTAAACACGTTACAATAGTAACACACCTTGTTACAACTTGTAACACACGTAACTGTCTTCCCTAAGACAAGTTACCCCACGTCCAAAATCCCCTTGATTTGGACACACACTCAACTCACTTTTGTGAAAGAAGAGTATAAAAAAAAACACCCTATTACAATGCTTCTCAACTAAGCTAATATAGGGTACAATGAAGTCCTAGTATGCCAACTTTGAAAGCTCAAATAACTCACTCACTAGACACGGTTTTCTTTTCAAACTTTTAAGCTCATGAACACTGAATTTTTCTTTTTGAAAACCGATGCTTCTATCGTTCTAAGAAGCGACTTTATATAGTGCTTGGAAAAACAATTCCTTAAATTTTTGGAAACTAGAATCCCTAAAGAATATAGAATTCTTTAGCTACAAGGGATGAGGAAACATGAGCTAGAAACACTTCCTAAACCGTGTGCATAAGGCGGTGATTCTCAGCAACTAGCCCATGTTTTTCTCAACAACCTTATCCACTTGCCAAAAATTGGATATTCTTTTTATTCAAAAAAGATTTTGTAAATCCCCTTAGATTTTAATAACCGTTTTTAGGATAAGGGGTAAGATACTCCATAAAAAATCTTTCTTACAAATCCTTGAAGAAGCTGCTCAAAATCTAAAAGATAAAAATCGTGCAAAACAGTTTTTCGTAGCTTATTCTGGAAACACCCTGATCACCCTGTTTCCAGGATTGTTCTGAAGGGTGATCCGAAATATTTACCAAAAGAAAACAAAACCGTTTCAAGTAAGTGGTAAGTTAAGAGTTTCTGATTGGCATATTAACAAGAGTCTAAAAATATAAAACCAAATTAAATCAAGACATCTTGTTGTAGCCACTAGTCATCTTGTAGAATGACGAATTTGCTGCAAACACTTCACAGGACCTGTTTCTCACAGCTGCACTTATATACTGTGCTTCAAACACTTCATAGGACATGTTTCAAACACCTTACAGAGCCTGTTCCTCATGGTTGTTCTTACATCGCTGACTTGAGTATCTGTTCTTGATAAACCATTAGTCAAGTAGTTTTAATATATTGAAAAACAGCAGTAAGGCCCTATTGGTAAAGCCTGTTTGGAACAACAACAACTAGTACAACACTTGGATTTGTTATCATCAAAACCTTATACATTCTAACAATAATGTCATCCTAAATCTATGACAAAGTGTGAAGCAAATTAGTAGGCAACTTGAGCAAATGAGTGCTCAATTCATGGCTTTTCACGGTGCTAGGAAAGCTCACGCTCATAAACGTAGTATCCATGAAGATAAGAATAATAGCTAAGGTGATTTTAGCTTAAGGAGTCATCCTAAAAGGGGAGGAAGGTGACCTCGTAATGATGAATTTCGAGACATCAAAGTGAAACCTCCGGATTTCGATGGCAACCTAAACCCCGATTAGTACATAGAATGGGTACGAGCCTTAGACCAAATCTTTGAGGCCAAAGGCTATCATGATGAGAAAAGTTTCAAGATAGCTAGCCTTAAACTCACAACGTATGCCTCTTTATGGTTTGAAAACCTCAAGAAGCAAAGGTCCAGAGATGGCAAAAGAAAGCTAAACTCTTGGGAGAAACTTAAAACTCTCATGAATATGAGGTTTCTTCCCGAAAGTTACAAGCAGGACACATATAACAGAATGTTCTCTCTTAAATAAAACAACATGAGTGTGAGTGAGTATAGGAGAGAGTTCAAGTAAGTTCTCTTGAGGGGTGGTATTCATTAACCCTAAGAGTAAACCGTGGCCAGATTTCTCAATGGGTTGAATCCCCTCATTGCTAGAAAGGTGGAAATCCAAAATTATTTCACCTTGGATGATGTTTGTAAGCTAGCTCTCAAAGTTTAAAAATAAAGGAAAGATAAGAAGGTTTTCTCTAAACCTTTCTCCAAAGGCCTTCTAAGTTGAAGACCTCCATTCAAGCCCTTCTCTACTCTAAAACCCGAAAGCTCCTCAATGGTTGACAAGGGTAAAGTCACGGCCCTTCCTTCTCGTAAGAAATTACCTAAGAACCTTGAGGGTAAGAAGTGCTTTAAATGTCAAGGTTATGGCCATTTCCAATATGATTGCCCAAATCAAAGAGTCATGACTATGCAAGAAGTGGAGAAAGTTGATGCCATGATGATGTAACTGCAAGATGAAGCTAATGAGGTAGATTCAGACCCTGCGAAAGATGAAATTCAACTTGATGCTGATGAGGGTGAATTACTTGTTTTAAGGAGGGTATTACATACCTAAGACTCTCCTTATGACAAGGCACAAAGAGAGATGGTCTTTCACTCACAATGCACTATTCAAGGCAAGGTTTGCAACTTGATTATTGATGGACGGAGTTTTACTAACGTTGCCTCCACTCTCCTTATTGAGAAGTTGGGTGACGGTGGTGATAGAAAGGTTACAAAACAGTCCCTTATCTCTTTCTCCTTTTGAAAGAAGTACAGAGACAATGTGCTTTGTGATATGGTTCTAGTGAGTGCTTGTCATCTTCTTTTGGGACAGCCTTGGCAATTTGATCAGCGTGTCATGCATGATGGGTTTAAAAACACCTATTCTTTGACTGTTGATAAGGAAAGGATTGTCTTGAGCCCTTTACCTACTAATCATGTTTACAAGAGAAAACCTGGGATAGGAAGTGAGAAAAAGAGAGATGTTCTTATGTTGAGTGAAACACAGGTGGAGAGAGATTTAAGCAAAGGCAATCAAGTTCTAGTCTTACTCATGCTTGAAAGCAACAATAGTGAGGAAGTGACTCATTTGCATCCCAAAATCAACCCCTTTATCGTACAATACCAAGATGTGTTCCCACAAGAACTACCCCTAGTTGCCCTCCAATCCGAGGCATTGAGCACCAAATTAACCTTATTCTTGGTGCTTCTCTTCGTAACAAGGCCGCCTATAGGTGTAACACACAAGAAACCAAAGAGCTTCAACGCCAAGTAAAGGAATTGATGGCTAGAGGCTTTGTATGTGAATGCACAAGTAGTTGTTCAATGCTGGCTTTATTGGTGCCTAAGAAGGATAGTACTTTCCACATGTGTAAGGATAGTGGGGCCATAAACAATATAACTAACAACTTAGGGACCTTGGATTGGACTACAAGAAGATTCCTAGCAAGTATGACAACCAAAATGCTGTCAATATCATTAAGATCTGATTCAGCACTCAAGAACAAAGGATATTGAAGTAAGGTATCGATTCATAAGAGATCATATGGAAAAAGGTGTTATCTTTGTAGGTTTTGTATCTACTAATATGTAATTAGCTGATATCTTTACCAACCAAGTTGCTAGGGATCAAATTTATTTTATTAGAAGGGAATTGGGAATGATTGACCATAATGCATGAGTTGAGGGGAGTAACTCCTCTTATTATTTTCTGTGGTAAGAAAACAATTCTTAAGACACTTGACACTAATAACCTTGATAATCTCTATACAGTTGAAGTTAAGTCATTTCATATACTTATTTGGCAATGTTTTTATTTTAATAAAGATTAATTAATAGTCTTTCGTTAACTAATGTCACTTTCTAACAATTATGGAAATTATTTTTTTTTTGAAAATTTATTTGCAATCCTTTCCAAAAAAAATCTCTTCAAAATCTTTTAATCCCTCTTTTTTTTTTCTCCATATCTAGCAATTGCGAAAAGCTTTTGGAGCTCTTACAAGTACCACTGTTTCATGCTTAGGAAACTGCCCAAACTTATCACGTTGTTTCATAGCCAATGGTTATTAACTCTCTTATCTTTTCTCTCAACCCTCCATAACTCAAATTCTCTCTCTTTTTTGCTTCGCTTTCAACTCACGAGTTCATAACCCTAAATAGCACTCAATTATTGATTTTTTTCCGAATTAACATTCAGTTGCTTTTTTCTCCTCCCCAGTAACACTAAGTTTAAAATAGTTTTCTAAAGTAAGACAAGGTGACCTTTCAACCTAGAGTAGCAGGTAACTTCTGTTTTTTACTTTTGTTTTGATGATGATGATGATGATAATAATAATAATAATAATAATAATAATAACAATAACAATAATAATAATAATAATAATAATAATAACAATAACAATAACAATAACAATAACAACAACAACAATTAAGGGGTTGTGGTGATCGGGTAGTAGCAACATGGCATTCGGGTGGGGTTTTTTAACATTATATTATTATTATTATTATCATCATCATCATCATCAAAAAACACAATTTACCTGCTACTCTAGGTTAATAGGTAGCCTAGTGTTACAGTAGAAAAATATTGTTAATTTACTGCTACTGTAGAAAAAAATAATAACTCAATGCTCATTTGGAAAAAGATTGATAGTTGAGTGCTACTTGGAGCTATGAACTCTTCAACTCATCAAACCCTATCCCAGAAAACTATTTCTTCTCTCAACTATTTGCCATTGTCAAGCAAAGATGTCCTGCAAGATGCAAAAGGTTGTCTTTTTGTGTAATGTCCAAGACATATAATAGGAAGCTCTCAATCTCTTTCTCCTGCACCTCCAATGAACCAAAAAAGGGTTCTAGAGAGGAAGTTGAGGAAATTGAATTCAAAATTAACAAGGTTCAAGAGGTGGAAGTTCCTCTTATATCTATAAATGCTTTGGATATGCCTAGTGAGTGGTTTAAGGAAGGTCATGAGGAATACTTTTCATGACTTACGCTCAATTGGATTAGGATTTCTTCATGAAGGCAAACTTTGATTATTCTCGCGTCCTTAAAAGAATGAACTATAGAGAACTATTTGGTTATGGAACTAACATCTATCCTAATTTGGTTACGATTTTCTGTGCTAATATGAAGAACAAGGGCCTGAGTATATGATCTACTATGCTATTTTTATCTGGGGTTTTGATTTTAGTATATCAATGGCAACATTAGACCAGATGTTTAAGTTCAAGGTTGACCCTGTCTAGGTTTGTCGTGAAACCTAGAGTGACTATGCAAGTGCTTGTCTTAAAAATCACTCTAAATTTGAGGTCATCGTTGACAATAGGAAATAAGCTCCCTATACTTGCTTATTCTCTGACCTCAAGCTCATCCATTACATCCTTAAGACAGTTGTCTATTCATGGGGAACAATGAGGAACTATTGTGCGTCAGAGCCCATAAAATGGTTAAGCACGTTAAGTATAACTATGATGAGACCTTTTTTATGATTATTCTAGAGTATATCAGCAAAATCAAGGAGTTCTCACAATAGTTGTCTACTATATGTGAATATGCTTGCAAAAGTGTATGAGTACTTCAAGGTTCCCCTTTAAGATGAGGAGTGCATTGAGGTTGTTAACTCTATAATCAATAAAGAGAAATTAGAATCCTTGAAATCTACATGCACTTCTTTTGGGCAATGGTTACAAGAAGATGAATATTTTGAGAAGAGCATCTCCTTTATGCCTACCAAAATCACACCTAACTAAGACTCACCGCACACAGTAAGTCTTCAGATTTTTAGACTAGCCTCTATTAGTGATAAGTTTGAGATTTGCTTTTTAGAGCAAAAGGCCTATTAATCAAAGAGGATTCATAAAGGGGGAAGCCTTGTGATTCCTGAATAAGGGACGTTAAGTGGTGGCTTATAAGATTATTAAGGATGCAATAAAGAACAGTCCAGAGATAGTTGGAGCAAGTAGGAATGGAACAGGACCTCAAGGTAGCTAATAAGGCACTGAGCATTCTCAAGTAACCTTTTTAAATGCACTTACCAAGAAAACAAAAGAGATTGAGGCTGAAGTAGAAAGGATTATAGATAAAAGGAGATAGAAAGTTACTGAAGAGGAAGTGAAGGAAGAACATAAGGATGAAGGATCCAACACCGAGGAGGAGGCATCTGAAAGTTGAAAACTCTAAGACACCTGAAACTACATCATCCTCTTAGTCTCTACCAGTTGAAAAGCTAACTCCAATCACTCTCTTCCATTCAGTCCTTATTGATGATTGACAAAGTCCAACTACTTCTGAAAATAATATCATTTTTATTTTTCTCAAAAATAATTTCTATGATATATATATATATTAGCTTTCAAATAATGTGGTGTTTTGGTTAGTAAGTTAAAATAATCCCTCCATTTTTTTCACATTAATCCCTCCTTTTAACTGAAGTTAAAGGTAGAGAAAATTAAGGAATTTACTTAAACTTGTACAACTGGGTGAAGTGTGGCCTTTGAGGTAGTTAAAGTGGCATCCCTTGTGGTAATGGACCTTGAGATGGAGAGTTTGGATTTCAATGCTTATACTATTGTAAATTCTATGTTTTTATTTCATATGTTGCCTATTTTGTCCTACTGATCATCGTATACTATTTACTTGCCAAATATTTGATCATGATTAATTCTACTCAATATTTACATGGTACATAACTATGCCTTTATATGTTACTCTAATTAGAAAGCTAAGGGGAAGCTTATTATGTAAGCTACATGTGATTTATCTCAAGCTTTAATGGCTATAGATAGGAGGAGAATAATTTCTTAAATTATATATTTTATCTTCTATGATATCTATTTGATGAATGTTTCCTTTCATCAAAAAGGGGAGATTGGAGCATCACACCATTATGGTGTGTTGCTTAATATATGTCTTCTTCTCAAGGCACTTTTTTCCATGTATGTAAAAGGTCATTAGATCTTGTTTGCAGACATACTTGATCTTATCTACATGTTTAATTCCTTGTAAGTAATATGCTTAATAATATCATCCGGCAATTGTCAGCCTAGAGCTTTAGAGCTAAAGTTCAACTACTTTGAGCTCTTACTGTCCATGACATTGTCAGCCTAGAGCTTTAGAGCTAAAGTTCAACTACTTTGAGCTCTTACTATCCATGACCTTGATTGAGTTGTTAGAAATAGAGCCTCGTTAGAGTTATAAAATCTGTTCAGCTTGAATTGAGCTTATGACTTTTATGGCACTCTGTTTAATTCTCTAAGTTTGGAATTTGCATATCTGATGCCAATTCCATGATAAAGGAAGTAGCACCAGTATTGATAGAAAATGTGTATGTCATATGCTTGAAATTTAGCAATGAGTTTTGTCCCTTTAGAAGTTTATTGCCCCATGCTAATTAGGATTAATTAATCTAATTATAATTTAATTAATCAGGTTGTCTTGATAATTCTCCAAATTGAGCAATCTTTAAGAAGCAAGATTAACTTTGTGATTTTCTATGATATAACAACTGGTAACATTTTGGAAGCATGAAAAGAAGATTCAAAGGTATTCCAAATCGCCCAAAGAACAAAAGCACTTTTCTTGAAAGGGATAGCTGTAGTTAACCATATCAGTATTGGAGAACGCTAAGAAATAGTTATCATTAACCATATCAGAACTAGAGAACGTCAACATCAAAGCTTGAAAGGGTAGTTTTTGTGTTAGCAAATGAGGAATTGCAACAACTAAGACATTAATTGAAGGCTAAAGAACCACATCTCTAGTATATAAGACGCCAAGAATTAATTAATTAGATGTTGAAAAATGGGCAAACATCAAGGCCCTTGAACTAATTAGTAGCCACTAGAGAGAAGCATTTAATAGAATATTTTGAAGCATGTAATGGCTACATCTTCAGAAGCCTCCGACTTTCCCATTCTTATTAACTATACATATAATACCTTTCTAAAGATAGAGAGTATGCAACACACAATGAGCGTAATTCCTATTCTATGTGTATTGTACTCTTAAGTGATCAGCTTCAAATTATTGCAATCTTCGTACACACATTTGAGATGACTTGTGAGGCAAGAGGGTTATTGAATATTGCTTACAAGCAAGAGGGTTGACCAAGAGTGCCATCATTCATAATTAGGGACCTGAGGAAATCATTTCAATAAAGGTCTTAAAGGGTGTGTTACAGTCAAGATCCTTGGGTAGATGCTTAAAAAATTTGGAAATCTTAGAGCCAATTAATACAAATGCTTTAATCCAAAACAAATCACTGTAGGTGGGGATGTACCCAGTTGAAGAGGTGAATATCATTAAATCCCTATGTGCTTACTTTTTGCACTGCCCTTTTACTGCTCAATTTCCTTGATTTATTTACTCAATGTCTTTGACTTTACTATCCAGTGTTTTTGAGTTTGCTATTATCTATTATATTATGTGATTAAGTTTATATTTGTGGTTATTTGTGGCCCCCTGTTCACCCCCTATAGGTGACAAAGCTATCTTAGGACCAACGAACTGACTTCTCGCTTTTCTAATTTGCACAAAATAATAAAATACAATAAAGATAAATTTCATCTCCTAATTCAAATAGTCTTCTACAATACGAAGGTTCAAGCTTTTCTCAGAAATCAAACCCAATTGCCTTAAAAAAGTCAACATCGACTCTTTCGCATGGAACTAAGCCTATTCTCTCAAAGGCAACAAATCTTACAACTCCAAATCTAGTGAGCTAATCTCGAGAAAATTTTCTAGGCACAATAACATAGTTTATGTTTTCTTCCTTATCCCTTATTCATGACCCTATGAGAGGTGGTGGCTATTTTGCAATCAGGTCAACAGACTTGGGTAACGATTGTCACTTCAATTCAGCCCATTTAGTATTCCGAGGGACTTGATTTGGAGCATCACCAGCTACAAATCTCTTGGAGGCACTTAATTTCATTTATATGGTAAATTAGCCATTGTAGATGGGAGAAAAAAAATATAAAATTAGGGTTTTAGATAGACTATTTTAGAGCAAAGGGGTGAGAATAAGAGAGGAGTGCTTAAGGTGAGTTACAAAGAGGACGGTAGGAGGTAGTTAGTAAGTGGTCAATGGTAAAACACACATTAGGTCCTAGTCAATTACAAGTGGTAAATACAACCATGTCAAAAAGTATTATTTAGTTTGGTTTTGAAAATGTGAGATTTAAACAAATTCATTTGAAAATGGTTACAAATTCTAATCAATTGTTGATAAGGCTCGTGGAGTTAAAAGTCTAGATAACTCTAGCAAACCAACTAGTATGGTTAGTGAAATGATTTAGGATTCTCATTAAGGTATACACATTCTTTCTTCTTCTTATATTGTTCCTTACAAGCACTACATAGAGTCGTTAGTGCCTAAGAGAAGGCTCCCCATTAATTCATGCCTTAAGATCTAACATTCTTAGCTTCGTCTTTGTGAAACTAAATTTCTCCTCACTCAAAGGCTTGGTAAATACATCAACCAATTGTTTTCTAGTGGGAATAAATTTGACAGATATTACATTTTTCAATGGAGCTTGTGATGTAGTGATGTCCTATGTTTATGTGCTTCCTTCCAGAGTGCTGAACTAGGTTCTCAATTATGTTGATGGTACTCATGTTATCACATCTAGGAGGTACATCCTTGTAGTTGATACCAATCAATGCTAGTAAAATACAGTACGGGTTTTAAGCGGAAAGAGTATGGGAGTGCATTATTCGGTAACTTTAATAACAAATAATTATAAAGAATAGTCAAATATTTGTTTAAGAAATGTTGGCTTTCATAAAATGTGAAGTTATATTTAAGTGTTTATATGTTACTTTAGTGAAAATTCGGGTAAAGATATGACCCTTATTTTTTGAATTTTTGTTATTTTTGTACATAGGTTACAATTAAATAGTTAGACATATGAATTTTACCTTACAATTGTTATTGTTCCAAACCATTTGATATTTTAAACACAAGCATCCATTAAAACTAGCAAAATGTCACAATTATGAAACACATTAGAAAATAAATTTATTTTCCAACATTTATACAGCCTAATATAATAAGTAATGTAACATCATGTAAAAAATCTAAATGTCAAACAAAAGATCTTGACTATAATGAGATCCTCAATCTTAACCTTCCTCATTTGGTATGGATTTTCAAAAATGTAAAAGCCAAACAAATGGTGTTGAATATAATCTTTATTTTTTTTATTAAGAGTCATTATTTTTCACCTTTTAATATGCTTATTCGTGTGTATCACGTTTAATTCAGTCATGGCAACAATTCATGCATTTTAAATGGCTGTTTCCTTTTAAAATTAGTTTACCCTTTAAAACATCCCATACATTGGTAGGTGTTTGAAATGCATATTAAACAGCAAATTATTAATAGAGATACCCCCAAGGCCTTTAGGTTGTTGAAACATCTAGAGGACTTTAGTGCAACATGGTCTAACTGCAATACATGTACTCTTCTTCTGTGTTCAACAAAGCCATTGTGTAAATACATAACAGAAGAGAATGACCAAGGAATTAGCATGATCTTGAGATGGATTCTCTATCCACCTTGTATCTAATATAGTTAACATTAGGATCCTTAACAAGCATTTGCGTATCCTTTCTATAGCACTAACGTGTGACTCTCTAGGAGTTGACAGGAGTCTTGTATAACGATAGACACTGACAATGATGCCTGGTATCCTTAATTTTAGTTATAATAAAGATCCAATCATGCCTTTACACATACTCCCAGACATTACTTTTCTACTCTGATCTGCATCTTCACATGTCTATAGTTTTTTATGTTGAACTTCTGCAGTAGTTCTTTAATGTACATTGATTAAGTCATAAATATGTGTTCCTGACATTGACTAGTTTGTAATAAGAGGAAGAAGTTCAGCTTACTTACCATAATCATCTCTAATTCTATGCGCATTATATAAGAGATTTCCTTACAAATATCATGGTTATGGCCCCAATCATAAGATAATCAACATAAACTTGAAGTAGCAAGAAATCTTTGCCTCCTGACTTGATGAATAAGGTCTCGTCATTCTTACCTATTTTAAAATCATAATCTATTATGAATTTGCTCAATCATTGATACCAAGCTCCAGGTGCTTATTTTAGGCCATAAAGAGCTGTATGCAGCTTGTAAACATGATCAGGAATCCTAAATCCTCAAATTGAGGAGATTATTTAGCATACACCTCCTCATGTAGACAACCAATTTGAAATAAACATGTGGCATCCATTTGGTAAAGCTTAATTTACATGAAAGATGAAGCACTCTACCGGCTTCAAGTCTTTGCATTGGTAAAGGTTTCATCATAGCCATTCCCTACTTGGATGTACCATTTTTCTATATATTTATCCTTGCTCCTACCCACCACCCCAGTTTTATTAAGTGCGTTTTGAACCCCGATTTGTCTAAGGTGATTCTTAGATCCGATGGTCAATGTCCTAATTATGTTTCTTTTAAATTTTTTTAACTATTCTTGCATAGCTAAGGTCTAGTTAGGGTCTTTAAGTGCCTCTAAAGGACTCCTGGGTTTAATGGATGATACAAAGGGATAGAATGCACATATATTTTTTAGAGATGAGAGAGTTCTTACACCACTTTCAATATCAAAGATTTCATTTTCTAAGGGAAAAGTAGACTTATAGTTGAATCCTCTCCTTAGCTCTTGCAATTCCTCTTTATTAATATCGGTAGTTCAGTATCTTTGTCCTCCCTAGTTTTAACTAGAGGTTAATCTTGTTGGGTTTGAGTCCATGGTAGAGCTTTGTTTCCAACATCATTTCACTCCTTTTTATAATTATATCTGCTCAACTAGAGTTCATGGAAATAGAAAAAGCCAAAGCAATTATCATTATTTTCATCAAAGACAACATGGATAGGTTCTTCAACTTCTTGATGCTTATGTTATAAAATCCATAATCATGATAATTAATTAGATATCTAACAAAACTATCCTCCTCACTCCTAGAATCAAATTTTCTAAAATGAAATGTTGTTGTGGATGCAGCATTTGCTGCCAAGATTTTGATGAGGAATACATTAAGTTTCTTATGGTCAATGAGCTTATAATGCTTTCATGCTATTGGCTCGATCAAGCATTATTAAGAATGTAGTCACTTGTATTTACAGTCTTTGCCCAGAAGGACTTTGGCATATCATTATTGCAGGTCATAGCCCTGGCTAGATCTTCTAGAGCGCTGCTTTGTCTTTAAACTGATACATTCTCTTATGGTCTCATAGGAGCCAACTTTTTGTGACATGCCATGCTTTCCACTATATTCTTTGAGATCTTCTAGAGCAAATTCTCTCATATGATCACTTCATGGACAAGTAATTGCTAGACCCTTTAATGCCCACACTTATTATATTAGTGTAACAAACTCTCTTAGGGTTTTGGTTTTGTCCTTTGAAAATAACTCCTATGTATTTCTTAAGAAGTCTTCAAAGACAAGATACTCATACTCTCTACCAACAAGACTTTTGATTCTAATAGGACCACACAATTCCATACGCAATAATTCCACATGTTTGGTGGTTGACAAAAAATTAAAGGATTTAAATGATGCTTTCACTTATTTTCCTCTGAGATGTGCACTACGAACCCTGTCTCTAGTACACTTATTCTTTCATATGGCTTTGACTAGTTCATGGTTAACAAGGTTACAAGTTTTTCTATGATGTGCCTACTAGCATGTCATAGTGGTTATGGCCACACTTGTTTCAGTGTTAGCAATTTTACATTTGGGTGTATTGAATGTTACTTTGTTTCCTATCCCTCACATGTGAGACACATTGGGCATATTAAATTTCAAACCGTTTAGAAGTTGCACATTAGCGAGGTTGAAGGGTTCTTACAACTTTGCCACTTCCTATTATTTAAATTTTGCTTTTATCCCCAATGGTAAACTTCCCTTTAGTCAGAGTTCTAAGAAACGTGACGCATTTCTTGTCATGTGCTTTTAGCATCCGCTATCCACATACCATATGTCATCCTGTATTTAGGCTCAAGGCTGTAAAATAAAGATTGAACCCTCATGCAGCGCCTAACTTCAAAATTGGGCGAGGAGCTAGGGTTTAGGTTTCAATAATTGATTCTGTTTGGAACCAAAATTTTCAAAACTTTAGTTTTCCAAAAAGGTGAGTTTAGGTTGCTCTGTCTTCTATCACCAGAGCAACCATGAACTTCCTTGCATAGTTAGAATTCCCTAGTTTCCAATGAGAGTTCCCTAGTTCTCCAACCTTAGAGCTTTTAAGCTTCTCCTAACCTTTCTAATGTATGATTTCCTAAGTAAAGAATTCTTTGCAAATCTTATTTCCATTTGAAGGGTCAAATCCAAGATGTTCTTTGTCAAATGAACCAAGTTGAGAACCAAGTTAACTTTCTAAGTGATTGGTGGCCCATCTCTATAAGATTTTTAGGAGGGATTTGTTGCATTCTAGGTGACAAGCATCCATTCTCAGTGAATTTTACACAACTTTGTTCCACTTTATCTTTGGGTTTGGTGTTATTGTTGATATTTTATATATTATAGCCTCGATGATTTGGGCACATTTGCAAACTAAATGGAGAAGAAATAAGTAGTTAAGGATTAGATTACTTTTCACATGAATCAAGCATGATTTAACACGAACTGGTATAAAAGCTCAAGAACTACTACGAACTAAAAGGATTTTGCACTCCTCAGTAAACCGATGTAGGCTGGCTATTACAACCAAGAACCTAATCTATTGGTTTGCTAGTACAACTCTTGCACCATAGCATTTATGGCAGATTGATGATCCAAAGTTTGACATAGAGGGGCCGTGGATAAGGAACTTGCCTGTGCTCTTGGCCATAGGTTTCCTGTGGTGAGCCCCAAAGCGTGACTCGGCTATTTCGTGCAAGCGATTCGAATTCTTCAGATTTTTCATGTCTTACTAAGCAGTTTTGTGTATTTATGCCTTATTTTTGGTGCATACACCTTCACGACCATCAGAATAAGAGAGTTTAAGGGAGAAGAAGAAGAGCACTTATACTACGGATTGGGCGAGCAATCGATATACTCAAGACCTCTAAGGATTAAATTGTAGTTAGGCTTATGATTTTGATTTTTGAGAATCTTGTTAATTTTCATGATCATGGGTTGTTGTACCCCTTAAATTAGGTTGAGTACTTGTTCAATCACCTATAGAGTCTGTTTTTAAGATAGTCTTTTGGGAATTTTACAGGTTAACCTTAGCAACTGAACAAAGAACTTAATGGCGAAGTTTGATAGCAAAAAAAACTAAAATTAGATCTAATTGTGTGGGGTCTCGAGAAAGTCACATCAATCAGGAGACCCATTGAGATAATCCATATGCTTAATATGTCTAGATCTATTAAAAAACAACAAATGTAGGGCCTTGATTTAATTTAGACAATTCACTATGTCATGAGAGAGGACAGTGATAAGTGGTTTATTACTCCTTAAACCAATCAATAAGGGAAAAAATTGGCAACTGCTTGAATGGAGTAAACTTTGATGATTAACTACCTAGATGCAACTTCATTTTTTTGATTATTTTTTAGTTAAATTTTGATCTCAATTCTTTAATTTGTTTAGCACATCTTGAACAAACATAGAAGAGTAATTTAAACTTGTCTCCATTGGATCGACACTTGACTACAACACGCCTATGCACTTGCACCCTATTAAGTTTTTAGTGTCGTTTCTGGTGACCAGTGTTGAATATTCCCATTTTTGATAGGTGTGACTAAGCATTTATCCTTTCCTTGAAAAGAAAACAAAAGAAAAACGAAATTAAAAAGACGTCAGTTTTTTCGATTCCCAATTTGTTGATTTAGAGAGTACACAACCACAAGAGGGGGGTGAATTATGGTGTCCGATTTTCGCAATATGTTGGCAAACAGTCTTGAGACCCTGTTCGCATAGACTGTTCCTGAGTTGTGCAGAAGCGAAAATTCAACAAAATTAAGTGCGGAAATAATGGACACAGGATTTTTTACGTGGAAACACCTCTAGCCCAACTGAGGTGAAAAAACCACGACCTACCTCCTGTAGGATTTACACACTTCACTAAACGGGCTAAACACGTTACAATAGTAACACACCTTGTTACAACTTGTAACACACGTAACCGTCTTCCCTAAGACAAGTTACCCCACGTCCAAAATCCCCTTGATTTGGACACACACTCTACTCACTTTGTGAAAGAAGAGTATAAAGAAAAAACACCCTATTACAATGCTTCTCAACTAAGCTAATATAGGGTACAATGAAGTCCTAGTATGCCAACTTTGAAAGCTCAAATAACTCACTCACTAGACACGGTTTTCTTTTCAAACTTTTAAGCTCATGAACACTGAATTTTTCTTTTTGAAAACCGATACTTCTATCGTTCTAAGAAGCGACTTTATATAGTGCTTGAAAAAACAATTCCTCAAATTTTTAGAAACTAAAATCCCTAAAGAATATAGAATTCTTTAGCCACAAGGGATGAGGAAACATGAGCTGGAAACACTTCCTAAACCGTGTGCATAAGGCAGTGATTCTCAGCAACTAGCCCATGTTTTTCTCAACAACCTTATCCACTTGCCAAAAATTGGATATTCTTTTTATTCAAAAAGATTTTGCAAATCCCCTTAGATTTTAATAACCGTTTTTAGGGTAAGGGGTAAGATACTCCATAGAAAAATCTTTCTTGCAAATCTTGGAGAAGCTGCTCAAAATCCAAAAGATAAAAACGTGAAAAATTATTTTTCGCAGCTTATTCTGGAAACACCCTGAGCGTCCTGTTTCCAGAATTGTTTCGAAGGGTGATCCGAAATATTTTCCAAAAAAAGCAAAACCGTTTCAAGTAAGTGGTAAGTTAAGACTTTCTGATTGGCATATTAACAAGAGTCTAAAAATATAAAACCAAATTAAATCAAGACATCTTGTTGTAACCACTAGTCATCTTGTAGAAAGACGAATTTGCTACAAACACTTCACAGGACCTGTTCCTCACGGCTGCACTTATATCCTGTGCTTCAAATACTTCACAGGACATGTTTCAAACACCTCACAGTACCTGTTCCTCACGGATGTTCTTACATCGCTGACTTGAGTACCTGTTCTCGATAAACCATTAGTCAAGCAGTTTTAATACATTGAGAACAGCAGTGAGGTCCTGTTCTGTTTGGAGCAACAACAACACTTGGATTTGTTATCATCAAAACCTTATACATTCTAACAAATTCCCCCTTTTTGATGATGACAAACCAAGTGACCATATTGACTTTCAAGGACAATTGAAGTGATTAGTGCCAATTATTTATAGGACCGACAATTCACATGAAGCAGTTAGTATCGAAAAAGTGTAAGAAATTTAACTCGTCCATGGCAAAACTAAAACAATATTGGTTAACCTATCTTCCCCCTTTTGACATCATTAAAAAGTAGGGGTGAATAGTCAAACATAGGGTGTTTGATATCACCACCACTTGGGTAATGGAGGAAAGTTAACAGGCGATACACTCAAGTGTGTTGGTACGGTAATGAGATTGGCCATCCTAATCACACATAAGCAATTCACAACAGAAAGCAAGCAAGGCAAAGCCAATCAAAAAACAAGATAACCTGTCATTCACCAAACAAGTGCAACAGAAAGTACAAACTAGCAAGAGAGGATAACCAAGAGAAGTGAGAACAGGCTATGAGAACAACAGATGGGGGGTGATCAGAGAGCAGGAGGGGAAAATTTTGCTGAGAGGGAAGAGAGAAGGGCGAGGATATCTTCATGGCGTTTTGCATTGAGAGCCTTTTCCTCGTCCAGGGCAGCCTTTACCGCAGTAAGCTCAGCACGGAGTCGAGAGTTTTCTTCCAAAGCATCCTCAAGCTTGACTGAGGAACTGCCAGGAACAGGAGGACGGGTTGTTCTGGTCCCCTGTTCTGAGGCAGACCCCTCAATCAAAGCATACCCACACCCTATAAGGGTGTTACTCCCAATCTCATCGATGAACTGAGCTCCCACCTTCTTCTGTGGAGTCACCCCAAAGTGCTCAAACACACTAGTCAGGAAGAAGCCGTACCCCAGGTCATGTTCCCTGGAGGTGTTTGCAATTCTTACAATATGTCGAATCTTGATGGCGGGAAGGTTGATTTGCTCTTCCCTGTCCATCAGATCCATCAAACACTGATCCATGGCATCAGCAAGATTGCGACCCTGGCCCCGAGGAATGACATTCTTGATAATAAACCAAAATATCAATTGATGGAGCGATGTCATGTCCCCTTTCTTTACTGACTTGGGTGTTTGCAGGCTTGGTTGCTGGCTAAATTTCTGGGAGAGCTTCAGCAACCTGGCTGTCCCTAAAATAGTCTTGTCTTCCCTCACGTATATATCAAAGCCTGTGGAGGGAATCCCCAGAATTTCCCCTAATGTCTTCGCATCAAAGCGAAGCTGCTTCCCACTAACAATACTTGTCACCACTCCTTCGGTGACAGTGCAGTTGGCATAGAACTCTGCCAACTCATGTACAGAACACCCCAGCTGGGTGTTTGTAAACAGCTCATACCACCCCTGTGCATGCAGCTTGTGCAGAAACACCCCCAGACCCTGTTCCTCAAAATATTTTACCTTTATAATTTTGCCCCTGACTACCCGTCTCTAAAGCAGTTGGGTCAGTTTGGCTGAGATTACGGACGGGGTAGACTTCTTAACTCTTTTAGGTTGGGGCTCAGTAGGAGGGTCTTGGGTGGAGGCGTGTTTGAGAGAGGCTTTTCTCTTGGGAGTTTTAAGGGATGATGGTTTGGTGGGTAAAGTGGAGGTTGATTTTGGTGCAGGCAGAGGCTTATCCTCTGAGGACTCTGAGAACACGGGAGTGCCCTGTTTGAAGGAGGTGTTCTTAGTGTCGCTATCTGATGAAGGCTCAGAGGAGGAATCAATTTCCTCAACAACAGGGGATGTCTTTTTGGCAGGTCGAGGCGTGGATTGGAAAGCAATTCGGGCTGATTTTTGAGTTGGCCTGTTTGTGAGTTTGACCGAAGAGGGGATTTGTGGTTTTGGTTTGACAGGGGTTTCATTTTTTTAGGGTTCTTCAGTCTGGCCGCTTTGGGCCTTGATGGTGGTCGTGTTCTTGGCATTCTAGTACGCCTAGCCATAATTTTATACCTTTTGTGTTTCTCACCGGTTTGTGTTACCGATGTGGCTTGTGCAAGCTTGACAGGAGACTCGTCCATTTGGCCACTACTTCCCCCTTCTTCTTTTGACAAATCCTCCCCTAGGTCATCCCTAAAAACCTCAGGCCCTGTTTCAGCCCCTGTTTCCTGCTCTGGAAATAGCCCGAACGAACTGATGTCATCTAGGCCATGGTCAAACAGAAAGAGCTCATCTAAAGCCCCAATTTCCCTTTCAGATGCCCCAACAGGTTCTTGGGTTTGACATGCGCCCAGTTCACCAAACAAAATCAAATCCCATCCAAATTTGTAGGGGATGTCTTGCAATTTTAGATCCACTGTTCTAAGGTCTATGCTCTTCAAAAACCAAAAAGGTTTATAGACAATGGGTCGAGGAGGTTCAGTAGTTTTACCTTCCATGAGAGCCGTCAGAAATTGTGTAGGAGCAAACAGGGTTGTGGCTGTTTGCAAAGCTGTGCTTGGTGACCTATTGCCCTGGGTCACGGTCGAGGAGCTCTCAGTGCTGATGGGGAATGCCATTTTTCCAGAGAGATGAGAGAGATTAGGGTCTCTTGAACAGGATTACAGAGCACGAGGGATTGTGGTAGAAGTGAGAGATTTGAAGCAAGTTTGAAGAGAGATTTTAAAGAAAGAGAAGCGTGCAAAATCTTTTAAAGATTTTGCCTGTTTTACAATGGGCTTTAGCATTAAATTAGGCCGCGCACGCCTCGGGAAGATGTTAGGCAATTCTCAATTTGTTGCACACATTTGACAAACAAGAGGCGTACCTGTTCCTGGTACTTGTTCTTGAGGTTACTTGCTTGGTAACATGGGACAATAAGGGCAATCTCATTAGACCTCAACAAGTGTCAGCAGGTTGCAAACCTCACATATGCTAAACATAGCACAGAAGTTGATTGCAAACAAAAAATTTTAACATGTTGTACCCGTAACTTTTAAATTTTGCAAACAGGGTGAGAGAACAGGATGGTCAGGTTGTTCTAATTAAACCTAGTTCGAGTCTATTCCTTTTAAATTGTTCTCTACTCAATGCCTTGGTGAATATGTCAGCAATTTGATTTTCAGTGGCACAGAAATTCATTGAGATCACTCCTTTTCCAACATTGTCTCTTAAGAAATGATGACGAATGTCAATATGTTTTGTTCTTTTGTGTTGACATGGATTTTTGGCAATGTTAATTGCACTAGTATTATCACAATAAATAGGAATGCATCCTATGTCAACACAAAAGTCCTTGAGTTGTTGTCTTATCCATAATAACTGAGCACAGCAAGATGCAGCTGCCACATATTCAGCTTCTGCTGTGGACACGGCAACAGAGAGTTGTTTCTTGGTTACCCAAGATGCCAAACAAGGTCCAAGAAAGTGAGCCATACCTGAGGTGCTTTTCCTATCAACCAAGAAACTTTTGACATCCATTTGATACAACTTGATCTCCAAATGGGCTGCAAAAGCTATCAAAATTCGAATGGCTTCCATCCTTGCAACAGGTGCAAAGGTCTCTTCATAATCAATTCCCTCTTCTTGGTTATAGCCTTGAACCACCAGCCGGGCCTTGTTCCTAGTGACTGTTCCGCACTCATCTAGCTTGTTACGGAACACCCACTTGG
Source organism: Carnegiea gigantea (assembly GCA_029747015.1). NCBI lineage: Eukaryota > Viridiplantae > Streptophyta > Magnoliopsida > Caryophyllales > Cactaceae > Carnegiea > Carnegiea gigantea. The sequence continues at coordinate 941,162 of JAKOGI010000064.1, read as the reverse complement.
TTCCAATGATTGTTCTATCCTCTGGCCGTGGCACAAGGTGCCATACCTTGTTCCTTTCGAACTGATGGAGTTCTTCTTGCATGGCTGTGACCCAATCTAAATTTTGGTATTTCTATGATCGTGGTGAAAGTGGGTTCACAGACTCGCTCTCCATCCTAGCTGGAATACTCGGTGAAACAGGTTCTGAACCTGTTCTCGAGCCTGTTTGGGAGCTTGTTTCTGAATGTATCCCTGAAGGGTTCGGCTGATGTTGTCCCGAATAGGGTTCCACCTTATTTCCCCCTGTTTGGTTCACACCTTGCTTACCTTCCTGAAGAACAGCTTCAGGTCTTGATCCCTCAGGTTGATCCTTACCTTGATCATCTTGAAGTAGCACATCTTTTCTAACAAGACCTAGTTCGAGGTCTTCTTCCTGTGCATCATTCTCACTTAGAGAGTTAGTTTCATCAAAAAGCACATGCATACTTTCCTCAACACACAAGGTTCTCTTATTAAACACTTTGTATGCCTTACTATGTGAGGAGTAACTAAGGAATACTGCTTCATCACTCCTTGGATCAAATTTCCCTAAGGCATCCTTTCCATTATTATGCACAAAACATTTGCAACCAAATATTCTTAAATGCAAAATATTTGGTTTTCTTCCTTTGAGGAGCTCATAAGACGTTTTGTTAAGAATAGGTCTAATCATGCATCTACTTACAATGTAACATGATGTGTTCAAAGCTTCAGCCCAGAAGTTTCTAAGAAGACCACTAGCAACAAGCATTGTTCTAGTCATGTCTTCTAGAGTGCGATTTTTGCGTTCTACCACCCCATTTTGTTGGGGTGTTCTTGGAGCTGAAAAATTATGATCAACACCATGCTCATTACAATAATCAATGAAGCTTGAATTTTCAAATTCTGTCCCATGGTCAGACCTTAAGCATACCAAGGAATGTCCTACTCTCTTTTCAATCTTTTTAGTGAAAGCAAGAAATTTTTCAAAGGTTTCATCTTTAGAAGCCAAAAACAAAGTCCAAGTGAAACGAGAGTAGTCATCCACTATCACAAGCACATACCTCTTGCCACCTCGGCTCATGATCCTCATTGGACCACATAGATCCATATGTATCAATTCAAGAGGTCGAGTAGTGCTTACACACTTTTTAGACTTAAATGAATTTTTGACTTGTTTACCTTTGGCACATGCATCACATGCCTTGTCATCATTGAATTTGATGGAAGGTAAGCCAACCACTAAATCTTTGGTTACAAGTTTGTTCAAAAGGGAGTAGCTTGCATGACCTAGTCTTTTGTGCCAAAGCATAACATCATCATTTGAGGCACTCAAACAAGTCAAATTATTTTGGGGAAGAGTGGAGATACACACTTTATAAACATTCTTGTGTCGCTTCCCCCTTAACACAACATCTCCTGTGTTCATATTCACAACCAAGCAACATGTTAGTGAGAACACTACTAGGTTGTCTTTGTCGCACAGTTGGGACACACTTAGCAAGTTGTGTTTTAATCCATCCACAAAATAAACATTGTCAATTGAATGGGAGAGTAACTCACCTATCTTACCTATGCCGACAATTGTCCCGGATTTGCCGTTTCCAAATGCCACACTCCCACCTTTTGAAGCTGTAAGTGAGAGAAAATTGGATCTTTCACCAGTCACATGCCTCGAACACCCACTGTCAACATACCACAGCTGCTTGTTCCCTAGACTATTCCCTGCACTGTTTGCTGGGTGGTTTGCTGGGTTGTTCTCTCTCACTTCCGCTTGCAAAACAAATCAAGGGTTAGTTTTGGGAACCCAGATCCACTTGGGTCCAATTCTTTTAGACGTACAAATCTCATCTTTCCTAACCCATATTTGTTTTACAAAAACTGTGTTCCTTTCAATGGTATACTTTCTTATAGGACAAGCATATCGATAATGCCCCGTTTTACCACAAAGAAAGCAAACAATATTTTCAGGTAATCCCACATATTTTTTATTCACTGGGTAGGTCATCTTAGGCACAAAACCTAGTCCTCTTCTATTTCGACTATGATGAGTGTTTAACCATTCAAACGCCCTTGAGGACCTGTTCCAGAGCTTGTTTGTGGCAAGGTCTGATTCCAAGTGTTTTATTTTCTCAAGCAAGTTTTTATTTTCTTCCAGCAAAGACTCGACCTTACCTTTTAAGTCAAGGGATTCTTTTTCTAGCTCAGTCAGTTTAGTGGAACAAGTCTCTTCTTTCATGAGTAGAGTTTCTTTAAGCACATTGATGTTTTCATGCAAGCCAAGAGTCTCTTTGTCAACTTCAAGTTTTTCCAATTTAAGGGTTTCATTTTCAAGTTCTAGGTCTCAAACATCCCTTTTTAATTCAGTACATATATCCATTATAGTGTACACTAATTCCTCAAGGGTTGATTTATTTAGACCTCGTACCTTGTTCTTGAGTTGAGTCAGACTGTCTGTTGATCCATCATCTGAATCAGTGTCACTTCTTGCCATGAGTGCTACAGCAGCTTCCCCAGCTTCAGACCCTTCCTCATCCTCGCTTGAATCTCCCCAGGCCGCAAGCATAGCTTTTAAGAACCTTTTCGCTGAGCTGCTTACACCCTGTTTCCTCCCCTGTTTTCTAGGGTGTTCGGGTTCTTGTTCTTCCTTATGCAGTGGGCAGTTTCTCACAATGTGGTCCAGTTTGCCACACTTGAAACACCTGGAGAACTGTTCCCCAGAGGTGTTTCTGGCCTTGCTGAAGTCCCTCCTTTTGCTATTCTTTGACTTTCTTGAAGAACTTCTTGAACTTTTGAGTGATCATGGCAATCTCCTCCTCATCAGAATCAGAATCATCTTCTAAGGCCTTTAGTGCAAGACCTCGATCTCTCTTTGTCTCATCTTTCTGTTGAGAATTTTTCCTAAGTTCATACGTTTGGAGGTTGCCAATCAGCTCATCTAGGGTGATCTTGTTCATGTCCTTAGCTTCTTGGATGGCCGTTACTTTCGCTTCCCAAGAATGAGGTAAAATTCTTAGAATCTTCCTCACCAATTGTTCAGTGGTGAAGGATTTTCCTAGGGATTTCAGCTCATTCATTATGTGAGTGAAGCGAGTGTACATGTCCATCACACTTTCACGATCACCCACCTCAAACAGCTCATACTTTCTCATAAGCAATTCAATCCGGGATTGCTTTACCTGATTGGTCCCTTCGTGAGCTACTTGCAAAGCATCCCAAATTTCTTTGGCCAACTCACATTCAGATATGCGAGTATATTCATCAGGACCTAGGCCGAAATATAGGAGTTTCTTGGCCTTGGCATTCTCCTCCATCATCTTGTAATCTTCAGCATTGAATTCCTTAGGCTCCTTGGGGATTGACTTTCCATCTTCAGTGATTTTCTTAGGAATGAGTGGTCCATTCTTGATGAGCATCCACAACTCATAATCCTCGACTTGGATGTAGTTTTTCATTCTATTCTTCCACCATCCATAGTGTTGGCCATTAAAGTATGGTGGTCGAGTTATGGATTAACCTTCAAGCATGCCTTGTGGTGTACTCATCTTCAAGGATCTCTCAAAGCTGTTAGCCTTTCAAAGGAGAACCTGCTCTGATACCGCTTGTTGATTTAGAGAGTACACAACCACAAGAGGGGGGTGAATTGTGGTGTCCGATTTTCACAATATGCTAGCAAATAGTCTTGAGACCCTGTTCGCACAGACTGTTCCAGAGTTGTGCAGAAGCGAAAATTCAACAAAATTAAGTGCGGAAATAATGGACACTGGATTTTTTACGTGAAAACACCTCTAGCCCAACTGAGGTGAAAAAACCACGACCTACCTCCTGTAGGATTTACACACTTCACTAAACGGGCCAAACACATTACAATAGTAACACACCTTGTTACAACTTGTAACACACGTAACCGTCTTCCCTAAGACAAGTTACCCCACGTCCAAAATCCCCTTGATTTGGACACACACTCTACTCACTTTTGTGAAAGAAGAGTATAAAGAAAAAACACCCTATTACAATGCTTCTTAACTAAGCTAATATAGGGTACAATGAAATCCTAGTATGCCAACTTTGAAAGCTTAAATAACTCACTCACTAGACACGGTTTTCTTTTCAAACTTTTAAGCTCATGAACACTGAATTTTTCTTTTTGAAAACCGATGCTTCTATCGTTCTAAGAAGCGACTTTATATAGTGCTTGGAAAAACAATTCCTCAAATTTTTGGAAACTAAAATCCCTAAAGAATATAGAATTCTTTAGCCACAAGGGATGAGAAACATGAGCTGGAAACACTTCCTAAACCGTGTGCATAAGGCGGTGATTCTCAGCAACTAGCCCATGTTTTTCTCAACAACCTTATCCACTTGCCAAAAATTGGATATTCTTTTTATTCAAAAAGATTTTGCAAATCCCCTTAGATTTTAATAACCGTTTTTAGGGTAAGGGGTAAGATACTTCATAGAAAAATCTTTCTTGCAAATCTTGGAGAAGCTGCTCAAAATCCAAAAGATAAAAACGTGAAAAATTGTTTTTCGCAGCTTATTCTGGAAACACCCTGAGCGTCCTGTTTCCAGAATTGTTTCGAAGGGTGATCCGAAATATTTTCCAAAAAAAAGCAAAACCGTTTCAAGTAAGTGGTAAGTTAAGACTTTCTGATTGGCATATTAACAAGAGTCTAAAAATATAAAACCAAATTAAATCAAGACATCTTGTTGTAACCACTGGTCATCTTGTAGAAAGATGAATTTACTGCAAACACTTCACAGGACCTATTTCTCACGGCTGCACTTATATCTTGTGCTTCAAACACTTCACAGGACATGTTTCAAGCACCTCACAGTACCTGTTCCTCACGGATGTTCTTACATCGCTGACTTGAGTACCTGTTCTCGATAAACCATTAGTCAAGCAGTTTTAATACATTGAGAACAGCAGTAAGGTCCTGTTCTGTTTGGAGCAACAACAACACTTGGATTTGTTATCATCAAAACCTTATACATTCTAACACAATTCAAACATGAATTGTTTTGGAGGTACTTTAAGGGTTTGTATGCTTTCCTGCTCTATATGGTGATCATATTAGGAAATGAGAAACTTTTAACATTGTACATAAGGGAGTACATGGTGACATTCATGGTCTTTTAGAGCAATAGTGGTTTCTCAATATGCATGTTTATGGTGCTTGGATCTTGGTTGAATGGATTGCTTGGGACACTTGTGAGTTTGAAAAGCTTTGTTGTGCATTTATAATATCCGATCTAACCATCCTCAATTACATCTTCAACCCCATTAGTTGCCTCTTTGAGCGTCTCGTTCATGTTAAATTTTGCTATTCATATGACCATAATATGTATTCATGTCCTTGTTGATATTTGTGGTGACAATTCTCATTTGAGAACTTAATAAGGACTTTCCTTAAGCATTATACAATGTTCTAAGATAAGATTCGGGGTAGACCTATTGCATTGGATCGACCCTAGTCCTAGTTCTTTTGGATTGAAGCTAGTTTACATATAATTGTGAGTCCACCTTTCTTTTAAAAACCTCCTTAGAGGAAATGTTTCTCCGTCATGTGACATCTTAACTATTTTCTGATCGATCTCTCTGTGGCCTACCCAGGAGCACCACTGATTGTGTCTACGCTTTGCATGACCTCCCTTTACCATTTACTCAATCGATGGGGTTAACCTTGGAATATTTCTATACATAGCACTATCTTCCCTAAATGGGGTACATATTGTTGCTTTGGGCAGCCATAGTAAGACTTAGCCTCCTCTTCACAAAGAAATTGTCAGTTTGTAGTTAAAGCATAAGACAGAAACACATAATCGTGCATTCTTTTCCTAGTAAGACATTTCCATTGTTTACCATATTAGATTTCCATTCCTTTGCGGTTGGTTTATATCTCAACCTCAGTAAATAAGCAAAATCATTTGGTTTCAAAAAGTTAACTTGAAGTTTAGCATTATCACCAAGTGGGAGCAGTGAAAAAAAATCCCTTTTTTTTTGCTCCATACAGTTGATTTTGATATTTAAAAATAGGGCTAAGTGAAAGGGAGCAAGATCTATTGGGTGTATGATAGCACCCTCATCAGATGCAAGACCCTATATTTCCATGTGTTTTTTATTATATTGTAGCTCTGGTATGGAGGCTTTCTCTTTGATGTGACTATCATAAGATCTATATTGATAGTCAGTACTACTACGTTGATTACTGTGTTAACTTTCATTTATGCTATTTTTTGATTTGTGAATCCAGCTTTCTCCAAGTAATAGATCAACGATGGAATGGTTGCTGATTTTTATTTTACTCTTCTAACGGCTATGTTAGGAGCTATGCTCCTATAATGGAAATATGTGTGCTCTCATTGGCTATCAACCCTTCAGTGGAGGGAATAACGTATTCTTTTCATTTAACTAAATTTCTTAGCCATTTTCGGTGGGCATACATTAACTAATAACCCATTATCTATTTGGGTCATGAGTATGTACCTGTGTTCTAGATAAAGGGCCTTGTTATCTTTGAATTCTTCAGGCAGGAGGTCGGTGTCATCAAAAGGCTAGGGATCTTTCTATTATAAAGAGTCCTTGTGGTTCTTCTGGTGTGATTTTAGATGGAATTGGGATTTTTGCCAAGGCATTTAAGAGTGCTTACCTAGGGTCCATAGAGGATATTAGAAGCTACCATATTGTAAGATTAGTTTTAAATTTTTTTATGCATTCTTGGAAGCGGATCCTTTATTTCTTCTTTGTTAGTGTTAAAAAAGGCATGTTGTGGATTTTGTTATGTTTGCTGAGGTGGCTTATTAAGCCTCTCCTAATCGGGTGAAGTTGTTGACATCTTCTTAAAAGGGTTCATTCAACTTGATTTGAGGTGTTACCATAGCGATGATTGGATCAACCTAAACTTCTCCTTATCATAATGCCAAATCCCATTGAGCTCATAAGTAATGAGGTTAACTAGGTCAAAATCGATTTCTTTGATGGCAACATGCAGTGCATTGCTAAGTAGATTAGCCTGATTGTTTGGTTTAGGAGCTGGTAGGGATATTTATGCCATGGACTGCATTCTTAAGACTCCAACTATCATTAAGTGGATGGTCTCAGCCACAATAACAGTAGTAATAGGAATTTAGGACCTAATTTTTGCATCATTTGTCTCCTCTAGGATCATGGATTAGCCCATGGGCTTTAGGATGCCTTGACGTTCTAGTCCTTTAAAGGCATTCTATAGTTTAATGCCCAAAGGTAGTATGAACACTTTTAGGTGAGGGAAAACTAGATGCCTACAACAAATAATGTCATTTTAGCATTAGAGAATGTAGTGACCTTTCTGTTACCTATATGGTAGATTATTAATCGTTCTTATTGTAGGTGGGCCTTGAATTTTGTTGTAGATCTTTTTCTAGTAGTACAATAACTTCATATAGTTGTGCAAAGGTCCCATGATATTGGAACTTAATTTCCTGGTGATAAGACAGCTGTGAATTCTTTATGACCATGTATAGATGTTCTTTTTCTTCAAGATTAGTAATTACAAAAGTTGGCTTGGCCCTACAATAGGATAGCCAATGCAGGACTCTCTCTTTTTTCTCCCTGTATGAGTTCAACATCTTGAATTGAAGGAGGAAGTTCAGTATTATAACCATATTGTAACAGAAATTCTTTCATATGCTTTTCCCATGTGTTGATCTTTTGCAGATCAAGGGAGTGATATAATTTCCAACTACTTATCCTAAGATTAAGGAGAAAATCTAAGGGAAAAAAGTTCTTTTTCAAATCCTTTTACACTCACAAAATTGTTAAAATTTCTTACGTGGGAAGCAGTGTTACCTATGCATTTAAATTAAAGATTTTCCAGTATGGTGAACTTAAATGGTAATTTCCTTTAGCGGATGGCATAAATGGGCTAGTATTAACTACATGGTTTTTGAATATATTTGAACTCCTAAGTAATAATGTCAAGTTTTTCAAGCTTTTCTTTTGCTGCTATTGAACCACTAGCAAGTGAGTTTGGATTACTCTGTTCTCTAATTTTGATTAGGTTGGCATTACGTCCGTTGATCGGTCTAGGACCGAACCAGCCTGGACCGAAGACAGAATATGCTTTACTTCCCAGACTGAGGACCAGACCGGTCTAAAGTCGGTCAAGACCGAGATTAAATCAGGCAAACCCGAACTGACCAAGGACTGCACTGACTTTGGATCCAGCTTCTTATTTTTATTATTTTTTTTTTATGTCATTGAGTTGTATAAAAATTAGCTTTAGAATGCATCTATAGAGAATAAAAGAAATGTTTACGAAATTTATTTCAACTTTCAAAATTAGGTTTAGAGCGCATGTATAAAAATTAGCTATAGATCTTTTTATAGAGTAATGACTTATGCTATGACATACTTATTTCAACTTTCACAAACCATAATTTATTTCACAAACTAACTTACCAAACCAATTCATCCACAACACAAATCTAAAGAAACTCCAAAAATAAAAAGTTTAGTGTATAACGAATCAAACTGAAAAGTTCATTACATACCTACTTATCTTAAAAAACACTAATTACATAACCAAAGTTTCAAGTGTTCAATAAAATATTCTCCTCTTAAAGTGACTCAATATTCAATCCAATGTGACCCGCAAACTTGAAACCAATGTGTTGGTCTTGGAGAAGGATTTCCTTGTGACAATATGCTCTTCTCAAATATTCAACTAATTGTTCACATAGAATATGAAAAAAATAAAGGATTGAATTAATGAATATAAAAATGAATGGTTAATTTACCAAAGAAAAATGAAGATGATAACAATAATACAATGTAAACAAATACAACAAAAAGAACCAAAATTACCTTGATGTAAAATGTTCAAAGTATTACCCACATCAATCACATTATCCTTAAGACTCAATTTACCAGGATCTAAAATAAACGAAATAAAAAAAACAAAAATTAAAAGTTGGAACACGTAAATATGTAATCATAAAAAGTTAATAAACAAAACTGAAAAAAATGAAAAACTGAATATTATACTTATCAAAGTCCTGTAATTCATCAAAGTAGTCATCCTATATCTAATCTATTGCTTGACTTGAGCCAATCTCTTGCACATATAAGAGCTTAGACCATCCTTTCACAATCTAACCCAACAAAACGCATAAGTTAACAATAGATAAATAAGTTACAAATTTATAATACAATATAAAGAAATTCACTAATTAAATCAATTACCTTTGGGGTTAAAGAAATTTAAAATTAATCCAGAGTACATACTCCTGCACCGAATGCCGACTCTGATGCAACCATCGAAGCAGGTACGGCCAATACATCACGATTCACACAAACAACCACGGGATATCAAGGACCATGTACTTTCCGCCAAGACATCATCCCCTTCTTCATCCTCTTCAAGTCCCTCATTTAGGAACTTTTACGACTCTGTATTGATGATTCCTCTTCCTTCATCTGACCCCTTTAACTTCTTTCTTAATTGTTGTATATAAGAGGTAGGTCCGTTAGATACGTTACCCTTCTCAACTTCAGGTCGTCCCACTACTTTGCCCACTTTGAGGAGTCAGTGGCTTGTATAGTTGCCAATACTAATCAAACAAGGCTTCTAATTTCTCTCTTACTTTTAAAACTATAGCACTACCTTGTACTTCACCAAACAAGTCACAAAAAGAAACCTCAAGACCCCCCAACTTGTACCTAAGATCAAAGATGAGAGCAAGATACACCAAAGAGTTCATTTTCTTAGGTATTCCATAATACTTATCATATTTCATCCTCATCCACTTAACCATTTCTCTAAAATTTTTGTCTCCATATCAATTCTCCTTAATTTCCTCACTTTCTTCATCATTAGCATCAATGGTCTCAACAACTTGCTCTAAGTGTGTTAACATAGTACGAATAGCGACAATCTCAAAGAAAAGCAAGTTGGATGTTACATATGAAGTACCAGATAAACACAGAGTCACATTATAAAAAAACCTCTAAGAAAACTAACAAGTGTTCAACTTGTTTCCAATCATTAGAGTTATAAGGCCTATCTACATCATCATCTTTTGCAAACTGCATGTTATAATAAGGGTCTCTTTTGCTATACTTTGTGAATGCATGCTCATACACTAAAGTAATACTAAGCATCTTATAAGTGGAGTTCCATTTAATGGGAACATCGAGGGATAAAGAAGCCTTACTCTCAATTTTTTATGCAGTTGCACATTCCTGAAATCATTGCAACCTCCTAGGAGATTGCCTAATAAATCTCATAGTAGCCCGAACATGCTTAGACTTCCTAACAACCTTCAACCCATCCCATACAACCAAATTAAGTATATGAGTAATACACCTGACATGTAAGAATTTCCCACTACAGAAAAAAAAATGACTATGTCGCTTAAATTCAACAATAGGGGCATTACAAGCAGTGGTATTGCTCCCAGCATTATCAACAGGAATAGTATATAGTTTAGATGATAAACCCCAATCCTATAAACACTTTCTAAGAACAATAGCAATATCATCATCTTTATGATTGGAACTGGCTCAAAAATTCAATATTTTCTTATGCAATTTTAAGTCATTATCAATAAAGTAGTAGTTATAACCATATAGTTAATCTCTGAAATGAAGTCCAAGTGTCAGTTGTGACACACACCCTTTAACTTGAATGTGTAAGATATTCTTTCAATTTCATCCTTTCATCCACATATGTTTGATAAATGTCTCTTACAATGGTAATGTGTGAAGACACATTAAGTGAAGGACAACAATCAGACATCATTAGCCTAAACCCACATTTTCAACAAACCTAAAGGGCAACTCATCAATTATGATCATTTTGATTATAGACTCCCTTATCTCATGAGGATTCAATACCCATGTCTTCAATCTAGATTCACCCTTATTATTTTGATCTTTTTCAAAAGTCAATTGACTTTGTGTCTGTTTGCTTTGATTATTCGAATTTTTTCAGGGCGCTTTGGAAAATAATTTTTCAAGTTCTTCATTCCATTCTTACTGGGGTCGGCCTTATATACTTCACCATAATATTTGCATTTAATGGCCACTCTTTTGCCATTCTCTTGATCTCTTCAAAATGTTCCCAACACTCTACCCTTCGAGTAGACTTTCTTACAACTTATTTCCCCTTGCTCAATTTCGGTAGGGTCATTTCGTTAGTGCTCACTTCGAATGTCGGTATCCATGTCACTGGATTGTTCCATTGTGGAACTGCTTCTCTTTTTGAATTTAGAGCTCGACATTAGCATTGACATGTAATTAAATAAAATACATAAGTAGCTACAATATATATAGATCATGTTATTTTAGAAAAATAAAAATACAAAAGTAACGAAACTTACATTTCCAGAACAAGCCATAAGGGACTCCGTGATGACTAATCAAATCAAAAGTTGAAGTTAAGTATTACACTTGTAAAAGACAAATGTTTATAAGCTCAAACTTTAGTTCATGCTTGTAGGCTTTGTAGCATTAAGCTTTTTGTATTGAAACGCCACCTCGTACCAACTCAACTGTACAAAATATTAATCGTGAAATTCTAACACAAACAATTTGGAACCTCTTCCATATTGCACACCAACTCCTTTGACACACCAATCATTTTAGTTCAACCAACAACAATTGCATACAATTAAGCATTCTTAAGAGTTTCTTATAGATTCATCACCGATGAATTTTCATAACAACAATAAATTAGATACATATTCATTTTTAAGATTATGCCATAACATTGGAGTAATCAAGAAGAATTAGTTAGGATCCAAACAAGCCCATTCTCCCACTCCCACCCTCTCTGTCTCTCTCAGAATGAACTCAGCCCCCCCATATAAAGTAATCAACAAAAGTATCACAACTTGAAACTTGTAATTTTTCATTAGTGAATAGGATTTAAAAAACACATTATTGAATCAATGATAAAATTACACCATTGGAAGAATGATTGTACACATAATTTCATAAGTGAATGAGCTCTTAAATAACATGCTACTTCTACCAAGACTAAATTTAGACCACATTCTGTTATTCTGACTGAGACATTACTAGCATTCACTCCATTCAGGCGTTAACAATACAACTAGCAGTTAGTTTTAATTATTTCCAGTTGGTTCAAATACTAGAGCAAGAAGCCAATAATAGATCAATCAAGTACATAATTTACATCAAACAACTGAGAAATCAAATGAAATCATATATTTTTTGGCATACTATTTGCCCTCTGTCAAAGCCCAGAGCTGCTTTGTGGTCTTGAGAGATAAGAGGTGCAAGCTGAAAAAACCTTCACCGGTGGGTGGTGGTTGATAAGTGCTTAAAGCATATATGATTTTATTGTCATTTTTTGGCATGTTTAGCGAAAATTTTATGCTTTATGTGATAATTTATACTCCTGTTCCCATTGTACGCTCGGGATGGTTCTTTTCTGTGTTTTGCAGGATTCTAGACCTTTTTACCCTTGCTTAGGCCCTAATTGAGTGTATTTTGACTCCCTATGGATGCCCCTGAGTTGCCATGCCTGTGGAAAGAAAAAAGGATAGAAGAATGTTGAGGCAGAGCTAACCACGGTCAGTCCGTGGTGAAGGCCACGGTCCATGGTGGACCTCTTTCCCGCAGGGCTATTTGTTTTCTCACGACTTTTCAAATTCCAAGCCATTTTTAATGCCATTTATTCGCGTGGCTGTTTGGCTTCTAGCAGCTTTGCTATAAAAGGGGGCTCTCATCCTCATTTCAACACACATCCCACATCCATAATCCCATTCTATTCCTTTTACTCTCTTTAAGTAGATTAGGATTTTAGATTAGAGAGAGTTGAGAGCAAGTTGAAGGTGAAGATTGCAAGGATTCCAGATTGAGTTTGCAACGACAGTTGAAGCGCGCATTGGCTGAGCAATTTGTCCCCCTTCGCTTCTCTTTTCTCTTTATATTTTTATGCTTTTAGATTATTGTTGATGTTTATGTTAAAGTTCTGGATTGTTAATCTTGGAATTGAGTTGAGTTGTTGCGATTGAATCAATTCCTGTTGTGCTCAAAAAGTGGTTTGGATTTGTTGGATGTTAATTTGTGAGTAGGAGACCTAATCAATTTCTTGCTTGTTTTAGACATATGGTGAAGGACTGAAAGGTGACGCTAGATGTTGGAAAACTGAAATTCGATTTAAGTAAGTGAGATCTTGAGAAAGACTCAACGTTTAAGAAACCTCTAAATTTGATAATTGCATTCCTAGTGATCTTAGATTAATCAAAAATCCTTGAGAAATAGTAGTTGATTAGATTTAAGAATTTTAGTCCATCTTGAAAGAGGGGTTTAATGAATCGATCATCAGTTTTGGAATTACCGATCTAAAGAAAAGGAGCCTAATTAATTCTTGAGTTGGGAAATTCCTTGGTTTGATTAAATTCCGTGATTGATTATCCATTAGATTAGGTAGTAGATTAGTTAAATTTTATTCTCAAATTTGGATTCGCTTAGCATATCTTGAGAGAATATAGGCCAATAGATCAACCTAGTCTCTGTGGGATCGACCTTAATTTGCTACAACGCCACCGTGTGCTTACGGGCCTATCAGTGGTAGATTTGGCGGATGGTGATGGGCAGAGAGCCAGGGAGAGTCAGCTATGGCCCGGTGGACAGGGAGAGGAGCGTCAGCAAGACTTATGCATGGGGCTGGCTGGGTTTGAGGTCATCGCCGCTAGCATGCGAGACCTGAGCATCAATCGTCGGCTGGGTCATTGGTCACGGCTGGGGTCATAGAGTCAGAGAGAAAGAGAGAGGCAATTATAGAGAGAGAGGTTGGAGGCTGGAGAGCGGAGAGGAAGAGGCACTGCTTGGTGTCTGCGAACGTGAATTTGTAAAGGTAGAAGGGCTCAAGGGTGCTAACCTAACGCTGTAACACAATTCAAATCAAAGCTGAAAGCTCAAGCCCAATATGTTAAACCTAATATTTTTTACGGCCCACAGTCTGGTCTGTCTTATTTAGTGATTAAAGCATCAAAGACATGAAATTTTCAGCGATTTACTAGATTAATCATGTTGTATGCGATTTGTTGAGAAAAACTAGAAAGTGAAAAAAATTTAGTGATCACTTGGATTAAGTACATAGTGTTATGTATGATACAAGGAATGGAAATCAACCAAGAATCACGTCATGACCATGCCATATAATGAAAATAATCTAGTTATTATCTTCTCCATGAACTATTAGGACATACCTCGATTCTTCTTTAGCAAAAGAAAATCCCAAAGATCCAACCCTACTTTAAGGGTGATACAGGTCAGCCCAAAAACCACTTTATGAGATTGTTGATTAAGAGGGGAAAAAGATCAATTAGGGAAAACATTATTAGGGGAAAAAACCTTCATGACTGGCAAGGGTTATTACTTAAAGCAAGATTAGTCTCTCTAACAAAGAGAAGAACAAAAGTTAGGGACAGTCTAGCAAGGAAGAGAGACTCCTTATATAGCATAAGGGGGTGAACAAATGAGTTTGTTGACTCTTTAGAAATTATATTATACAAAATAGAAAAGGAAAAGATCGTGAGGATCTCCCCAACCACCTTACACTATTTGAATTATGAGGATCTCCCCAACCACCTTACACTATTTGAAAAGTAGGACTAGTAGCCAATAGAACATGGGCAATGCCATTAGGCCCATTTTCGTACCGCTGCGTCAAAGTGGTAGGAAAAAACTTGCCTACTGGATTGTTTCCTGTAATGTTCCATTCTTAATAGGCCCTCCCTGGGTTTGGCCTACCCTTGGTGAAATGTTTTGACATATGGAGTTCTATTGCGAGGAAATGCACTACACGACTAGTCTATCCCTGCTACTACAACCACGAGATCTCAGGTTCACGTCCCACACATGAAACCTCCACTAAAATCATGTTTTTTGCTCGTTTGGTTTGACTTTTTGCATCATCAATCTTCTACAAAGAGGAGAGTAAAAGAACATCTTCGAAATAAATTTTTTATCATCATTTTGTATAAGAACTAGCTTCAAGACTCTTCAGAATGCACTGTTTTTGTCACTGTTAGAAAAAGTACCAATTGGGTGTCTATTGTAAGAACAACACATTCATTTACGAAGACATTTCACAACTAATGATGAGATTAAGAAATAGGTGCAAGGTGCACGTTGGGTTATCATTAATGAAATCATCATTGTTGATGATTGTTCTGAGCTTATCTAAATCATAAAATATGTCCTAATAATGAGCTAATATCATATTTATGTACTAGTGGCATACCCTGTGCATTGTTCATTGTGGTTTTTATATCGATTTATTATTGATGGTCATGTTAACTTTATTTTTTCAAAATTTTAAAAATCACCCCTCACAAAATTATAAACGGTCATTCTAAAAATATTTGGGAAGTAACGCTACTATACTTATATCATTAGTTATATATTGTTATTTTTATCAGTCATATTTATGTACCCAGTTGAAGGGGTGAATATCATTAAAAACACTATGTGCTTACTTTTTGCATTGCTCTCTTACTACTCAACTTCCTTGATTTATCTACTCAGTGTCCTTGACTTTACTGTCTAGCATTTTTGAGTTTGCTATTATCTATTATACTATGTGATTAAATTTATATTTGCAGTTATTTGTGGCCCCCCTGTTCACCCCCTCTAGGTGACAAAGCTGTCTTAGGATTAACTAACTAACTTCTCTCTTTTCTAGTTTGCATAAAATAGTAGAATACTATAAAGATAAATTCACCTACTAATTGAAATAGTCTTCTTCAATGCAAATGTTCAAGCTTTTCTCTGAAATCAAACTCAATTGCCTTAAAGAAGTTAACATCTACTCTTTCGCATGGAACTAAGCATATTCTCTCAAACGCAACATATCTTATAACTCTAAATCTAGTGAACCAATCTCCAGAAAATTTTCTAAGGACAATAACACAGTTTATGTTTTCTTCCTTATCCCTTATTCATGACACTATGAGAGGTGGTGGCTATTTTGCAATTAGGTCGACAAACTTGGGTAACGATTGTCACTTTAATTCAGCCCATTTAGTATTCCTATATATTTGATTTGGAGCATCACCAGCTACAAATCTCTTGGAGGCACTGAATTTCATTTATATGGTAAATTAGCAAGTGTAGATGCAAGAAAAAAATATATAGTTAGGGTTTTAGATAGGCTATTTTATAGCAAGTAGGTGAGAATAAGAGAGGAGTGCTTAAGGTGAGTTACAAAGAGGAGGTTAGAAGGCAGTTAGAAAGTGGTCAATGGTACAACATACATTAGGTCCTAGTCAATTACAAGTGGTAAATGCAACCACGTTAAAAAGAAACATTTAGTTTGGTTTTGAAAATTTGAGATTTAAACAAATTCATTTGAAAACGGTGACAAATTCTAATGATTTGTCGATGAGACTTGTGAAGTTAAAAGCCCAGATAACTCTAGCAAACCAATTATTAGGGTTAGTGAAATGATTCATGACTCTGCCTAGGTATACATATTCTTTAATCGGAGTCTCTACATGACTATGAGATCTTTCTTCTTCTTATATTGTTCCTTACAAGCACCACATAGAGTCGCTAGTGCACAAGAGAGGGCTCGCCATTAATTGATACCTTGAGTTCTAACATTCTAAGCTCAGTCACTATGAAACTAAATCTCTCCTCAGTCAAAGACTTTGTAGATACGTCAACTAATTGTTTTCTAGTGGGAACAAATGTGACAGATATCACCTTTTTCAATAGGGCTTGCGATGAAGTGATGTCCTATGTTTATGTGCTTTCTTCCTGAGTGCTGAACCAGGTTCATAATTATGTTCATGGTACTGATGTTGTCACATCTAAGAGGTGCATCCTGGTAGTTGATACCAATCAATGCTAGTAAAATACAGTACAGGTTTTAAGCAGAAAGAACATGGGAGTGCATTATTCGGTAACTTTAATAACAAATAATTTTAAAGAATAGTTAAATATTCATTTAAGAAATATTGACTTTCATAAAATGTGAAGTTATATTTAAGTGTTTATATGTTGCTTGAGCAAAAATTTGGGGCAAAGATATGACCGTTATTTTTTGAATTCTTGTTATTTTTGTACATAGGCTACAATTAGATGGTTAGGTACATGAGTTTTACTTTACAATTATTATTGTTCCAAACCATTTGACATTTCAAACACAAGCATCCATTAAAAATAGCAAAATGTCACAATTATGAAACACATTAGAAAATAAATTTATTTTCCAACATCTATACAGCCTAATATAGTAAGTAATGTAACATCATGTAAAAAATCTAAATGTTAAACAAAAGGTCTTGACTATAATGAGAACCTCAATCTTAACCTTCCTCATTTGGCATGGATTTTCCAACATGTAAATGCCAAACAAACGATCTTAAATATAATCTTTATTTTTTTTATTAAGAGTCTACATTTTTCACCTTTTAATACGCTTGTTCGTGTATATCACGTTTAATTCAATTATGGCAATAATTCATGCATTTTAAATGGCTGCTCCCTTTTAAAATTAGTTTGCCCTTTAAAACATCCCACACATTGGTAAGTGTTTGAAATGCATATTAAACAGCAAATTACTAATAGAGATACCACCAAGATCTTTGGGTTGTTCAAACATTTAGAGGACTTCAGTGCAACATGGTCAAACAACATTACATGTACTCTTCTTCTGTGGCCAACAAAGCCATTGTGTTTTGTTTCTTAGAATACATAACACAAGAAAATGACCAAGGAATTAGCATGATCTTAAAATGGATTCTCTATCTACCTTGTATCTAATAGAGTCAACATTAGGATCCTTAACAAACATTTGAGTATCCTTTCTATATCATTAAGGTGTGACTCTATAGGAGTTAACAGGAGTCGTGTACAATGGTAGGCATTGACAATGATGTCTGGTATCCTTAATTTTAGATATAATAAAGATCCCATCATGCCTTTACATATATTCCAAGACATCACTTTTTTACTCTGAATTGCATCTTTACATGTCTATAAATTTTTATGTTGAACTTCTGGAGTTGTTCCTTAATGTACATTGATTAAATGATAAATATGTGTTCTTAACATTGACTAGTTTGTAATAAGAGGAAGAAGTTTAGCTTACCTTCCATAATCATCTTCGATTCCATGTGCATTAGATCAGAGATTTTCTCACCGATATCATGGTTATGGCCCTAATGGTAATATAATCAACATAAACTTGAAGGAGTAAGAAATCTTTGCCTTTTGACTTGATGACTAAGGTCTCATCATTCTTACCTATTTTAAAATCATAACCCATTAAGAATTCGCTCAATCTTTGATACCAAGCTCCAAGTGCTTGTTTTAGACCATAAAAAGCTCTATGCAGCTTGTACACATGGTCAGGAATCCTAGAATCCTTAAAATGGGGAGGTTATTTAACATATGCCTCTTTATGTGGATAACTAATTCGAAATAAACATGTGGCATCCATTTGGTAAAGCTTAATTTCCATGGAGGATGAAGCACTCTACTGGCTTCAAGTATAGGCATTAGCAAAGGTTTCATCATAGTCATTTCCTACTTAGGTCTACCATTTTGCCATACGTTTATCCTTGCTCCCAACCACCACCCCAATTTTATTAAGTGCGTTTTGAACCCCGATTTGTCTAAGGTCAGTCTTAGATCCGGTGGTCAGTGTCCTAATTATGTTTCTTTCAAATTTTTTAAAATTTTATTGCACAGCTAAACTCTAGTTAGGGTCTTTAAGTGCCTCTAAAGGACTCTTGGGTTCAATGGATGATACAAAGGGATAGAATGCACATAAATTTTTTGGAGATGAAAGAGTTCTTACACCATTTTCAATATCAAAGATTTCATTTTCCAAGGAAAAAGTAGACTTATAGGTGAATCCTCTCTTTAGCTCTTGCAATTCGTCCCTATTAATATCAGTAGTTTAGTATCTTTGTCCTCCGTGGTTTCAGCTAGAGATTAAGCTTGTTAGGTTTGAGTCTAAGGTAGAGCTTTGTTTCCCATATCATTTCACTCCTTTTTATAATTGTATCTGCTTAACTGGAGTTCGTGGAAATAGGAAAAGCTAAAGTAATTATCATTATTTTCATCAAAGATAACATGGATACGTTCTTCAACTTCTTGATGCTTATGTTACAAAAGCCATAATCACGATGATTAATTAGATATCTAACAAAACTACCCTCCTCACTCCTAGAATCAAATTTTCTAAAATGAAATGTTATTATGGATGCAGTATTTGCTGCCAAGATTTTGAAGAAGAATACATTAGGTTTCTTATGCTCAAGGAGCTCATAATGCTTTTTTGTTATGGTATTGGCTTGATCAAGCATTATTGAGAATGTAGTCACTCGTATTTATAGTCTTTGTGCAGAAGGACTTTGGCATATCATTATTACAGATCATGGTCCTGGCCAGATCTTCTAGAGCTTGTTTTTCCTTTTAACTGATACATTCTCTTATGGTCTTATAGAAGCTAACTTTTTGTGAAATTCCATGCTCTCCACTATATTCTTTGAGATATTCTAGATCAAATTCTCTCATATGATCACTTCATGGACCAGTAATTACTAGACCCTTTAATGCCTATACTTATTTGATTAGTCTAACAAACTCTCTTAGGGCTTTGGTTTTGTCCTTTGAAAATAATTTCTATGTATTTCTTGAGAAGTCTTCAAAGACAAGATACACATACTCTCTACCAACAAGAATTTTTATTCTAATGGGACTACATAATTCCATACACAATAATTCTACGTGTTTGGTGGTTGACAAAAAATTAAAGGATTTAAATGGTGCTTTCACTTGTTTTCCTCTGAGATGTGTACTATGGACTTTGTCCCCAGTAAAATTATGCTTTCATAGGGCTTTCACTAGTTCATGGTTAACAAGCTTACAAGTTTGTCTATGGCGTGCCTACTAGCATGTCATAGCGGTTGTGGTCACACTAGTTTTAGTGTTAGCGATTTTACATTTGGGTGTATTGAATGTTACTTTGTTTCCTTTCCCCCACATGTGAGACACATTGGGCATATTAAATTTCAAACTGTTGACAAATTGCACATTATATGGTGAGGTTAAAGGGTTTTTACAACTTTGCCACATCCTATTATTTAAACTTTGCTTTTATCCCCAATGGTAAATTTCCCTTTATCCAATCCTTTAGTTAGAGTTCTTAGCAACAGGATGCATTTCTTGTCATGTGCTTTGAGCATCCACTATCCACATACCATATGTCATCCTCTATCTGCACTCAAGGTTATAAAATAAAGATTTAACCCTTATGCAACACCTAACTTCAAAATTGGGTGAGGAGCTAGGGTTTAGGTTTCAATACCGGATTCTATTTGGAACCAAAATTTACAAAACTTTTGTTTCCCAAAAAGGTGAGTTTAGGTTGATCTGTCTTCTATAGCTAGAGCAACCATGAACTTCCTTGTAATAGTTAGAATTCCCTAGTTTCCAATGAGAGTTCCTTAGTTCTCCAACCTTGGAGCTTTTAAGCTTCTCCTAACCTTTCTCATGTATGATTTCCCAAGGAAAGAATTCTTCACAAATCTTTTTTCCATTTGAAGGGTCAAAGCTAAGACCTTCTTTGTCAAATGAACCAAGTTAAGAACCAAGTTATATTTCTAAGTGATTGGTGGCCCATCTCTATAAGATTTTTAGGAGGGATTTGTTGCATTTGAGGTGATAAGCATGCATTTTTAGTGAATTTCACGCACCTTTGCTCCACTTTATCTTCGGGTGTAGTGTTATCGTTGATATTTTATAGATTATAACTTTAAGGATTCGAGCACATTCGCAAACTAGATGAAGAAGAAACAAGTAGTTAAGGACTAAATTGGTTTCCACATGAATCAGGCATTATTTAACATGAACCAGACTAAAAGGTCAAGAACTACTATGAACTAAAATAACTTTGCACTCCTCAGTAAACCGACCTAGGCTAGCTGTCGCAACCAAGAACCTAGCCTGTTGGTTTGCTAGCACAACTCTCACACCACGGTACTTATGGCAGATTGATGATCTAGAGTTCGACATAGATGGGTCGTGGATAAGGAACTCGCGTGTGCTCTTGGCCATTGGCTTCCTGTGGTGGGCCCCAATGCGTGACTTGGCTATTTCATGCAAGTGATTCGAATTCTTCTAATTTTTATGTCTTACTAAGTAGTTTTGTGTATTTATGCCTTATTTTTTGTGCATACACCATCACGACGATTAGCATAAGAGAGTCTAAGGAGGAGCAGAAGAGCACTTGCACTACAGATTGGGCGAGCAATCGATATGCTAAAGAACTCTAAGGATTAAATTGTAGTTAGATTATGCCTATAATTTTGATTTTTGAGAATCTTGTTGATTTTCATGATCATGGGTTGTTGAATCCCTTAAATTAGGTTGATTATGTCTATAGAGGTATTATCTTTAAAATAGTCTTTTGGGAATTTTCTGGGTTAACCTTGGCAACAGAAGAAAGAACTTAACGGCGAAGTTTGATAGCAAAAAAACTAAAATTAGATCAAATTGTGTGGGGTCTCGAGAAAGTTACATCAATTAGGAGACCCATTGAGGTAATCCATATGCTTAATATGTCTAGATCTATTGTAAAACCAGAAAAGTAGGGCCTTGATTCAATTTGGATAATTCATACGTTGTGAAAGAGGACAGTGATAAGTTGATTATTACTCTTTGAACCAATCAATAAGGGAAAAAATTGGTGGCTGCTTGAATGGAGTAAACTTTGATGATAAACTACCTAGATATAATTTCCTTTTTCTGATTATTATTTAGTTAAATTTTGATCTCAATTCTTTAATTTGTTTAGCCCATGTTGAATAAACATAAAAGAGTAATTTAAACTTGTGTCCATTGGATTGACACTTGACTACAACATGCGTATATGCTTGTAGCCTATTAAGTTTTTAGTGCCATTTCTGGTGACCAGAGTCGAATATTCCTTTTCTTAATAGGTGCAACTAAGAATTTATCCTTTCTTTGAAAAGAAAAAAAAAGAAATTAAAAAGATGTCAGCTTTTTCAATTCCCAATTCAAACATGAATTGTTTTGGAGGTACTTTAAGGGTTTGTATGCTTTTCTGCTCTATATGGTGATCTTATTAGGAAATGAGAAATTTTTGACATTGTGCATAAGGGAGTGTACAGTGACATTCATGCTCTTTTAGAGCAATAGTGGTTTCTCAATATGAATGTTTATGTTGCTCGGATCTTGGTTGAATAGGTTGCTTCGGACACTTGTGATTTTGAAAAACTTTGTTGTCCATTTGCAATGTCCAATATGACCATCCTCAATTACATCTTCAACCCCATTGGTTACCTCTTTGAGCTTCTCCTTTGTGTTAAATTTTGCCATTCATGTGAACATAATATGCATTCATATCCTTGTTATAATATTTGTGGTGACAATTCTAGTTTGAGAACTTCATGAGGACTTTTCTTAAGCATTATTCAGTGTTCTAAGATAAGATGCGGAGTAGACCTATTGCATTGGATTGACCCTAGTCCTAGTTCCTTTAGACTGAAGCTAGTTTATGTATAATTGTGAGTCCAAATTTCTTTTAAAAACTGACCTGGAGGAAATGTTTCTCCACAATGTGACATCTCAACCATTTTTTGATTGATCTCTCCATGGCTTACCCAGAAGCACCACTGATTGTGTCTATGCTTTGCATGACCTCCTTTTACCATTTGCTCAATCGATGGGGTTAGCCTTAGACTATTTCTATACGTAGCACTATCTTCCTTAAATGGGATACATATTGTGGCTTCGGGCAGCCATAGTAAGGGTTAGCCTCCTCTTCACAAAGAGATTGTCTGTTTGGAGTTGGAGCATAAGACGAAAACGCATAATCGTGTATTCTTTTCTTAGTAAGACATTTCCATTGTTTACCATATTAGATTTCTAGTCATTTGCGGTTGGCTTATATCCCAACCTCAGTAAGTAAGCAAAATTATTTGGTTTCAAGACGTTAACTTGAAGTTTTGCATTGTTACCAAGTGGGAGCTATGAAAAAATCCCCTTTTTTGCACCATAGAGTTGATTTTCATATTTGAAAATGGGGCTAAATGAAAGGGAGAAAGATCTATTGGGTGTACGATGGATCCCTCATCCGGTGTGAAACCCTATATTTCCATTTGTTTTTTTATTATATTGTACCTCTGGTATGGAGGCTTTCTCTTCAATGTGGCTATCATAAGATCTATATTGATAGTCAGTACTCCTATGTTGATTACCATGTTTACTTTCACATACGATGTTTTTTGATTTGTGAATCCAACGTTGTCCAACTAATAGATCAATGGTGGAATGGATGTCGATTTTTATTTTACTCTTCTAACAGCTATGGTTGGAGCTATAAAAAATAGCTCCTATAATGGAAAGATGTGTGCTATCATTGGCTATCAACCCTTCAGTAGAGGGAATCATGTATTCTTTTCATTTGATAAAATTTCTTAACCATTTTGGGTGGGCATACGTTAACTGCTAATGCATCCTCTATTCGGGTGATGGGTATGTACTTGTGTTTGTAAGTACATCTAGATAAACGGCCTTGTTATGATTGACTTCTTCAGGTGGGAGGTCGGTGTCATCAAAAGGCTGGGGATCTTTTTGTTGTGAAGAGCCCTTGTGGTTCTTTTAGTGTGATTTTAGATGGAATAGGGATTTTTACCAAGGCATTTAAGAGTGCTTACCCAGGGTCTATAAAGGATATTAGAAGCTACCATATTGTACGGTTAGTTTTAATCTTTTTTGTGCATTCTTAGAAGCGTATCCTTTATTTCTTTTTTGTTAGTGTTAAAAAGGGCATGTTATGGGTTTTGTTATGTATGCTAGGGTGGCTTATAAAGACTCTCCTAATCGGGTAAAGTTGTTAACATCTTCTTAAAAGGGTTCATCCAACTTGATTTGAGATGTTAACATGGGGATTGTTGGGTTAACCTAAACTTCTCCTATGTCATGACCCCAAATCCTGTTGAGCTTATAAGTAATGAGGTCAACTAGGTAATAATCAATTTCTTTAGTCGAAACACGCAATGTGTTGCTAAGTGGATTAGCCTAATTGTTTGGTTTGGGAGCTGGTAGGGATTAATTTAGGTCTTGGATTGCATTCTTAGGAGTCCAACAATCATTAATTAGATGGTCTCAGCCATGATGGTAGTAGTAATAGGCATTTGAGGGCCCTAATTTTTACATCTTTTGTCTCCTACAAGATCATGGATTAGCCCATGGCCTTTAGGCTTGCCCTTTGAAGGCATTTTATAGTTTAGCACCCTAAGGCAGTATGATCACTTTTAGGTGAGGCAAAACTAGACACTTGTAATGAATAACGTCATTTTAGTATTAGAGAATGTAGTGACCTTTCTATTACCTATATAGTAGATATTAATCATTCTCATTGTAGTTGGTCTTTGAATTTTATTGCACATCTTTTTCTAGTAGTACAACAACTTCATATAATTGTGCAAAGGTCCCATGATATTGGAACTTGATTTGCTGGTAATAAGACGGTTGTGAATTCTTTATAATCATATATAGATGTTCTTTTTCTTTAAGGTTATTAATTATAAAAGTCGGCTTGGCCCTGCAATAGGCTAGCTAATGTATGACACTCTCGTTTATCTCCCTATATGAGTTCAACATCTTGAATTGAAGGAAGAAGTTTAGTATTGTAACCATATTGTAACAGAAATTCTTTCACATGCTTTTCCCATGTGTTGATCTTTTTCGAATCAAGGGAGTGATACAATTTCCAACTACTTTGCCTAAGGTTAAGGGGAAAATCTAAGGGAAAAAAGTTCTTTTTCAAATCCGTTTAGACTCACAAATTTGTTAAAATTTCTTACGCGGGAAGTGGTGTTACCTATGTCTTAAAATTAAAGATTTGCTAGTAAGGTGAACTTAAATGCTAATTTCCTTTAGCGGATAGCATGAATGGGGTAGTATTAATTACATGGTTTTTGAATATATTCGAACTCCTAAGTAATTGTCAAGTTTTTCAAGCTTTTCTTTTGTTGCTTTTGAACCACTGGTAAGTGAGTTTGGATTACTCTGTTCTCCAATTTTGATTAGGTTGGCAGTGGGGTTGTTCATCGGTCTAGGGCCGGACCGGCCTAGACCGAGGACAGAATATGCTTTACTTCCTAGACCGAGGACCGAACTAGGCCAAAGCCGATCTAGACTGAGATCGGATCAAGCGAACCTGAACCGAACTGAGATCGGGCTGACTTTGGACCGGCCTCTCATTTTTTTAATTTTTTTGTTTATGTTGTTAAGTTGTATTAAAATTAGCTTTAGAACGCATCTATAGAGAATAAGAGAAATGTCTACCAAATCTATTTAAACTTTCAAAATCAACTTCAAAGTGCATGTATAAAAATTAGATTTCGATCTTTTCATAGATTAGTGACTTATGCTATGACATACTTATTTCAACTTTTGCAAACCATAATCTATTTCACAAACTAACTTACCAAATCAATTCATCCACAACACAAATCTAAAGAAACTCCAAAAGTAAAAAGTTTAGTACATAACCAATCAAACTTAAAAGTTCATTACATACCCACTTATCTTAAAAAAATACTAATTACATAACCAAAGCTTCAAGTGTTTAATGAAATATTCTCCTCTCAAAGTGACTCAATCTTCAATCCAATGTGACTCGCAAACATGAAACCAATGTGTTGGTCTTGGAGAACGATTTCCTTGTGACAATATGCTCTTCTCAAATATTCAACTAATTGTTCACGTAGAATATGACATAAATAAAAGATTGAATTAATAAATATAAAAACGAACAGTTAATTTACCAAAGAAAAATGAAGATGATAACAATAATATAATGTTGAACAAATACAACAAAAAGAACTAAAATTACCTCAATGTAAAATGTTCAAAGTATTACCCACATCAATCACATTGTCCTTAAGACTCAGTTTACCAAGATCTGAAATAAACGAAATAAACAGAACAAAAATTAAAAGTTGGAACACGTAAATATGTAATCATAAAAAGTAAATAAACAATATTGAAAAAAATAAAAAACTGAACATTACGCTTATCAAAGTCCTGTAATTCATCATAGTAGTCATCTATATCTAATCTATTGCTTGACCTGAGCAAATCTTGTGTGTAAATAACAGCTTAGACCATCATTTCACAATCCAACCCAACAAAACGCATAAGTTAACAATAGTACGTCCTCCTCCACCGAATGCCGACTCCGATACAACCATAGAAGCAGGCACGGCCAATACATCACGAGTCATACGGACAACCACGGGATATTGAGGACCATGTACTTTCCACCAAGACATCATCCCCTACTTCGTCCTCTTTAAGTCCCTAATTTAGGTACTTTTGTGACTCTATCTTGGTGATTCATCTTCCTCCATATGACCCCTTTAACTTCTTTCTTAATTGTTGTGCATAAGAGGCAGCTCCATTAGATACCTTACATTTCTCAACTTTAGGTTATGTCCCACTACTTTGCCCACTTTGAGGAGTTAGTGGGTTGCATTGTTGCCAAAAACCATCAAATAAGGCTTCTAATTTCTCTCTTACTTTTGAAACTACAGCACTACCTTGTCCTTCACCAAACAAGTCATAAAGAGAAACCTCAAGACCCCCCAACTTGTACCTACTATCAAAGATGGGAGCAATATACACCAAAGAGTCCATTTTCCTACTTATTATATTTCATCCTCACCCTATTAGCCATTTCTCTAAAGTTTATGACTTTGGATCCATTATCCTCAATTTCCTCACTTTCTTCGTTATTTGCATCAATGGTCTCAACAACTTGCTCCAAGCGTGTTAACATAGTATGAATAGACACAATCTCAAAGAAAAGTAAGTTCGATGTTACATATAAAGTACCAAACAAAGTCACATGGTAAAAAACCACCAAGAAAACTAGAGCAAAAGCCAATAATAGATCAATGAATTACATAATTTACATCAAACAACTGAGAAATCAAATGAAATCACAGATTTGTTGGCATACTACTTGCCCTCTGTAGAGCCCAGAATTACTTTTTTGGTGGTCTTGAGAGATGAGAGGTGCCGGCCTAAAAAACCTTCATCGGTGGGCGGTGGCAGACCTGGTGAATGGTGATGGACAAAGAGTCAGCGAGAGTCAGCAGTGGTTGAAAAGTGCTTAATGTGTATATTATTTTAGGGCTATTTTGTTTCGTTTTTAGGAGAATATTGTGCTTGTTGTTGGTATTTACTCTCCTATTCTCGATTTATGCTTGGGTATAGTTGTTTGATGTATTTTGTAGGATTTTTAGTCTTTTTACCCAGCATTTGCCATTCAACAGCTGTATTTTGACCTTCCCCACGGTCATCCATGTTATGCCACGACCATAGACCAAGAATGAGCAAAAATTCAATTCCAGCATAGACCATGGTTGGACCGTGGTACACCCCACGGATCGTGGTGAGCTTGTACCTATTGCCTCTTCATTTTCTCTCGGCTGTGTGGCTAAGATTGATCGAGCTTCTCTATAAAAAGTGGCATTCGGCAGCATATACAAGCAATCCAAAATCATTCCAAGCAAAGCAAACGTGTAGAGTAGCATAGATTAGTTTCTTTTTTAAATTTTGTAGTTTTTAGTTTGGTGATTTTATTGAGGTGCGTCTTAAGTGTGAGAGTATGTCATTGAGGCAGTTCTGAAGCCCTTGGTTGAAGGCCATCTCAGTCACTGCTCCTTTTACTTAGATTTCGTCAATCATTGGTTACTTGTTAATCTTTTATCATGTTTGAGTAGTTTTCTTTAGTCTAGGAATTTAGTAGTTTGTGAAATTATTATTGGGTCATGTTTTAATCCATACAATTGTGCTTATCTTCATGATTGGTTTGATTTCATTTTGTCAAGTGTTTGGATTGTTGTGAGTTGATTTTTGGCCGAAATTTGCTTGAACACTTGAAACAAATGAATGAAAAACTGAAAGGTGACATTTGGTTGTTGGACTGCTTGATAAGGACCAACGTAACTTCATCTCGAAAGAGAAATTTGTATGTTAGGAGGGCTAGTTAGTAATCGAAGACATTGAACTTGAATCAAGGTAAATTAGTTTGAAAGAACGACTTTTGCTTAATTTAGGTAAATTTAGTTGATACCGAAAGGATAGACTGAGTTTTTGAAGAGATTACAATTCCTCGAATTTGACCAATTAGAAGAAAGCACATGTTCATTATTTTTGATTCAATTTATTTTCACAACTACGAGAATTCCTAGATGATCTTTCCCTTATTGATTTAGAGAAGTTTATTTGCTATTGTTAATCCTCTTAAGCTGGAATTTTAGTTAGCACATGCTGATGGGCAAGACTCAATAAGTTACAATTAGTCCATGGGGACCGATATCTTTTATCTATACTATGACTATCCATGCGCTTGCGGTAGTTGATCAAGTTTTTGGCGCCGTTACCGGGGACTAAAATTGTTAACTATTGAGCTAGTCTTGCAAAAGTGACTAAGTATTTTATTTGTTTTTATTTTTTTTTTTGTTTTTTTTTTTGCTTGTTTAAACTGAGCTGGTAGTGTTGGTCAAAGTGCTTGCAGGAATTTTTCCTAGTTTATGCGAAGTCCAATCTTGTACGAACTCGATGTAGAGATTGAAAGGACTCTTTGTGATTTTATTACTCTAGGAGTCTAGGGGATTATGCATCACTCACCCAGCTGTCAATGCCAACAACTTCGAGCTCAAACCGGTACTCATTTCCATAGTGCAACAATCCTAGTTCGGTAGAACTCCCTTGAAAGACCCAAATCTGCACCTCTCGATCTTTTTAGATGTACTCTGAAATTAAATGGAGCCTCTAGTGATGCGATTTGGTTGCGCTTATTCCCTTTCTCATTGAAGGACAAAGCGAGGGCTTGGTTAAACTCTTTGCCGACTGAATGGATAACGACCTGGGATGAGTTGACAAGAGCTTTCCTCGCCAAGTTCTTCCCTCCAAGCAAAACAACGAGCCTAAGGAATCAGGTCACCAACTTTCTTTGAAGAGATGACAAGACGCTCTATGAAGCCTGGGAGCATTTTAAAGATTTGCTGCATTTGTGCCCCCATCATGGTCTTCAGCATTGGATGATAATCTAAGCCCTTTATAATGGTGTGACCCAATCTGTGAGGTCCACTAATGATACGGCGGTAGGAGGAACTCTGGTGAGCAAGTAATAAGTGTATAAATTGTATATCATTTTAGGGTCATTTTGCTGCATTTTTAGAAAAAATTATGTGCTTTATGTTATAATTCATATTCTTTTTCCCATTTTATACTTGGGTATGGTTCTTTTCTGTGTTTTGTAGGTTTCAGACCTTTTTACCCCAGATTTAACCTATACATGAGTGTATTTTGACCCCCCATGGATGCCCCTGAGTTGCTATGCTCGTGGAAGAAAGAGAAGAACAAAAGACCACTGGGGCCACCAGTACCACGGTCGGTCCGTGGTGTCTTTAGTTCCCGTGAGGCTTTTCGTTTTCTCATATGCTCTTCGACTTCCTAGTGGTTATTATTCCATTATTACGCGTGGTTGTTCGTCTTCTGGAATTTTACTATAAAAAGGGGGGCTCTCATCCTCACACACATCCCATCATTTCATCTTATACTCCTTTCCTCTCTTCAAGTAGATTGGGATTAGTTTAGATTAGAGAGAGAGAGATAGCATTGAAGTGAAGACTTGCAAGGATTCCATCTCGGGTTTGCATGACGGTTCAAGCACGATTTTTGGCTGAGCAATTCTTCTCTCCTCTCTTCTCTTTTCCTCTTTAGATTTATCAATTTAGAGTAGTTCATTGTTTAATCTTTGATTATGTTTGAGTAGTTAATTTTTGTCTAGGGATTTAGTAGTTTATAAGAGTTTAGTTGGATCATTTTTTAATCTAAAGAATTGTGCTTATTTCATGATTGGTTTGATTTCATTTTGTCAAGTGTTATTCATGTTGTGAGTTGATTTTTGGCCAAAATTTGCTTGCACTTGAAACAATCTAGTGAACATTCGAAAGACGACATTTGGTTGTTGGACCGCTTGAATAGACTTAGCATAACTTCATCTCGAAAGAGAGATTTATATATTAGGAGGGCTAGTAAGTAATCGAAAATATTAAACTTGAATTAAGTCAAATTAGCTTGAAAGAGCGACATTTGCTTAGTTTAGGCAAATTTAGTTGACTTTGAAAGAATAGACTGAATATCTGTATGGATTGCAATTCCTCGAAATTAACCAATTAGAGAAAGGCACATATTTATCGTTTCGACTCAATTCCCTTTCATAACTACGAAAATTCCTAGGCCTTTTTCCCATATTGGATTTAGAAAAGTTTATTTTCAGCTGTTAATTAAAACCGCTTGAATTAGAATTTTGCTTAGCATATCTTGAGGGGATATAGCCCAATAGATCAACCTAGTCTCTATAGGATCGACCTTGATTGCTACAACGCCACCGTGCGCTTGCGGCTGTATCAAGCTTTTGGCGCCGTTGCTGGGGACTAGGGTCGAATATTGGATTTTTCCTGATAGGTTTGAGTAAGCATTTTGTTTTTCTTTGAAATTGAAAATTTAAAAAAAATAAAATTTGAGAAACAAAAATGGCAATTTTCCATTTTTTCCAATTCGAGCATGAATTATTTTAGAGGTATTTAAATGTCTTTCTAGCTCAATGTTGTTATTGCGTGGGTAAATGGAAAATTTTGGATATTGTTGATGAGGATGTGAATAGTAAAATTCATATTTTTTTAAAGTATTGGGATTTTTATGGTAAAAATGTTGATGAGGCATGGCATTTGCTAAAGCGGATTTCTTGGGATTCATTTGAATTTGAGAAGGCTACTATTATTTCTGAATATTCATTTCTTAATCCTTGTGCATTCTATTGTAGATCTTATTATGCCCCTTTTTGGTATGATTTGTGTAATTCTTCTTACTATGCTACTAATTCGTATCCTTATTATGCATGCTATGCTTAACTTGATTTTGCATCACCCTGGGACAACATTAAAGTTGTCCTGACCTTACCTGATTCAACCTTTCCTTTGGCTCAGTGCACAGGGCTCGAGGTGAGTGATCCTTTTAAGTTTGATGCTAGGTTTGATTTTGCTGATACATGTTTTGAGTCGGAGGATATTTTTGATAAGGTGCATGATCTAGTTGAGACTCGTTTGGAGGAGTCACGTGATGTGCTTGTGCACAAGGGGCTACTAGCCTTGGTTTTCATGATATTATTCTCCTTAATCCCCTTGATCATTCCCATGTTTCCCCTACGTGTTCGTAACCCTTTATTTCCCCTGAGTATTCTTTGGATTCGCCCATTGATAATCCTAAGATTTGTGATTCTAATGTTGACTTGGGCCATGAGGATAATGAGTTTAATGTGCTTGGTGGGAATGCTGATGATTATCTATCCCTAGGTTACTTAAGAGGGTATGATACCTCCATTGACCCTTATTGTGTATTCCTAGGAGACTTGCCTAAGAAAAACATGTGGACTACATTCTTTAATCCTTTCTATGATTTTTCTATGGGCATTGATAAAGTTAAGAGGATACCTATACTCTTTGTTGCGGTTTTCATTATTGCCTCTTACCTTTTATTTTTTGAATTGTGGTCCCAGGTGTTTGATAAGCTCCTGCGTGCCTTAACGGCGTCTGCTTTCATGAGCCGAGTCTTAACTTCATGATAGAGTGGCTGATGCTCAATGTGCCCCGGTTATTACAAGGCCGCGTAGCTTAGGCGCACTCTGCATCTAACCTGGTGAAATTGTTTTCTTTTGTTCCCCTTCTCTAAGTTGTCTTTCCTTTGAATAATAATGCTTTATCTAAGTATGGGGGAAGGGTAGTTTCTATGTTTCCTATTTTTTTTATTAGCTTGCATGTTAGAGCATAGAGTTTTAGGTTTCTTTTTGTTTGCATGTTGTATTTAGTTGATTTTTAGATTTGTATATAGAGATGGTGAGGATTGGTTTGAGATAACCTCCAATGATGTTTGTGCTAGGCAAAATAGCATTTGTGAGCTGGAATATACTATGATGTGTAATCCCTTTTGGTGCAAAAAGTTTCAAAGGTTTTATAAATACTTCTTGTTTTGACCCTCGTCTTGATTGGGAACTATGTTACTCCCTAGAGTCTTAGTACTAATGTGATGAGCTTCATTTCATGAGCTTAATGCGACTTTGGTAGATGTCCCATGAGATTTTGAGCCTTATTTGGACTAATTCATTATATTTAGTCTTATGTTTCTTTCATGTGAGTGATTCTTCCATGTTGCATCTAAAACTTGCCTTGACTCTTGTTGAAAACCACATTAGCATGTGCATATTTGATGATATGATAGAGGCATTTCTTCCTTTGGTAATTTTAGCCTCATAGCCAAATAGCCTACCCTTGTATTACATGTTTTTCCCCTTTGCTAGCCCCTTTAAACTTATATCTTTCTTTGTTATGATCTCTTCATATTAGCCCTTGGCCAAACACATATTCCTAACCTTTAAGCTAAGTTTATGGAGCATTACTTCAAGTATGTAGTGGGTAGTTTTGGTGATAATTGAGTTTAAGGTGGCTTTGGTATGTTGGTTTATTGAGGGATTGATGATATTAAGCATTTGCTTTGATTCCCTCTTGTTTGGGCTATGTATATATGCATTATATATTTAGTTGTGAGTTGGCAATTGGTGGTCCTATGCCTTTCACTAATTGCAATTTTTGTTTCATTTCCCAAAAAAAAACCCTAAAAAAAAAAAAGAAGAAACAACAGTTATGTTGAAAAAAAAAGAGAAAAAAAAGAGAAAATGGTAGGAAGAAAAGCGAAAGGAAAATGAAAAAATAATTGGCATTGGATATGTACATAGCTTGAATTTCTTTCTTTGTCAACTCATTTCCTATTTCATTCGCTAGGGAATGTTCATTATGTTGTTAGAGTTTAGAGTGTTGGTGAACTTATTGGTTAGTTGGTGGTTTATTGGTTGCTCCCTAATCACTTGGCTAAATAGCTCCACATTGCCTAAATACATTTGTTCACTCCTTTCCCTTAACCCTTCTAGCCGACATTACAACCCAAGTAAAGTCCTCTTGATTATCTTGTGCATAAGGCATTTTAGTGCTGGAGGATTTGAAAGTCTTGTCAAGGCTATGGTAGACGACATCTTTAGAATGAGTCATGAGTGAACCTGTGACATATTTCAAGCACATGAGCAGGAGTATTCCACATTTTCCAAAAGTGAGGTTCTATAAGTCCATTTGGCTCTACTTAATCTCATGTGCTTGTATGACACGCTTTGTGGTTCTTTGGGGGTCATCAAGTTTGATATTGAGCTTATGGTCTTATCCTTTTTTGAAAACCTTCTCTTCCTTTGGATTTTGAAATGTTTTGTGCACTATTTGGGATTGCCATTGATTATTATTCTTACTTATGACATTTTACGGTTTCCCTATTTTGAAGAGGTTGTTTCGTTATTTCTTCCCATGTTAGTTTTCTCTAGTGTTTGCTTGAGGACAAGATACGGTTTAAACATGGGGGAGTTTGATAAGCACATAAAGCGTATATCATTTTAGGGTCATTTTGCTGTATTTTTAAGGAAAATTATGTGTTTTATGTTATAGTTTATACTCTTTTTTCTATTTTGTGCTTGGGTATGATTCCTTTCTGTGTTTTGCAGGTTTTGGGCCTTTTTACCCCAGATTTGACCCATACATGAGTATATTTTGAAACCCCACGGACGCCCCTGAGTTGTCATGCCCGTGGAAGAAAGAGAAGAACAAAAGAACATTGAGGCAGCCAGCACCACGTCGGTCCATGGTGAAGGCCATGGTCTGTGATGTCTTTATTTCCCACGAGTCTTTTTATTTTCTCGCAAGCTCTTCGACTTCCTAGTGGTTATTATTCTATTATTACGCGTAACTGTTCATCTTCCAGAATTTTACTATAAAAAGGGAGGCTTTTATCCTCACATGCATCCCATCATCTCATCTTATACTCCTTTCCTTTCTTCAAGTAGATTAGGATTAATTTAGATTAGAGAGGGAGATAGAGTTGAAGTGAAGACTTACAAGGATTTCATCCCGGGTTCGCACAACGGTTCAAGCGCGATTTTCTGTTGAGCAATTCTTCTCTCTTCTCTTCTCTTTTCCTCTTTAGATTTATCATTTTAGAATAGTTGGCTGTTTAATCTTTGACTATATGTGAGTAGTTAATTTTTGCCAAGGGATTTAGTAGTTTATGAAAGTATAGTTGGATAATGTTTTAATCTAAAGAATTATGCTTATTTCATGATTGGTTGGATTTCGTTCTGTCAAGTGTTATTCATGTTGTGAGTTAATTTTTGGCCAAAATTCGCTTGCATACTTGGAACAATCAAGTGAACATTCGAAAGACGATGTTTGGTTGTTGGACTGCTTGAATAGACTGAGCATAACTTCATCTCGAAAGAGAGATTTATATGTTAGAGGGCTAGTAAGTAATCAAAAATATTAAACTTTAATTAAGTCAAATTAGCTTAAATGATTGACATTTGCTTAGTTTAGGCAAATTTAGTTGATTTCGAAAGAATAGACTGAGTTTTAGTATAGATTACAATTCCTTGAAATTAACCAATTAGAGAAAGCCACATGTTTATCGCTTTGATTCAATTCCCTTTCATAACTATGAAAATTCCTAGGCGTTTTCCCCATATTTGCTTTAGAAAAGTTTATTTGCAATTGTTAATCCAAACCACTTCAATTAGAATTTTGCTTAGCATATCTTAGGGAGATATAGTCCAATAGATCTACCTAGTTCTGTGGGATCAACCTTGATTGCTACAGTGCCACCATGCTCCGGCGGCCTTATCAATAAGACTGAGGATAAAGCCTATAATCTGATTGAGGAGATGGCGCTTAACAACTTCCAATTGTCCACTGTATGAACCCCACCTAAGCGGGTTGGTGGTAAGCATGAAGTTCATACAATTAATTTACTATCTGCTAAAGTATATTCCATGACTCAAGGATTAGACAAAATGAATGTTAATGCTGTAAACTCTAGTGCCCCTTCTCCTTGTGAAATTTGTGGTTCAATTGATTATATATCTCTGAATTGTCAAGTTGGGAGTCCTTTTTCTCAGGACCCAAATGAAGTTACTTATGTTCAAAATTTCAACCTGAGACCGACCAATGGCCCTTACCTTAATATCTATAATCCGGGTTAAAAGAATCATCGAAAATTTTCTTATATGTTGAATCCAAACACTATGAACATGCCCCCTATGAATGCTAGAGTACCCTTTGGTTTTCAAAGACCCTCATTCCCTTCTCAAATGCCCCAAAAGTCTAATTTGGAAGTAATAATGGAAAACATGCTTGTGGTGAAACAAAAGCAGGATGAGTATATAAAACAATTAGTATCAAAGGTTGATGTGCTTACGACCCATAATAGGATGCTAGAGGCCTAAATTGCCTAGAAAGCTACTTTTTCATCTACGCCCCCAAATGGATCTCCTAATAAGCCTAAGCTTAACCTAAGGCAGCAATGCAATGCAATTCTTTTAAGAGGAGGGAAACAACTAGAAGGTCCTAAGGAGGTCACCAATAATGAGTCTTCGCATGATAGAAATGAGCATGTCGAGAATGTTGAGAAAGAAATATCTTCACCTTCTAAGGAAGTAATTGATGATGTCGCGCCTAAGCCTGATGAGGTTCCTAATGATCCTAAGATCACCTCTCCAAAACCCTACACACCGCGTTTACCATTTCCTCAAAGAACGGCTAAGACAAAACTTGATATGCAATTTGGAAAGTTGTTGGACATCCTTTAGAAACTCTACATAAACATACCGTTTACTGAAGCTTTGACCCGAATGCCTTCTCATGCTAAATTTCTAAAAGAAATTTTGTCTAACAAACGAAAGCTAGAAGAATATAAGACTGTAGCTTTGACTGAAGAGTGCAGTGCAACAATTCAAAATAAGCTTCCAGCTAAGTTAAAGGATCCCGATAGTTTTTCAATTCCTTACCTGATAGGGAATGTGCCTATAAACCGTGCTTTGTATGATTTAGGGTGAAGCATAAGCTTGATGCCCGTTCTCTATGTGGAAAATTGGAATTAGGCGAGCTAAGACCAACTACTATCTCCTTGCAATTAGTGGACCGTTCTGTAAAATATCTTACGGGTATTTTGGAGGATCTCCGCATAAAAGTAGGGGATTCATACGTACCATTAGACTTTGTAATTCTAGAAATGGAAGAGGATACACGAACCCCAATCATTCTCGGGAGGCCATTCTTAGCCACCGTAGCTTGCCGCATCAATGTGAAAAATGGTACACTAACTTTTGATGTGGGAGATGTTCATGTGGAATTTAATTTATTAAGAGCTACTAAGTTTCCTTCTATTTTTGATGAATGTAATAAGATTAATGTGGTTGATGGTTTAATATAAGAAACCGCATCTAACATTAATTCTAATGATTCACTTGAGCACTTGATCTTGAACAATAGCACTACTGAGGATGGAAACTCCGAAGTAGCTGAGTGTGCTCAATTACTAGAAGCCTCTCCACCAATTCCGCCTTCTCTCACTAAGGTGGAATTATTGCAAGATGAAAGTAAGCCCTTGTCTGATGAGGCGAAAGCTCCCGAGGTAGAGTTAAAATCTCTCCCTTCATCACTGAGATATGAATTTCTTGGACCAAAATCTACATATCTTGTAATTGTGAATGCAAATTTGAATGCTATCCAAATTGACTCTTTGATTAAAGTGCTTATGAAGCACCGTAAAGCCATAAGCACCGTACTTAAAAGGGATTCATCCTTCCTTGTGTATGCATCGAATCTTAATGGAGACAACCATAAGCCTTCAATTGAACACCAAAGAAGATTAAACCCTAGTATGCAAGAGGTGGTTAAAAAGGAAATTTTGAAGTTGCTTAAAGCCGGCATTATCTACCCTATCTCAGATAGTGTGTGGGTAAACCCGGTCTATGTTGTACCTGAGAAGGGAAGGATGACTATTGTCAAAAATGAGAATAATGAGCTAATCCCTAGTAGGACTGTTATAGGATGGCGTATGTGCATTGATTAATGAAAATTGAATAAAGCCACCCGTAAAGACCATTTTCCCCTTCCCTTCATTGATCAAGTGCTTGAACGATTGGCAAAGAACTCATATTTTTGCTACTTAGATGGATATTCGGGATTCTGTCAAATCCCTATTCACCCAAATGACCAAGAAAAGACTACTTTTACATGTCCATATAACACGTATGCTTATAGACAAATGCCATTTGGGTTATGCAACGCCCCTGCAAAATTTCAACGTTGCATGATGGGTATCATTTCAGATTTTATAGAGGATATGATGGAAGTGTTTATGGATGATTTTTCTGTGTTTGGTACAATGTATGACCATTGCTTAGCTAACTTATCTAAGATTTTGCAAAGATGTGAAGAAGTGAATTTGGTCTTGAATTGAGAGAAATGTCATTTTATGGTGCAAGAGGGAGTTATCCTTGGCCATGTTGTTTCTAACAACGACACTGAAGTTGACAAGGCAAAGGTAGAGGTGATTGAAAAATTGCCGCCACCAACTTCTGTGAAAGGTGTAAGAAGTTTTCTCGAACATGTCGGTTTTTGCCGACAATTTATAAAAAACTTCTCAAAGATTGCAAAACCGTTCATCGAATTGCTTGTTAAAGATGTGCCTTTTCAGTTTAATGAAGAATGCTCAAGTGCTGTTCACAAATTAAAAGAGGCATTAATCACCGCCCCAATAATGCAAGCTCGAGATTGGGAGCTGCCTTTTGAAGTAATGTGTGATGCAAATGACTATACAGTAGGCGCTGTTCTAGGTCAGTGAAAGGACAATAAACTATACTCCATATATTATGTAAGCCACACTCTTGATGAGGTGCAAGTAAATTATGCCACGACTGAAAAGGAGTTTTTAGCAGTTGTCTTTGCTTTGGAGAAATTTCGATCCTATTTGATCAATTCCAAGGTCATCGTTTTCATGGACTATGCTGCTTTAAAACATTTAATAAAAAAATCTAATTCCAAACCTCGACTCATCCGATGGTTCCTTCTCCTTCAAGAGTTTAATTTAAAAGTCAAAGACAAGGCAGGATTAACAAATGTGGTAGCCGATCATCTATGTCGTTTAGGCCCAGAGGCCACTCCTAGTGAAGAGCTTCCCATTGATGATTTTTTCCTCGATGAGCAGTTATTAGCTATATCCCAATAAGTTGCCCCATGGTATGCTATTACGGTGAATTTCAAGGTGTGTAGTGTGTTACCTCCAGGATTGTAGAGCGTGTCGTAGAGCTGCAAATTAAACAGCTACTTTGATTTATAAATAATATTTATAGCATAGGAAAGTAGGGGTAGATCCTACGCGGAAAAATTATGATAATAAGGTACTTTAATTCTAAATGATTTTACTACTTGAATTTATTATAACTTCGCTTTGTATTACTAAAATAAATCAAATTTAATAAGTAAAAATCTGGAAGAATACTTAATATTGCTCCTAGATATTCCAAATTTAATTCTGAAAATAAAACAGTAAATAGCTTTCCTAAATAATCTAAAAAATAAAAACAGAAATAATAACATAATATTAGATTGAAAATTAAAACAGAAAATAACAAGCAGAAAATTAATGATAAAAATTACAGAAAGGAATCCAAATTAATATACTAAAAGTTTATAACTTTATAACTCCAAAATAATATGTAATTAAATTCAGAAAAATTATAATAGAAAATTAACTATAGAAAATTAAAACAGAAAATAAAATATGAAATTAGAGAAAGAATAAACTGCACTAATATAAATACAAAAATAAATAACACAATTACCTAGATTTTAGGATACAATTTCAAGGACTTAATAAAACCCTAAAAACATAAAATAAAAATTAAAAACATAATTTTCAATTTTATTAAATCAAAAACCTACACATATCCAATTCACGAAATAATTCTGAACAATTATCAAATAATTTTCAAAAATTCCAAAATTAAACAGAGGTAGAATAGAATACTATATAAACCTTTAAATGGACTAAAACGTTAAAAAACACAAAACGAGCTATTTTTAACCTAATTTCTAACAAACCGATAAATAAATGGCAAAATAGAATAGAAATTAAATCTAAAAATTATAATCGCACTAAAAATCAAAATCTAACTGACCTAATATTACCAAGACACTCTTAAAAGACTACTCTTTTGGGGGGTGTAAACAAAATTTATATTAAAGCTTATAAATTTAAGAATTAAAATTGACAAACTAAATAAATTAACTAAAATGCAATAAATAATTATCAAAGATACTAAATTTATGAAGAATACTTAGCAAAATCTATATCCACTATGCAAATTAATATTTATCATTAACATACAAATTGATTTATCTATGAATTAGACTGTAGAAGACATCAATCAGTGGATCTTCCCCGTTTTCCCTTATATTGTAGTTTATTTAGGTCCAACCTTAATATAAACCCTACTAGTATTGAAAACCCTTACACCAGCGCAAGAATTTCATCAAACTAGAGTATTACGTATTAGAAAAATGTCATCTAACACCTTTTAACTAATTTACCAGCAAATTGATTTAGCGAAGGTCTATAATGATTATCTAATAAAAAGAGATGGGTTTGAGCCATCCATGATTAATTAGAGTGATACTAATGCCTAAAACACTATAACTTTTACATATTAAAGCCTTTTAAACAATCGTATGAATTCATATTAAACTAACTAGCATGCATTCTAATTAATATAACACGAATATTATAAACAATAAATACTAATTGTTATAGAATCATGAATAAAAATCAACTAGACAATAAAGTATGAAACTTGTTTCAAAATAATTAATCTAGCATGGTTTCAAATAAATTCTACTAAGTACAGGGAAACTACTCACTCATATTAAAAATAAAATCAAAACAATTAACCAAAGCTTTCATGCTTAATAATAAATTAAACGTAAATAAAATGAAAATAAATAATAAATAATAGAAAACTACTTTGGCTTTTGATGGGAAGATGGATGATGATGATGATTTTGATGGTGATGATGATTGTGATAAGATTGCAAGAGGGATTTGATGATGGAGGTGAGGAAATGAGAAATTGGGGGGTGGCTGGAGTTGATTTTCAGAGGATTAGGCGTGAGATGTGAGTGTAGGAGAGATGATGTGTGGCGTGAAGGAGGCTAGGTTTTTGGTGTGTAGGTTTTAGAGGATAAGAGATAGGTTTTTATAGTATCATTCTACTGGGGTTTTCTTCTTTGGACTCCTTCTCTTCGAAGTCTTCTAATCCCTCTTCAATTAGGAGTAGTAATCCCAGCCTAAATAAATCCTTATCAAAATATTATTTTTCATAATTCATTTTTTTGGGGACAGACTTGATAAATTTGCTTGTAAAATCTTTCAGTAAATAAAACTCGATCTTCAACGTCTTCTCTTTTCCTCTTTATTTTATTAACGCTTAACCTGAAAAATATATAAAATACAGTAAATTAGACAAAATAATATATATAATATGATCAAAATAATTATTAAAACAATGCATGATTTATTACTTAACAAATTCCCTCACACTTAGACTTTGGACATCCTCGTGTAAGGAATCTTAGACTCGACCTACATGCTGACCCTCTTTCTTATAAATTCATGCATAAATATGAAATTTACACTAAGCATTGGCTTATTTTAAAAACAGTTTTATTCAAAATTAATTAGTTTTCTCTCTAACAAGTTAATAACTACTAAACGTCTAACTATCATCAAAGAGTTTCTTCATCGACCTCACAACATCTCTTTAATGAAGTAACAAGAACAATAACTATCCATCTCTTTTAAGCATGCATACACCGATCAAGAGGTCAAGAAAAAAAAAAATTCACGATAGAAAGATTGAAGTACGGTATGGCTATAAAGACAGTTAGAGCAGAAGGAATAACTCATTGAAATTGATTCTAACTTCCCTTGCAAATTTTTTTCTTCCTTTTTTTTCTTTTTTTTTCAAACTCTACTTGCGCACATATTCGAGGCCCATATAGAGTCTTAGAAATTAAACACTCCCTGTCTCACATTCACCCGAATAGGAGTGCTGAAGCAAATAATTTATTCTCATCATTATTTTTTTTATTGATTGTTAGTTTAGTGCGAGTCATTGATCGGCCCAAAAAGGGGCATGACTCTCCCAATCATGTGTTACTTCATATATAAGGCTTAACTTGAGACCTAAATTTAAGGGAAAAAGGTACCGAACCACCTATTCCTGCCCATATTGGTAATCTAACCTTTTTTTTTTCTTTTTATTTTCAAGACAACAAAAGTCACAATTTTAATGAGTTACTCTACAAATTCAATAATCTCAGAAATGGGGTAGGCCACTTTATTGCCTTTGAAGCAGATATATAACATGATCAAATAAGATGAATAATCATGATAGTTGCTCATTAAAGAGACATATGAGGTTCAACTCAAACTTCTCTGAATGACAGCTAACATGCTCAGAAGTCTTCACTCAAAGAATAATATACTATAAATAGTTAAGAAAATAAAAATTTTTAAGTAAGCAAGCCTAGCATAAACTCATATCATGCATTATTTATAAGAAAAATTTAAGAAAATTTTTTTCTTTTTTTTTTTTTTCAAGAATAAGTACTGCATGAACCAAATGCAAGATGCACCCCCCACACTTAATTCATGCATAGTCTCTAATGCATACAAAAAGATAGAAATAATGAAAAATAAAAGTAAAATTATATGGGTACTTTCCTAAAAAACGTTGGGTTGCCTCCAACCAGCGCCTTTGTTTACAATTGTTGGCTTGACGTCATGAAGCTCATGGATCCTCTAGATTGATTTCTTCAATAAAATTCACAGAGTCTCCATCCCTGAAATGTTTCAACCTATGTCTATTCACATTGAAAATTTTGCTAGTGGATAAGCTTTTAATCTCAACAACACCATGTGGATATGTTTTTACTACCTCAAACAGTCCAAGCCATCTTGAATTTAACTTACCAGGAAAGAGTCTCAGTTTTGAATTAAATAACAATACTTTCTCACCTGCCTGAAATTCTTTTCTGACAAGTTTGGCATCACGAAATGCTTTGGCTTTACCTTTGCAAACGACTGAATTGTCATAGGCTTCCAAGCGAATCTCCTCTAATTCCTGCAACTGCAATTTACGTTCTTTTCCTACTAACTCATAGTCAAGATTACATTGGTTCACAGCCCAATATGACTTATGTTCTATCTCAACAGGAAGATGACATGGTTTCTCAAAGACTAACCTATAAGGTGACATACTAATAGGGTTCTTGTATGCAGCCCTATAAGCCCAAAGAGCCTCATCTAGCCTAAGGCTCCAATCTTTCCTATCTGGCCTAACTACTTTTTCAAGTATGCCCTTGATTTCTTTATTAGAGATTTCAGCTTGGCCATTCATTTAGGGGTGATAACTAGTAGGTGCCTTATAAGTTATACGATATTTGGCTAACAAGGCACCTAAAGTTCTAATTGCAAAAATGAGTCCTCCTATCACTGATGATTGCTCTTGGTACTCCATATCTATGCAGAATGAGAGATTTAATATGTTTCACCACAGTTTTAGCATCATCAGCTCTAGTAGCTATAGCTTCTACCCATTTGGACACAAAATCAACAAGTACAAGAATGTAAGTATACCCAAAAGAAGGTGGGCAGGGTCCTATGAAATCAATACTCCAAACATCAAAAATTTCACAAACATAAACATTATATAAAGGCATTTCATTCGTTCTTGATAAATTTCTAGTCTTTTGGCATGCTTCACATCTTTTACAAAAATCGTAAGCATCACGAGAAATAGTAGGCCAATAAAATCCACACTCAAGAACTCTATGTGCTGTTCTTTTGGGTCTAAAATATCCCCCACCTTCTGAAGAATGACAGAAGGTTAGAATGGAATGAATTTCACTGTCATCAATACAACGCCTTATTATCTGATCACCACAAAATTTCCATAGGTATGGCTCACCCCAAACATAGTATTTAGACTGAGCTCTTATCTTTCTTTTTCAGCTCTAGACAAGTCAATGAGAAAAGTTGTGGTAACTATATACTTCACAATATCAGCAGATCAAGGTAATCTACTAC
Organism: Carnegiea gigantea; assembly: GCA_029747015.1. NCBI lineage: Eukaryota > Viridiplantae > Streptophyta > Magnoliopsida > Caryophyllales > Cactaceae > Carnegiea > Carnegiea gigantea. The sequence goes on along the minus strand of JAKOGI010000064.1, from coordinate 898,009 downwards.
TGACAGCATACAAAGTCTACATCCTTATGGTGGTTTACTATGTTTCTAAGTGGTAGAAACCATTGCATCCCTAAGAAATGATTCCAAAGTTGTGCTTAAATTTCTGAAAAAAAAAAATTTTCACATAATTTGGCACGCTGGGAGCTCTTCTAAGTGACAACGACACACATTTTTGCAACAAGCCTCTTGAGTCACATTTAAAAAAATATGGGATATTTCATAAGGTCACTATGCCATATCATCTCTAAGCAAGTGGGCAGGTGGAACTCTCGAATAGAGAATTGAAAAGCATAATGGCGAAAACGGTGGATTGGACTTGCAAAGATTGGTCCTTAAAGCTTGATGATGCTCTTTGGGCATACCAAATCGCTTACAAGACTCCTCTAAGCACCACTCTATACCGGTTAGTGTTTGGAAAATCTTATCACTTGCCAGTGGAAAAGGAACATAACGCCTATTGGGCTATAAGAATACTCAATTTTGATCTTAAAGCAGTCAGAGAACTGAGATTTTTGCAACTATATGATCGTAACGAAGCGTTTTGAAAAAGATGATATGATCCTCCTATTCAACTCAAGGTTGAGATGTTTTCAGGTAAACTGAAATCCTTATGGTCTGGACCATTTACCATCACCAAAGTTCAACCCAATGGAGCAGTGGAGATATAGAGTGAGTCTACCGGAGCTTTCACAGTCAATGAATAATGATTTCCTAGGCATTTTGTTTAGTGGATAATGATATCTTTTATCCTTCACAGGTGATGATATTGAGCAACTAAATGTAGTAAATCAAGGTCCAGTATGTGTACTATGGGGCTGAAAGTAATATACGGACAATTTGGGCTCACTTAGGCAATCAAGGTTACATGAATTCATAAACTGTTATAGGCGCTTTGATTTGCTACATGAATTCCCTTACTCACTAAACCGCCACAAAATGTTTGTAGGACTATCTAGACTCACTTAACCAATCAAGGTCCAAGAAATTCCCCTGATAAACAACTGACTACAGTATACTACAGCCAACCTCACAGGTGATGATAGCCCTTAACAAAGGCATTTTAATCATAGCAGGGCAAGCGATGTTTGAGGCGCCTCTTCAATTTTCTAGGTTTTAGTTCTTATTTTTGGTTTTAGTTATGTTTTTGTTTCAAGTTTGCACAATGGCACCAAATAAGAGACAAAGGAGTACCAAGGAGGTTGATTCTTCAAGTCAAGCATCACCCCAACCTCAACGGGCATCCCAAACATCAACTGTTGCGTGTGCTAGAGGCACCATCCCTCACCCTCTTAGTTTAACGCATCCTGATCATGTTGCTAGGTATAATTCCTTGAATGAACATATGGTTGTAGCAACTAGATATTATGATGAGGATTTGTTAACCAAGTTAGGAATTTTGGATGATATTCATTGGTTGTTTACCAGAGGTAGTATGGGCCACTTTTTAGAAATCAAAGAGCATACATATAGGGACCTGAACCTAGAATTCCTTATTACACTCCATGTTGAGGTCACTAGAGGACCTCAATGTCAAGCTAGATATATATCATTTCATTTGCAGGGATAATTATATGAACTGAACTTAGGTACCTTCAATAGTAGTTTTGGTTTTCCCCCTAGCATGGACTTATCGCACCGCCAAATTCCCTGCGAATTCAACCCGAATGCATTTTAGGGTGAACTTTCGGAGAGTGTTAGCTACAATACCGGTTCGTCAAAATGTATGAACATTAGAAACCACTACATTAGGGTAGCTCAGCGTATTTTAGCTTGTTCTTTGTTTACCCGGGACGATAGTCGAAACGTCCTAGGACTTTCTGTGCTGTACTTTCTTTCTTGTATGCTCAATGGAGACCAATTTGACCTGGGTTCGTTCTTAGCTAGGCAATTACATAGTGCTGCTGTTAGCACTAAAGGTAGGATAGTCATTGGTGGGATAATAACTACTATTGCTAGATTCTTGGGTGTTGAGCCTAATCCTGAGGATAGAGTTTCTGGGTCCGACTGGCTTAATCAAGCTGCCTTTGAGATTATGAACTTTCGTAAAGTTGAGGGCGGCTATTTGTGTTGGATTTACCCCGGGGGCCGCTTCCCAATGTTAATCGCACCACCCTTCTTCATCGAGGTAACCTTTATTGGTTGCCTGGTGAGGAGGAGGTTGTTCGACCTGTACCTCACCAACCAGCCCCTTGATCTAGTTAAGCAGGACCTAGCTCTTCTTCTCATCCAACCCCACCTAACTATTCTGACCTCCAAGACACCCTTAGGTCCATTCAAGAGGAGCAAGTTTCCCTTCGAGAATTTGTTGCTTCTGAGGGCGCCGTTCTTGGGGACTTTATCCAAGAGTACCACGATGAGCTTTGTGGGTTACTTGCTTCTTAGACCCAATATTTTCAAGACTATAGGGCATGTCTAGAGGCCTGGCGAGATTAGCATATCTCCTATGGCCAACCACCCCATCCTACTCCACCTCCTCCTCTCTGATCTTGTTTTTTGCTAATCCTATTCCCTTTTTATTATGTGCCCACATTAAGGGCAATGTATGATTCAAGCATGGAGGAGTTAGTCCTTATATTTGGCGTTTGATGCCTATTTTTGTTTGGTGTGTTTTTGCTTTGTATATGTTCTTGGTGGTAGTTTTTGTAGTTTGCGATTGTTTTTGTTTTAGAAGTGCATTTAGTTTTCTTCTAGGTTGTATTTTAGTTTCCTTCTTTTATTTATTTCCTTTGTATTTTAGTTTGCATTGTTTGTAGGAGCATGCATAAAAAAATAAAAATGAAAAAAAAAATTTGAAGAGTGAAAAACACAAAAAGAAAAAAGATCCTCCAATGATGATCTCTTAGATTTGGTAGCTTTCTTTCGTTTAGTTTGATCCTTTGATACACCCAATTGTGCATAAAATGTTTGCAAATAATTTTTCGAAATAAATTTCATGTTTTGACCAAATGGTGGATACGAATTGATTTTTCCCATGAGTCTTTACAAGATTTTGGCATATGTTTACTAATGAGCTAGTTTTGACCTTAGTAGATATCTCGTAAGACTTTGAGCCTTTAGACACTGTTTACCATTATTAGTCTCATATTTCTTTCATGTGTGAGTCTTCCTTGACGTCATTTCTTTAGAACTTGTTTTGATTTTCGCTCGAAATCATATTTCGCATATGCATTTAAGCAATATGATTAAGGCATTTTTCCTTCTTTGATTTGTTTAAGCCCCACGGTAAAATAGCCACCCTGGTTGCGTATGGTATCCCTTGTTAGCCCCTTTGATCTTGTATCCATTTTTTCTTCATTTGAACCTTCTATTATAACCTATGACCAAATACTTGTCTTACCTTTAAGTTAAGGCTAGAGGAGTGCTCTATTCTTTTGCATCAAGTTTGATAAGGTGTTAGTAAGATGGAATGATGTCTTGTGGTGTCATTTGGTTGTTTGGTGCAGGGTCGTGAGATATTGACTAATCCCTTGTTTTATTGTACAAAATATAGAGAAGAGTTGAAATTTAAAGTTCATTATGGATTTCCCGCTTGGCTATCCTTTCAAAAAAAAAATTTTGAAAATAAATAGCAGAAAAAGATGAAAAGAGAACCAAAAAAAAAAAAAAAAAAGAAAGCACTTAGCCTTGTTGGGAATGCAAGTTATTTGTGATTTTCGACTCATTCTCTCTTCATTTGAGGATTTATTTTGGATTGACAAGGTTTAAGAAGTATGTTGTTTGATGCATTGGAATTGTTTAGCTCTTAGTCTTTGGCTTCTAGCTTCTCATTTCCAAAAACATTTGTTCCCTTCTTACCTTTACCCTTAGCCCTGTTACAACCCTATTAAAGTCCCCATGATTGTCTAATGTATTTGCATTTTTAGTGACGGCAAATTTGAGAATCTTGTCAAGCTTATGGTAGATCTGCATCTAAGGCTGAGATTTGAGAGAACCTTTATAAATCTATACATTTCAAACACATGATTGTTAAGTGCCACATAACTATAGTGAGGTTCTGCCAGCCTTACTAGTTTCGATTGTTCCATATGCTGAATGATTGTATTTGACAATTGGGGGAGATTGCTTTCTAGTTCGACTTCAAGGTCTATTAAAAGTCTTTGAAGATTTCATTCCTACTTGTTTGTTAATGGCTTTTTATATCTTTTTGGGCTATGTTTGGATTAGCTTTGCCACTTGAATGTAATCGTTTGATAAGTGTATTTGGTCATTCTTTCTTTTATTCGACCTAAGATAAGTTGGAACCTAAAGCATATTGGTAATGGTAAATGGTCCGTGGGGTTAGTAAGCATCGATAGGGGGCATAGTCATTTTGCGGTAGTTCATTATCCTTTACTCACAGCTAAGGGAAAATGAAGAGGCAATAATTACAGGCTCACCACGGTCCGACCGTGGTCTTTGCCGGAGCTGAGTTTTTTCTCATTCTTTACTCGAAGGTCATGGCATAACATGGATGACCATGGGGAAGGTCAAAATACAGCCATTGAAGGGCAAATGCTTAAACTCCCCCATGCTTAAACTGCTGCTTGTCCTCAAGCAATGCAAAGATTAAAATTATACACATCCGCCTCAGCATAGATTTAGGTAACATTAAAATGGCAAAGCTGATCTAAAGATAGACTAAAAAGATACAAAAAGTCATTAACAAACAAGTAGGGAATGAAATTTTCGAAGACTTTTAATAAACCTTGGTGTCAAACTTGAAAGCAATCTCCCCCAATTGTGAAATACAATCATTCAACTTATGGAACAAGTGAAACTAGTAAGGTTGATAGAACCTCACTATAGTTATGTGGCACTTGGCATTCATGTGTTTGAAATGTATGGATTTATGAAGGTTCTCTCAAATCCCAACCTTAGATGTAGATCTACCATAAGCTTGACAAGATTCTCAAATTCGCCATCGCTAAAACAGTAAACACATTAGACAATCATGAGGACTTTAATGGGGTTATAACAGAGCTAAGGGTAGAGGTAAGAGAGGAACAAATATTTTTAGAATTAAGAAGCTGGAGCCAAAGACTAAAAGCTAAATAATTCCAATGTATCAAACAACATTCTCCTTAAACTTTATCAATCCAAAATAAATCCCTAAATGAAGAGAGAAAGAGTCGAAAATCACAACTAACTTGCATTCCCAACAAGGCTAACCGCTTTCTTCTTTTTTTTTTCTTTCTCTTTTCATTTTTTTTATTTTTTTTGAAAATTTTTTTTCTCTGTGCTCTCCTTTTTTATAAGAGCTTATTATTTTTTTTCTCTTTTTAAAGGGATAGACAAGGGGGAAATCTATAACGAACTTTAAATTTAAACTCTTCTCTAAATTTTGTACAATAAAACAAGAGATTAAAAAATATCTAACAACCCTGCATCAAACAACCAAATGACACCACAAGATATCATTCCATCTTACTAATGCCCTATCAAACTTGATGCAAAAGAATAGAACACTCCTCTAGCCTTGGCTTAAAGGTAAGATAAGTATAATAGGAGGTTCAAATAAAGAAAAATAGATACAGGCTCAAAGGGGCTAACAAGGGATACAATATGCAACCAAGGTGGCTATTTGGCCGTGGGGTTTAAACAAATCAAAGAAAGAAAAATGCCTCAATCATATTGCCTAAATGCATATGCGAAATGTGGTTTTGAATGAGCATCAAAGCAAGTTCGAGAAAAATGACGCCAAGAAAGAGTCACACATAAACAAAATATACGACCAGTAATGATAAACAGTCTCTAAATACTCAAAGTCCTACGAGACATCTACCAAGGTTAAAACTAGCTCATTAGTAAACATATGCCAAAATCTTGTAAAGACTCATGGAGAAAATCAATTCGCTTCTAACATGTGGCCAAAACATGGAATTTATTTCGAAAACTTATTCACAAACATTTTATGCATAATTTGGGCGAATCAAAGGATCAAACTAAACCAAAGAAAGCTACTAAATCTATAGAGATCATCATCGAAGGTTTTTTTTTTGGTTTTTGTGTTTTTCACTTTTCAAAGTTTTTTTTCCAGTTTCATTTTTTATGCATGCTCTTACAAACATTGCAAACGAAAATGCAAAGGAAACAAATAAAAGAAAGAAGCTAAAATACAACCTAGAAGAAAACTAAATGACTTCTAAACAAAACTAAACAAACAAAAACTATAAAAACTACCACTAAAAACATATACAAAGCAAAAACATGCCAAACAAAAATAGGCACCAGACGCCAAATATAAGGACCAACTCCCCCATGCTTGAATCACACATTGCCCTTAATGTGGGCGCATAATAAAAAAAGGGAAGGGGATTAACAGAAAACAAGATCAAAGTGGAGGAGATGGAGGAGGATGGGGTGGTTGGCCATAGGAGATATACCAATCTCGCCATATCTCTAAACATGCCCTATAGTCTTTCAAATATTAGATCCGAGAAGCAAGCAACCCACGAAGCTCATTGTGACGCTCTAGGACAAAGTCCCGAAGAGCGATGCTCTCAAAAGCAATAAACTCTCAGAGGGAAACCTGCTCCTCTTAAGTGGACCTAAGGGTGTCTTGGAGGTTAGAATAGTTAGGTGGAGCTGGATGAGAGGAAGAACTAGGTCCTGCTTAACTAGATCTAGGGGCTGGTTGCTGGCATGCAAGTCAAACCACCTCCTCATTGCCAGGTACCCAATAAAGGTTACCTCGGTGAAGAAGGGTAGTGCGATCAATATTAGGAAGCGGCAAAAACCGGTCCCTGGGGTAAATTAAACACAAACGGCCGGCCTCACAGTCTATTAGAAATTATTTGATGCATTGGAATTCTTGGCAAGTGGCCCTTGGTACGCTCGTTCCTCAAACTCTGGACCGTCAACTTCTATGTTTTAGTAAATGTGTCAATCATGAGTTGCACGAGTTACCTACCTTAAAAAATGTCCAATTGCCTAGATCACAAAGACTCCCAAACAATGGTGCCAAAAACTTGATCAACTACCGTAAGGTTGTCCATTTCACGAACACTTTTTCTTCCCCGGAGTCACTTGCTTCATAAACAATTTCTAAAAACTTGATCAACTATCATAAGCGCACTGAAGTATAGATAAAAGATATCCTTCCTCAGAGACTAATTGTAGCTTACTGAGTCCTACTTATCAGAATGTGCTAAGTAAAATTTTGGTTCAAGAGGATTAACAATAGCAAATAAACTTTTCTAAATCAATAAGGGAAAGATCGACTAGGAATTCTCTTAGTTGTGAAAAGAAATTGGATAAAAAAATAATGAACATGTGCTTTCTTCTAATTGGTCAAATTCGAGGAATTGTAATCTCTTCAAAAACTAAGCCTATTCTTTTGAAATCAACAAAATTTGCCTAGACCGGTAACTTTCTAGGCTAAAAGCCTTACAATAGATACGTGTAATCAACGAGTTTGATTACTTGCTAGCCCTCCTAACATACAAATCTCTCGTTCGAGACGAAGTTACATTAGGCCTTATCAAGCAGTCCAACAACCAAATGTCACCTTTTAGTTTTTCATTCATTTGTTTCAAGTGTGCAAGTAAATTTCGGCCAAAAATCAACTACAAAAATGCAAACACTTGACAAAATGAAATCAGACCAACCATGAAGATAAGCACAATTGTGTGGATTAAAACATGATCCAATACCAATTCCAAAAACTACTGAATCCCTAGACTAAAGAAAGTTATTTAGACTTGATAAAAGATTAATAACTAACCAATGATTGACGAAATCTGAGCGAAAAGAAGATTGATTGGGATGGCCTTTAACCAAGGGCTTCAGAACCACCTCAATGACGAACACTCACACTCAAGACTCACACCAATACAGTAAGAAAACTAAAAACTACAAAATTTAAGAAAAAAGCTAGTCTATGCTACTCTACACTTTTGCTTTGCTTAGAATGATTTTAGGTTGCCTCTACATGCTACAGAACATCGCTTTTTATAGAGAAGCTCGGTCAATCTCAGCCGTACAGCCGAGGGAAAATGAAGAGGCAACCGTTATAGGCTCACCATGGTCCATGGGGTGAACCACGGTCTGACCATGGTCTGTGCTGGAATCGGATTTTTGCTCATTCTTTGCTTTACTGTCATGGCATGACATGGATGACTGTGCGGGAGGTCAAAATAAAGCCATTGAAAGGCAAATGTATGGTAAAAAGACTAAAAATCCTGCAAAACATATTAAACAATTATACCCAAGCATAAATCAAGAATCGGAGATTAAATGACAACAATAAGCACAATATTATCCCAAAAATGACCCAAAATAGCCCTAAAATGATATACACATTAAGCACTTATCAAACTCCCCCATGCTTAAATTGTTGCTTGTCCTCAAGCAATGCAAAGATTAAAAGTATCCACAGCCTCCTAAGGATAGATTTAAGTAACATTCAAATAGCAAAGTTGATCTAAAGATAGCCTAAAAAGATAAAAAAAAGTCATTAACAAATAGGTGGGGAATGAAATTTTCAAAGACTTTTAATAGACCTCGATGCCGAACTTGAAAGTAATCTCCACCAATTGTCAAATGCAATCATTCAACATATGGAACAAGCGAAACTAGTAAGGCCGGTAGAATCTCACTATAGTTGTGTGGCACTCAGCCCTCATGAGGACTAAAAATGCAAACAAATTATACAATCATGAGGATTTTAATAGGGTTGTAACAGGGCTAAGGGTAAAGGTAAGACGGGAACAAATGTTTTTGGAAATGAGGAGCTAGAGCCAAAGACTAAGAACTAAATAATTCCAATGCATCAAACAAGATCCCCCAAAATAAATACCCAAATGAAGAGAGAAAGAGTCGAAAATCACAAATAACTTACATTCCGAACAAGGCTAACCGCTTTCATCTTTTTTTTCCCTTTCTCTTTTCATTTTTTCTGCCTTTTTTTTGGAAAATTTTTTTTCTTTGTGCTCTTTTTTTATAAGCCCTTATTATTATTTTTTTCTTTTTGAAGCGATAGCAAGCCTGGAAATCCATAACAAACTTTAAATTTCAACTCTTCTTTGAATTTTGTACAATAAAACAAGGGATTAATCAATATCTCACAACCCTTCACCAAACAGCCAAATGACACCATAAGACATCATTCCATCTTACTAACGCCCTACCAAACTGGATGCAAAAGAATAAAACACTCTTCTAGCCTAGGCTTAAAGGTAAGACAAGTATTTGGCCATGGGTTATAATAGGAGGCTCAAATCAAGAAAAGCAGATACATGCTCAAAGGGGCCCACAGGGGATGCAATATGCAACCAGGGTGGCTATTTCACTGTGCGGGTTAAACAAATCAAAGAAATAAAAATGTCTCAATCATATTGTCTAAATGTATATACGAAATATGATTTTGAACGAGAATCAAAGTATGTTCTAGAGAAATGATGTCAAGGAAGAGTCACACATGAAAGAAATATGAGACAAATAATGCTAAACAGTCTCTAAAGGCTCAAAGTCTCACGGGACATCTACCAAGGTCAAAACTAGCTCATTAGTAAACATATGCCAAAATCTTGTAAAGTCTAATGGGGAAAACTAACTCGCATCCAACATGTGGTCAAAACTTGGAATTCATTTCGAAAACTTATTTGTAAACATTTTATGCACAATTTGGGCGAATCAAAGGATCAAAGTAAAGCAAAGAAAGCTAGCAAATCTATAGAGATCGTCGATGGATTTTTTTCTCACTTTTCAAGGATCCTTTGCCACTAGCTGAATGCACTTTTGCATAATTTGGGCAAATTAAGTGGTATGGTGAAGATGTGATATGGAGATATGGTGATATCTTTTATGTCATCTTTCTTCTAATTGGTCAAATTCGAGGAATTGTAATCTCTTTAAAAACTCAATCTATTCTTTCGAAATCAACTAAATTTGCCTAAACTAAGCAAAAATCATTCTTTGAAACTAATTTGCCTTAATTCAAGTTCAATGTCTTTGATTACTTGCCAGCCCTCTTAACATACAAATCTCTCCTTCGAGACGAAGTTACTTTGGGCCTTATCAAGCAGTCCAACAACCAAATGTCACCTTTCAGTTTTTTATTCATTTGTTTTAAGTGTGCAAGCAAATTTCGATCAAAAATTCACTCACAACAATCCAAATACTTGACAGAACGAAATCAAACCAATTATGAAGATCAGCACAATTGTTTGGATTAAAACATGACCCAATAAAAATTCTACAAACTACTAAATCCCTAGAGTTAAGAAAACTACTCGGACATGATGAAAGATTAACTGACCAATGATTGATGAAATCTGAGCAAAAAGAGGATTGTCTGAGATGGCCTTCAACCAAGGGCTTCAAAACGGCCTCAATGACAAACTCTCACACTCAAGACTCACACCAATACAATAACCAAACTAAACACTACAAAATTTACAAAAGAAACTAATCTATGCTACTTTACACTTTTGCTCTGCTTGGAATGATTTTAGATTGCTTCTACATGCTATAGAACATCACTTTTTATAGAGATGCTCAGTCAATCTAAGCCACGCAGCCGAGGAAAAATGAAGAGGCAATAGTTATAGGCTCACCACGGTCCATGGGGTGCACCACGGTTCGACTGTGGTCTATGCTAGAACCAGATTTTTGCTCATTCTTTGCTCTACGATTGTGTCATAACATGGATGGCCATGGGGGAGGTCAAAATACGGCCGTTGAAGGGAAAATGTTGGGTAAAAAGACTAAGAATCCTACAAAAGACATCAAATAACTATACCTAAGCATAAATCGAGAATAGGAGAGTAAATAACAATATGCACAATATTCTCCTAAAAACAACACAAAATAGCCCTAAAATGATATAGACATCAAGCACTTATCAAACTCCCCCATGCTTAAAATGTTGCTTGTCCTTAAGCAATGTAAAGATTAAAAGTATACACAGCCTCCTTAGGATATGATGTATTTTGGAAGGGAAACACGAGCACTCAAACCTAAATTCAAAGCCAAAAGCAAAGCAATCTGAATTCAAGCTAAAGTCTAGGTGAATCCGTGTATGAGTGTTCGAATAAAGGATAGACTAAACTCTTGTTTAGATACAGAATCATCACTAAACTTGAGTTTAGGGTCCCTAAACTATGATGAAGATACAGAAATGCCACTTAATCGAGGTTTAGTACTTACTTAATCACAACCTTATTTGACCAAATTAAGGATAAGCAGGTGAAGGATTTAGGGGAGCGAAAGCAAGGTGCTTTCGATTCTGGTTTTCATTCAATGTCATAGTTCTGATTACAAATGTGCCTTGGTGAGGCATTAATACATGACCAAGCAAGCATCTACGCAGCATACAAGCTAGAGTGAGGTCTCCTCCCTAGGAAGGAAATGTCTTAAACAAATTAGTCTAGGCGCTTAAGGCTAAACTAGTTTACATGCTTGCTTAACTATACTAATTACAACCAGAACATTAAGGAAAGCAAAACAAATGATGTACTTAACTTTCACATGCTTTACTTAAGTTAATACATTAGTTTACTAGCATATAAGTGGAGAAAAACAGCCGTAACGCATGCTCCCATTTCGGCTGGCCAATTAGAATGCAAGGTCAGATTTCTTCCTTTTTGTCCTCATTAGTTAAGCTCTTCCCAAGGCTTCAAAGCAGCAAATGATGATGCTCTTGGCTACTAGACTCATGATTGAAGTAAGCAAGTAGAGAAGAAGCTAAGCAAATCCACTTGAGAAGGAAAAACACGCAGCAGTTTACCGGGTTCTTAAAATCAGTTTTTAGCCCAGTTTTGTACCCTTGTTCCCACCAATCAAAAGTGAGCATGGTTTTAATTTCAGGCCATGGAGGGAATCTTTGGGGTGTGTACAAACCCCTTTCAAAGAAATCAAGGTTGAATCATGTCTAAGCAAGAGATTTCTTCTAAATTATTTTACCGTGTAGTTTCGAACTAAAACTGGCAGGTTGAACAAAATGCCTTGATCACTTGACTTCGACTATGCATGAATGACTTTGAATGCTTGGTCATCTTAAGGATCCCAAAAATGCAAAAATATCAAACTTAAGCCACAATGTAGCTTAAGAAATCAGATGAACAAAGCTGGATAATTTCTAGCTGTTTAACCCGGTTGCAACAGTTTGGCTCTTCTCCAAAATTTGAGCCATAGCTTAGACTTTGGAACTTGCATTAGACCTTGCTAGACTCTTAGGATCCTCTTCCACATCTTAGCTGAAGGAGGCTCCATCATGCTCCCCTTGTTGAAGAGATTTGATCCTCAAATCTGCAAGGTGATCATTGGCTTGGGACGCACTCGAGTCAGCCACATTGAATGTTACTGAAACTCCATAGTCCCCCAGCAAATCAACCTTATAAGCATTGTCATTAATCTTTTCAAGTAGCTCAAGTGCACCATCAGCCCTCGGCATGAGCTTGTTCTTCCTCTTTGAAGGAAATCTCTCTTTCCTTAAGTGTATCTATACGAGGTCTCCAGGTTGAAATACCACCCTCTTCTTGTGTTTGTTGGCTTGAGCTTGATAGGATTTATTGGTCTTCTCTGTTCTGCCCCTCACCAACTCATGTATCTTCTAGATTTCTTGTACCCTAGCTGCTGCATCCGCGCATGGCTTTTGATCTGAAGGCTGTGGAGTAAGATCTAGTGGACTAACAGGATCAATCCCATGGACCACCTTAAATAGTGATAGACCAATAGCCTTGCTAGGAGCCCTGTTATAAGCAAATTTTGCATAGGGTAAAAGCAAATCCCAAGCGTTAGCATGAGGTTTGATCAAGACCCTTAGGAGTGTTCCTAGGGTTCGATTTATGACCTCAGTTTGTCCATCAGTTTATGGATGGCAAGTGGTACTATACTTGAGTTTAGTTCCCAATTTCCTCCACAAAGTAATCCAGAAATGGCTAAGGAACTTAGTATCTTGATCAGAAATAACTGATCTCGGTACACCATATAATCTAGCCACCTCCCTGAAACACAACTTAGAAATATGTCTAGCATCATTAGTTTTGTTACGTGGAATAAAATGGGACATTTTTGAGAACCTGTCTACCACAACAAAGATTAAGTCTTTGCTTCTTTGGGTTTTAGGCAGTCCAAGAATGAAATTTATACTTACATCAACCCAAGAAGTAGTATGAATGAGCAAAGGTGTGTAAAGGCCATGGGGTAAGGAGTGACTTTTGGCCACTTGACAAGTCCCACACCTCTTCAAAATGCCCTGTACATCCTTTTCCATACCTGGCCAGTAGTAAAGCTCCCTTAGCATGGTGAGTGTCTTGTTTTCACCATAGTGACCAGCTAAAGAGCCTCCGTAAACTTCCCTAATTAAGAGTTCTCTTGTGCTACACGTTGGTACACACAGCCGTGTACCCTTGAAAGGGAACCCTTCTTGAATAAGGAAATCACCTTTGGGGTGTTTTGAACATTCAACAAACAACTCCCCAAAGTCTTATATTTAGCATATAAAGCTTTTGGACGGTCAAAACTAAGTACGTAAGCATCTAATTGAAACAAAAGTAGATACCTCCGTGATAGAGCATCAGCATCTTGGTTAAGCTTTCTAGATTTATGCTTGATTGTGAAGTGAAATGATAGGAGAAACTTAACCCACTTAGCATGGCATGAGTTTAACTTGTGTTGATCTTGAATATATTTCAAAGCTTCAAGATCAGAATGAAGAATAAACTCACTTGCAATCAAATAATGACTCCAATGCTGCAAACACCTTACAACTGCATAGAATTCCTTATCATAGGTGGAGTACTTTCTTCTTGAATGACGTAGTTTCTCACTGAAGAAGGCTAATGGCTTACCTTCTTGAGTAAGGACACCACCTATACCAACTCCAGAGGCATCACATTCAACTTTAAAGATCTTACTGATGCACAGCAAAGATAGGATAAGTGCTTGAGTGTCTTCTTTTGATCTCTTCAAAGGCAGATTAAGCTTTTGGTGTCTAATGGAATGATGTACCTTTGACAACTTCAGTCATGGGAGCCCTGATTGTGCTAAAACTTCGAATAAACCTCCTGTAAAAGGAAGCTAATCCATGAAAAGCTCAAACATCATTAATTGACTTATGAGTAGGTCATGACTGAATAGCTTCAATCCTACTTTCATCTGCCCTTAGTCCATCACCAGTGACAATGTAACCCAAGAATGTTACCTCAGAAGTGGAAAAAGCACATTTCTTAAGGTTACCAATGAGTCTCTCATGCTTCAGAACAAGCATAGAACTTGAGTTAAATGGTCTTGGTATTCATGCTCATCCTTGGAATAGATTAGGATATTACCAAAGTAAACCACCACAAACTTGCCTATGTACGGCCTGAAAACTTGATTCATTAATCTCATGAATGTGCTAGGAGCATTTGAAAGACCAAAGGGTATAACCAACCATTCATAAAGCCCTCCCTTAGTCTTAAAGGCTATCTTCCATTCATCAGCTTCTCTAATCCGAATCTGGTAGTATCCACTTCGAAGGTCTATCTTTAAAAACACCTTGGAGCCATGTAATTCATCTAGTATGTCTTTAAGTGTAGGTATGGGATACCTATACTTGATTATGATCTTGTTAATGGCTCTACTATCCACACACATACGCATCCCACCATCCTTTTTAGGCGCCAAAAGAGCAGGCACAGCACAAGGACTTAAAGACTTATGGATTAAGCCCTTAGACTTCAATTCTTCAACTTGCCGTTGTATCCCCATGGTATCCTTTGGATTCATCCTATAAGCTGGCTTATTAGGTAGGATGGAACTAGGAATGAGATCAATGTGGTGTTGGATATCCCTTTTAAGAGGTAGACCCGTGGGTATTTCCTCGGGAAATAAGTGACATAAGTTTTGCATGAGTGTCTTGGCTACGGGGTAAATGGGTAAAGGGTTTTTGGATTCATCTTCAATGCTTAGAATCCACTCCTTAAAGGCCTTAAATTCATGTTGAGAGGCCTATAACAATGGCTCACTAGCAGCCAATAGCAAATCAGAATGGTTTGGCTTGTTTTGAGGCTTGATTTCATGGAGTTTTGATGGGGGTAAAGGGGATAAAGTGATCTTCTTACCATCCTTAGCAAAAAGAGTAAGTATTCAAGTAACCATTATGCATAACCTTATAGTCATATAGCCATGGTCTTTCCAAAAGCATGTGACAAGCATCCATAGGAATGACATCACATCAAAGTTCATCTTGATAGTTTTTTCCAATGGAGAAAGAAACTAAGGTGATTACCTTATGGTTTGGACAGTCCAAAGCTATATGCCCAAGTCCTTGACATTTGAAGCATCTTCTATTGCTTATGGGATTGGGATTAGGTGTACTTTAAGGGTTTGAGTCTCTTGTGGAGCTGGGGTTCTTTGTAGGAAGGAAGGGGACGGATTTTGTGGCTTGAAAATGGGATTAGAACTCCCCTTATTAAAGGGTTGGTTTTGGGTAAAAGGCTTAGGGTTTTGGGGCTTAGGGGGCTGCCTAGCTTTCTTTTGCTACTCAACCTTGTGAGCAAGCACACAAACTTCATTAAAAGTGGTGTAGGCTTACAAAGTAACCACATTAGCATACTTAGGATCAAGACCTCCTATATTGGTTTTCTCTTCGGGTTCTTAGAAATCACATTTGATTACAAGCTTCTGAAACTCCCTTGTGTATTCCTCTACATTCAGATTGCCTTAAGTCAAGTTATGAAGTTGAGAATAGCAATCATGAATGTAGGTAGGGAGAAGAAACCTGGCCTTGAACTTGGACTTCATCTTTTCCCATGTCTTGATTTTAGACTTTCTTTCTCTAACCCGTTTAGCACATAGGTTTGTCCACCACAATGAAGCATATTTTCTAAGTCTTAAGGCCGCTAACTTGACATTCTTGTCCTCTGGAACATCTTTGTACTCAAAAGCTCGTTCAACAGTATGCAACCAATCTAAAAACTCTTTCGGATCAAGCTCACCTTCAAACTCCGGGATTTCAACCTTGAAATCATTTGTATTAACTTGAAAGCATGGTTCTGGTCTAGTCATTCTTAATTGTTCATCTTCACTAGATGAATCAAGGTTATGACTAAAGACTTACTCTTGTCATCTTGGTTCAGATTGGAGAGGTTCTTCGTTCATCTTTTGCTTTTGCTTCGAGAAGGAACCAAGCTGCTTTCGTAGATACTCATTTTGAGTCTGAGTTTCTTGGTTATATTGAGAATCCTCATGGATCTTCTTCAGAAACATCTCATTCTGCCTCATAAGAGCATCAAATTTCTCTTCCAAACTCATGCTAGAACTCATCTTTCTCAAGGATTATGTTTAAGCTCAAACAAAGAATGCGTTTGGAATTTGAGTGGGAATGATTATGAAAAGTGGAGGGACATACTAGGCTAAAGAGGAACCAAAGCTCTGATACCAAATATGATGTAGCTTGGAAGGAAAACACCAGCACTCAAACCTGAATTCAAAGGTAAAAGCAAAGCAATCTGAATTCAAGCTAAAGTCTAGGTGAATCTATGTATGAATGTTTGAATAAAGGACAGACTAAACTCTTGTTTAGATATAGAATCACCACTAAACTTGAGTTTGGGGACCCTAAACTATGATTAAGATACAGAAACACCACTTAATCAAGGTTTAGGACTTACTTAATCACCACCTTAATCGACCAAATTAAGGATAAGTAAGTAAAGTATTTACGGGAATGAAAGCAAGTTGCTCTTAATTCTGGTTTTCATTTAATTTCAAAGTTCTGATTGCAAAATGTGCCTTGGTAAGGCATTAATACACGACCAAGCAAGCAACTAGGCAGCATACAAGCTAGAATGAGGTTTCCTCCCTAGGAAGGAAACATGTTAAGCAAATTAAACTAGGCGCTTAACGCAAAACTAGTTTACATGCTTAGTTAACTAAACTAATTACAACCAGAACATCAAGGAAAGCAAAACAAATGATGTACTTAACTTTACTACACTTTAATTAAGTTAATACATCAGTTTACAAGCATAGAAGTGGAGAAAAACAGTCATAAAGCACGCTCCCTTTTCAGCTAGCCAATCAGAATGCAAGGTGAGATTTCTTCCTTTTTGCCCTCCTTGGTTAAGCTCTTCCTAAGGCTTCAAAGTAGCAAATGATGATGTTCCTAGCTGTTAGACTCGTGATTGAAGCAAGCAAGTAGAGAGGAAGTAGAGTAAACCCACTTGAGAAGGAAAAACATGCAGTAGCTTACTGGGTTCTTAGAATCAGTTTTCAGCCCGGCCTTGTACCCTTGTTTCCACAAATCAAAAGTGAGCATGATTTTAATTTCAGGCTATGGGGGGAATCCTTAGGGTTTGCACAAACCGCTCTATAAAGAAATCAAGGTTAAATCATATTTAAGTAGGAGATTTCTACTAAAATATTTTGCCATGCAGTTTTGTACTAAAACAGGTAGGTTGAACAAAATGCCTTGATCCCTTGACTTCAACGGTGCATGATTGACTTTGAATGCTTGACCTAAAAGCTAACATCTTAAGGATCCCAAAAATGCAAAAATATCAAACTTAAGCCATAATGTAGCTTAAGAAATCAGATGAACAAAACCAGGTAATTTCTAGCTGTTAAACCCAGTTGTAACAGTTTGGCTCTTCTCAAAAATTTGAGCCATAGCTTGGACTTTAGAGCTTGCATTGGACCTTGCTGGACTCTAAGGACCCTCTTCCATGTCTTGGCTGAAGGGGACTCCATCAGGATAAATTTCGGTAACATTCAAATGGCAAAGTTGATCCAAAGATAGCCCAAAAAGATGCAAAAAGTCATTAACAAATAGGTAGGGAATGAAATTTTCAAAGACTTTTAATAGACCTCGATATTGAACGTGAAAGCAATCTCCCCCAAATGTCAAAAAACAATCATTCAACATAAGGGACATGCAAAACTAGTAAGGCCGGTAGAACCTCACCATAGTTTTGTGGCACTCAGCACTCATGTGCTTGAAATGTAAAGATTTACGAAGGTTCTCTCAAATCTCAACCTTAGATACAAATCCACCATAAGCTTGACAAAATTCTCAAATTCACCTTCACTAAAAATGCAAATAGATTAGACAATCAATGAGGAGTTTAATAGGGTTGTAACGGGGCTAAGGGTAAAAGTAAGAGGGGAATAAATATTTTTTGGAAATGAGGAGTGAGAGTTAAAGACTAAGAGGTAAATAATTCCAATGCATCAAACAAGATCCTCCAAAATAAATCCCCAAATGAAGAGAGAAAGAGTCAGAAATCACAAATAACATGCATTCCCAAAAAGGCTAACCGCTTCCTTCTTTTTCTTTCTTTCTCGTTTCTTTTTTTCCTGCCTATTTTTTTCGAAATTTTTTTTCTTTGTGCTCTTTTTTTTTATATGCGCTTATTATTTTTTTTCCTTTTTAAAGGGGTAGCCAAGGGGGAAATCCATAATGAACTATAAATTTTAACTCTTCTGTAAATTTTGTACAATAAAACAAGGGATTAATCAAGATCTCAGAACCCTACACCAAACAACCAAATGACACCACAAGACATCATTCCATCTTACAAACGCCCTATCAAACTTGATACAAAAGAACAGAAAGCTCCTCTACCCTTGGCTTAAAGGTAAGACAAGTATTTGGCCATAGGTTATAATAGGAGGTTCAAGTCAAGAAAAACGGATACAGGCTCAAAGAGGCTAATAAGGGATATAATACCCAACCCGAGTAGCTATTTTGCCGTGGGGTGTAAACTAATTAAAGAAAGAAAAATACCTCAATCATATTGCCTAAATGCATATGCGAAATGTGATTTTGAACGAGAATCAAAATAAGTTCTAGAGAAATGACGTCAAGGAAGAGTCACACATGAAAAAAATATGAGACTAATAATGATAAACAGTCTCTAAAGGCTCAAAGTCTCACAGGACATCTACCAAGGTCAAAACTAGCTCATTGATAAACATATGCAAAAATCTTGTAAAGACTCATGGGAAAAATCAATCTGCGTCCAACATGTGGTCAAAACATGGAATTCATTTTGAAAACTTATTCGTAAACATTTTATACACAATTTGGGCAAATCAAAGGATCAAAAGAAAGCTACGAAATCTATAGAGATCATCATTGTAGTTATTTTTTTTCTCACTTTTCAAAGATGTTTTGCCACTAGCCGAGTGCACTTTTACAAACATTTTATGCATAATTTGGACGAATCAAATGGTATAGTGAAGATATGATATAGAGATATGCTGATATCTTTTATGCCATATTTCTTCTTATTGGTCAAATTTGAGCAATTGCAATCTCTTCAAAAAATCAGCCTATTCTTTCGAAATCAACTAAGTTTGCCTAAATTAAGCAAAAGTCATTTTTTTAGAGTAATTTGCATAAATTCAAGTTTAATGTCTTCGATTACTTGCTAGCCCTCCTAACATACAAATCTCTCTTTTGAGACGAAGTTATATTAGGCCTTATTAAGCAGTCCAACAACCAAATGTAACCTTTCAGTTTTTTATTCGATTATTTCACGTGTGCAAGTAAATTTCGGCCAAAAATCAACTCACAATAATCCAAACACTTGACAAAATAAAATCAAACCAATCATGAAGATAAGCACAATTGTATGGATTAAAACATGATCCAATAACAATTCCACAAACTACTGAATCCCTAGAGTAAAGAGAACTACTCAGACATGATAAAAGATTAACAACTAACGGATGATTGATGAAATCTGAGCGAAAAGAGGATTGACTGAGATGGCCTTCAACCAAGGGCTTCAGAACCGCCTCAATGACAGACTCTCACACTCAAGAGTCATTCCAATAAAATAACCAAACTAAAAACTACAAAATTTATGAAAGAATCTAATCGATGCTACTCTACACTTTTCCTCTGCTTGGAATGATTTTAGATTGCTTCTACATGGTGCAGAGCATTGTAAAGCTTGTCGAGAGCTACAAATTTAACCACTACTTTGGTTATTAAATACTTTTTATAGCATAGGGAAGTAGGGATCGATCCACGAGGAAAGATTGTTGTAAAAGGACTAGCTTAATCCTAAATAATTTTACTAATCCAATTCATTAAGTCTAATCTTAATAATTCTAAAATAATTAAAATCTAATGAATAAAAATCTAGAAAAATACCCAATGATGCTCCTAAATATTCTAGATCATATTCTGGAAATAAAACAGTAAAAAGATTCCCTAAATAATTTAGAAAAATAAAAACAGAATAGTAACTAAAATTCCAATTAAAAAGCAAAACAGCAAATAATAAAAAGAAAATAAATATTAAAAATGTCAAACAGTAACCTAAAATATCATTCTTCAGGTATATAATCTTATAAGCTTTCAATTGTATCCAAATAATTCCAGAAAAATCAAATCAGAAAATTACCATAGAATATCAATGCAGAATATTAAATCTGAAATTAGAAATAAAATAATCTGCATAAATATAAATATGAAAATAATCAAGCAAATTACCCTAATTCTAGGACACAATTTTATAGACTTAAAAACACCTAATAATCGTGAATTAAAATTAAAAATCGAAATTTTCAAAATTAATAACCTAAAAACCTGCACTCATCAATTTCTCAAAATAATTCTGAAAAATTATCAAATGACTTCCAAAAATTACGAAATTAATCATGGGCAGAGTAGGAACTATATAAACAATAGGAACTCATAAAAATCAAAAAAGAACAAAAATAACTATTTAAAGTCTAATTTCTAACAAATCGGTAATTAAATACTGAAAGTGAATATAAATCAATTCTAAAATTATAACCACTCTAAAAATCAAAATCTAAACTATCTAAAATTACCTAGACACTCCTAAAAGACTATACTTTGGGGGGGGGATTCGATTGAAATTATATTGAAGCTAATAAAAATATAACAAACTAATCAAATTAATTCTAAGCAACAAATAATTATCAAAAATTGCCCAATTTATGAAGGATACTTAGTATAATCTCAATCCACCATGCAAATTAATATTTATCATTAACACACAAGTTAAATTCATTCATGAGTTAAACTGTAGAAGACATTCACCAGCGGTTCTTCCCCGTTTTTCCTTAGATTCTAGTTTAATTAGGTCCAACCCTAATATAAACCCTACTAGTTTTGATAACCCTCACACCAGCGCAAGAATTTAATCAAACTAGAGCATTAAGAATTAGAAAAACATCATTTAACACTTTGTAGCCAATTCACCAGCAAATCGATTTAACAAAGATCTAAAGCAATTACCTAATTAAAAGAGATGGGTTTGAACCATCCATGATTAATTAGGGTGATACCTAAGCATAAAAGACTGTAAATGTTACGTATTATAGTCTTCTAAACTATCAATCGAAATTGTATTTAATCAACTAGTATGCATTCTAATCGATTTAACACAAATTTCATAAACAATGAATGCTAAGCGCTAAAGAATCATGAATAGAAATCAACTAGGCATTAAAGCATAAAACTTGTTTCAAAATAATTAATTTAGCATGACTTCAAGAAGATTATACTATGCATAAAAAAATTACTCACTCATATTAAAATTAACATCACAAAATTTACCCAAATAAATCATGTTTAATAATCAACTAAACAAAAGAAAAAAATATCAAAATAAAATAAAAAGGAAAAGGGAATTGTCGTGGCTTGTGATGTGAGGAGATGATGGTGAGGATAGGATGATTACTATGGTGAGGAAGAAGTGTGAATGAAGAGGATATGAAGCGTGATGGAGATTAAGATGGTGATGAATGATGCTTTATGGTGAAGGAAGAGAGGAAGGCTGTCGTGGAGATGATGAAGATGGAGCTGCGTTGGTCGGGGTTAAAGGAGGGTGCCGTGGGGTGATAAGATTGATGGTGAGGTTATGATGGATCAAGTGATGAGGAGGATGGTTGACATATATAGGGAGGAAAGGAGAGGTGTGATTAGGGTTAGTAATTAGGGTTTCCTTCTTCCTTTCTTCCTTAAATTTCTTCTCCCTCAAGACTTCTAGTTCTTCACCAACTCTTGAAATCCTAGCCCAATTAAATAATTATGAAAATAAGATTCTCCATAATTATTATTTTTGAACCGTCTTTATAACCAAGCGTGTAAAACTCGAGCTTCAACGTCCTCTCTTCTCCTCTTTATTAAACTAATACTAACATGAAAAATATATAAAATAAAGTAAATTAGATGCAATAGTATATATAATATAATCAAAATAATTGCTAAAACAATGTATGATTTTTGACTTAACAAATTCCCCCACACTTAGACTTTGGACGTCCTCGTGCAAAGAAATCTTAGACTCGACCTAAAAATTGGCCTTTTCTTTTCTTATAAAATCATGCATACCTGTGATATTCATACTAGGTAAGGGCTTGCTTAAGAAAAACAGTGTTATTGAATTAATTAGTTTCCCTTTCAATAAGTGAATACCTGCTAGACATCCAACTATCCTTAGAAAGTTTATTCATCAACCTCACAACATTTTCATAATGAAGTAACAAGATCAATAATTATCCATCCCTTTTAGATATGTATACACCGATCAAGAGGTCTAAAACTTTATGATAGAAAAATTGAGGCACGGTATGGTTATGGAGACAATTGAATTAGGTAGAATAACTCATTGAGTTGATTCTAAACTTGCCTTGTATTTATTTTTCTTCTTCTTCTTTTTCTCAAACTCCACTTTCGCACATATTCGAGGCCCATATAGGGTCTTAGAAATTAAACACTCCCTGTCTCACACTCACCCGAATAGAGGTGCTGAAGCAAATATTTTATTTACATCATTACTTTTATTGATTTTATTTACTCACTAGTATGGGAAGCAAGCTTTCCAGTGGCAGTATTGCCTCAAAGGGTAGCACCCAGTAGCGCATGCCTCAAAGGGGTACTTGTCATTCCCAACTTTGACTCTCTCTTTTTTTTTTCTTTCTTTGTATAGACAAATAAAATCACATTTTTAATGAATTATTCAACTAATTCAATAGTCTAGGAGATGGGCCAGGTTATTTTATTGCCTCTAAATTGGATATATTACATGACTAGATAAGATGGATAATCAAGAGAGTTACTCATTAAGAAGATGTATGAGGATCAACTCAAACTTCTCTAAAGGATAACTATCATGCTTAGAAGTTTTCACTTATAAAAGAACAAACTACAAAATAGCTAATAAAACCCCAAAAAAAAAATTTTTTTTCTAAACAAGCAAGCCTAGCATAAACTCATATCATGCATTATTTATAAGAAAAGAAATTTTTTTTTTTGATTTTCTATTTTTGTTTCAAGAATAAAAACTGTAGGAATTAAATGCAGAATGCACCCCCCACACTTAATTCATGCATTGTCCCTAATGTATGCAAAAAGATGAAAATAATGAAAATAAAAGCAAAATTAAATGGATACTTCCCTAAAAACATTGGGTTGCCTCCCCACCAACACCTTTGTTTATAGTCGTTGGCTCGACTTTATGAAACTCCTGGATCCTCTTGTTGGATCTCTTCCACTAATTCAGCATTAATCTGGTAAGGCACTTTTTGAAACTCAGCATGATCAAGACTCTTAGTAAGCATAGTCCAAAATTCATCTTTGTTGGATAAGTCATAAATATTTTGGGGCAACTCATCAATAACATCAAGTGCATATACGTAATTCACATCAGCAGGGAATCTCATGGCATCAAAAATATTAAATTTAATCATTTCACCATCAAATTCCATAGTTAATGTTCCTTCATGCACATCAATTTTGGTTCTAGCTGTTTTTAAAAATGGTCTGCCAAGTAAGATGGGAATATCATGACATCCATCACCCATGTTCATCACATAAAAATCAACAAGAAATATAAGTTCATTTACTTGGACTAAGATATCCTCTAACACTCTGTCTGGGTGAATACTGTTCCTATCAGCTAATTGAATCACTATACCAGTTTTCTTTAATTTGCCTAGGTTCAGTTTGTCATAAACGGATCTAGGCATAATATTAATAGAGGCACCTAAATCAAGTATAACTTTATCAAAGCAAAGGTTTCCTATTTTGCAAGGAACAGAAAACACACCAGGGACCTTACACTTAGGGGGAAGTTTTCTTTGAAAAACGGCAGACATATTTTCCCCTACACTTATCTTCTCATTACCAATGAGCTTCCTCTTGGTAGTGCATAATTTTTTTAAGAACCTAGCATAACGAGGCACCTGGTTAATGGCATCAAGGAGAGGTATATTAATTTCTACCTTCCTTAATGTCTCTAAGATCTCTTGGTTAGCCTCATTCACCTTAGAAGTAGGGTTTCTAAATCTACTAGGAAAGGGTGGAATTGGTTTATAAGGTTCTCTTTTCTTCTCCCCTATTTTGTTAGTAGTTTGATTAGAATTAGTGTCTAACTTTGGTACAACCCCTTTAATCTCTAACTCGGGTTGTAATTCTCTACTCTTCCTAGGATCTTTTAGCTCTTCCCCACTCCTAATTGTTATGGCACGAACATTCTCTTTAGGGTTAGGGTAAGGCTGAGATGGTAACCTATTTTGCATTTGAGCCTGCAGGTTGCTAACTATGATATCAGTTGTAGTATGTTTCTCTTGAACCTAATTAAGAGTTGTCTCCAAGATCTGGAACCTATCGTCCATCTTCTTGAGGACTTGTTCCAGTAGAAAGTTGGTCCTATCCTGGTTAGAAGGTTGATGAGAGGGCTGGTCAAAACCAGGTGGATTAGGCCTAGGGCCATACTAAGGTTAGGGTGGTGTCTCCATCCTTCATTATAAGTATTCGAATAGGGATCATACCTCCTTTGATCTTGGTTAGAGTAAAGAGCATTAACATTACCTTCTTGTAGAATAGGACATGCATTAGTAGAATGCCCCTCTAGATAACAAATACCACATATTACTGCTTTTTGAATACCCCCAGTAATAATATTATTTAACATAGCAGTAATGTGAGATAGCCGATTCTCTAGAGATGAACTAGAACCTATCTCATTTACCCTTTTAACTTGTAAGCCCCTAGTACCAAACTGATGAGTGTTTTGGGCCATTACATTAAATAGATTTCTAGCATCAGCTGGGGTTTTATTAACCAGAGCTCCCCCACTAGTAGCATCAACTATATTACGATCCATAGGACGCAAACCCTCATAAAAATATTGAATCAATAGTTGTTCAGTTATTTGATGTTGGGGACAACTAACACATAACTTATTAAATCTTTCCCAATACTCACAAAAGGTTTCCCCATTCATTTATTTGATTCCATATATTTCTTTCGTAATAGATCCAATACGAAATGCAGGAAAAATCTTTTCTAGAAATGATTTATGCAATGCAGTCCATGTGGAAAAAGATCTAGCAGGCATATAATATAACCAGTCCTTAGCATTAATAGGTAAAGAAAAGGAAAAAGCCCTTAGTCTAATTTGGTCCTTAGGAATTCCTTCAGGCACCATAGCAGAGCAGGTAATAAGGAATTCACTAATGTGTCTACAGGGGTCCTCTCTAGCTAATCCATGAAACTTAGGTAATAAATTAATAAATCCTGAGTTTAATTTCAATGGCTTATCTAAAACAGCATAAGTAATAGACATTGGTTGGGTTTCTAAGTTAAGAGCAGCAAGTTCTCGAAGAGTAGACATGCTTACTCCTTTAACCCTAAAACTTACTGGGCCAGGCTAACTCCCTTTGTTTTCAGCTTTCAATGCTCGTTCTTCATTCTCTCCAATTTCCTTACCACTCCTAAATTTCATACACTCCTTGAAATCTAAAAAGAATAAAATCAAAAAAAAACTAGAGTTATGATAAAACAAATGAAAGTAGCAAAATTAAATAGAAGTAAACTAGCAATTTAATTTTCTTTCCCCGGCAACGGCGTCAAAATTTATAAAGCTTGTCGAGAGCTACAAATTTAACCACTACTTCAGTTATTAAATACTTTTTATAGCATAGGGAAGTAGGGATCGATCCACGAGGAAAGATTATTGTAAAAGGGCTAGCTTAATCCTAAATGATTTTACTAATCCAATTTATTAAGTCTAATTTTAATAATTCTAAAATAATTAAAATCTAATGAATAAAAATTTAGAAAAATACCCAATGATGCTCCTAATTATTATAGATCATATTCTGGAAATAAAATAGTAAAAAGATTCCCTAAATAATTTAGAAAAATAAAAATAGTATAGTAACTAAAATTCTAATTAAAAAGCAAAATAGCAAATAATAAAAAGAAAATAAATATTAAAAATGTCAAACAGTAACCTAAAATATTATTCTTCAGGTATATAAGTTTATAACCTCTCAATTGTATCCAAATAATTCTAGAAAAATCAAATCAGAAAATTACCACAGAATATCAATGCAGAATATTAAATCTGAAATTAGAAATAAAATAATCTGCATAAATATAAATACGAAAATAATCAAGAAAATTACCCTAATTCTAGGACGCAATTTTTTGGACTTAACAACACCTAATAATCGTGAATTAAAATTAAAAATCAAAATTTTCAGAATTAATAACCTAAAAACCTGCACTTATCAATTTCTCAAAATAATTCTGACAAATTATCAAATAACTTCCAAAAATTACGAAATTAACTATGGGCAGACTAGGACACTATATAAACCCTAGGAACTCATAAAAATCAAAAAAGAACAAAAATAATTATTTTAAGTCTAATTTCTGACAAATCGATAATTAAATACTAAAATTGAATATAAATCAATTCTAAAATTATAACCACTTTAAAATCAAAATCTAAACTATTTAAAATTACCTAGACACTCCTAAAAGACTGTACTTTGGGACGAGGATTCGATAGAAATTATATTGAAGCTAATAAAAATATAACAAACTAATCAAATCAATTCTAAGCAACAAATAATTATCAAAAATTGCCAAATTTATGATGGATACTTAGTATAATCTCAATCCACCATGCAAATTAATATTTATTATTAACACACAAGTTAAATTCATTCATGAGTTAAACTGTAGAAGACATCCACCAGCGGTTCTTCCCTATTTTTCCTTAGATTCTAGTTTAATTAGGTCAAGCCCTAATATAAACCCTACTAGTTTTGATAACCCTCGCACCAGCGCAAAAATTTAATCAAACTAGAGCATTAAGAATTAGAAAAACATCAATTAACACTTTGTAACCAATTTACTAGCAAATCGATTTAACAAAGATCTAAAGCGATTACCTAATTAAAAGAGAGGAGATTAAACCATCCATTATTAATTGAGGTGATACCTAAGTATAAAAGACTATAACTGTTACGTATTATAGTCTTCTAAACTATCAATAGAAATTATATTTAATCAACTAGCATACATTCTAATCGATTTAACACAAATTTCATAAACGATGAATGCTAAGCGC
Source organism: Carnegiea gigantea (assembly GCA_029747015.1). NCBI lineage: Eukaryota > Viridiplantae > Streptophyta > Magnoliopsida > Caryophyllales > Cactaceae > Carnegiea > Carnegiea gigantea. The sequence continues at coordinate 870,692 of JAKOGI010000064.1, read as the reverse complement.
TAAAGAATCATGAAGAGAAATCAACTAGGCATTAAAGTATAAAACTTGTTTCAAAATAATTAATTTAGCATGGCTTCAAGAAGATTATACTAAGCATAAAAAAATTACTCACTCATATTAAAATTAACATCACAAAATTTACCCAAATAAATCATGTTTAATAATCAACTAAACAAAAAAATAAAAATAAAAATAAAAATATCAAAATAAAATAAGAAGGAAAAGGGGATTGCCGTGGCTTGTGATGTGAGGAGATGATGGTGAGGATAGGATGATTACTATGGTGAGGAAGAAGTGTGAATGAAGAGGATATGAAGCGTGATGGAGATTAAGATGGTGATGAATGATGTTTTATGGTGAAGGAAGAGAGGAAGGCTGTCGTGGAGATGATGAAGATGGAGCTGCATTGGTCGGGGTTAAAGGAGGGTGCCGTGCGGTGAGAAGATTGATGGTGAGGTTATGATGGATCAAGTGATGAGGAGGATGGTTGATATACATAGGGAGGAAAGGAGAGGTGTGATTAGGGTTAGTAATTAGGGTTTCCTTCTTCCTTTCTTCCTTAGATTTCTTCTCCCTCAAGACTTCTAGTTCTTCACCAACTCTTGAAATCCTAGCCCACTTAAATAATTATGGAAATAATATTCTCCATAATTATTATTTTTGAACCGTCTTTATAGCCAAGCGTGTAAAACTCGAGCTTCAATGTCCTCTCTTCTCCTCTTTATTAAATTAATACTAACCTGAAAAATATATAAAATAAAGTAAATTAGATGCAATAATATATATAATATAATCAAAATAATTGTTAAAACAATGCATAATTTTTGACTTAACAAGCATTGCTTTTTATACGGAAGCTCGGTTAATTATAGCCTCACAGCCGAGTGAAAATGAAGAGGCAACAGTTGCAGGCTCACCACGGTCTGTAGGGTGTACTATGGTCCGACTATGGTCTATGCTGGAACCAGGTTTTTGCTCCTTCTTTGCTATAATGTGGATGACTATGAGGGAGGTCAAAATACAGCCATTAAAGGGCAAATGCTGGGTGAAAAGACTAAAAATCTTGCAAAACACATCAAATAACTATACCCAAGCATAAATCGAGAATAGGAGAGTAAAATACAATAATAAGGACAATCTTCTCCTACAAACGACACAAAATAGCCCTAACATGATATACACATTAAGCACTTATCAAACTTCCCCATGCTTAAATTATTGCTTGTCCTCAAGCAATGCAAAGATTAAAAGTATACACAGTCTCCTCATGGTAGATTCAGGTAACATTGAAATGGTAAAATTGATCCAAAGATAGCTCAAAAAATATAAAAAGTCATTAACAAATAAGCAGGGAATGAAAATTTCAAAGACTTTTAATAGGTCTCGATGTCGAACTTAAAAGCAATCTCCTCCAATTGTGAAATACAATCATTCAACATAAGGAACAAGTGAAACTAGTAAGGCCAGTAGAACCTGACTATAGTTACGTGGCACTCAGCACTCATGTGTTTGAAATGTATGGATTTATGAAAGTTCTCTCAAATCTCAACCTTAGATGTAGATCTACCATAAGCTTGACAAGATTCTCAAATTCTCCATCACTAAAAGTTCAAACACATTAGACAATCAGGAGGACTTTAATAGGGTTGTAACGGTGCTAAGGGTAAAGGCAAGACGAGAGCAAATGCTTTTGGAAATGATGAGCTAGAGCCAAATACTAAGAGCTAAACAATTCCAATGCATCAAACAATATCCTCCAAAATATATCCCCAAATGAAGAGAGAAAGAGTCGAAAATCACAAATAACTTGCATTCCCAACAAGGCTAACCGCTTTCTTCTTTTTTTTCTTTCTCTTTTCATTTTTTTCTGTCTTATTTTTCAAGAAATTTTCGTTCTTTGTGCTCTTTTTTTTTTTTTTGGTAAGCACTTATTATTTTGTTTTTCTTTTTCAAGGATAGCCATGGGGGAAATCCATATCAAACTTTAAATTATAACTCTTCTCTAAATTTTGTATAATAAAACAAGGGATTAATCAATATCTCACAACCCTACACCAAACAACTAAATGACACCACAAGAAATCATTCCATCTTACTAACACCTGATCAAATTTGATGCAAAAGAATGGAGCACTCCTCTAGCCTTGGCTTAAAGGTAAGACAAGTGTTTGGCCATGGGTTATAATAGGAGGTTCAAATCAAGAAAAATGGATAGAGCCTCAAAGGGACTAATAAGAGATACAATACGCAATCAGGGTGACCATTTGGCCGTAGGGTTTAAACAAATCAAATAAAGAAAAATGCCTCAATCATATTGCCTAAATGCATATGCAAAATGTAATTTTGAATGAGAATTAAAGCAACTTCTAGAGAAATAACTTCAAGGAAGCGCCACACATAAAAGAAATATGAGACTAATAATGATAAACAGTCTCTAAAGGCTCAAAGTCTCATGAGACATCTACCAAGTTCAAAATTAGTTCACTAGTAAACATCTGCCAAAATGTTGTAAAGACTCATGGGGAAAATCAATTCGCATGCAACATGTGGTCAAAACTTGGAATTTATTTCAAAAACTTATTCGCAAATATTTTATGCACAATTTGGGCGAATCAAAGGATCAAAATAAACCAAAGAAAGCTACCAAATCTGTTGAGATCATCAACGGAGGCTTTTTTTTGTTTTCCTTTTTTTGTGGTTTTCACTTTTCAAATTTTTTTTTTCATTTTCATTTTTATTGCATGCCCCTATAAACAATGTAAACTAAAATGGAAAAGAAACAAATAAAAGAAAGAAACTAGAATGTAACCTAGAGGAAAACTAAATACACTTCTAACAAAACTAAAACAATCAAAAACTACAAAAACTGCCACTAAAAACACATACAAAGCAAAAACACGCCAAACAAAAATAGGCATCAGCTGCCAAATATAAGGACTAACTCCCCCATACTTGAATCACACATTGCCCTCAATATGGCCACATAATAAAAAAGGGAAGGGGAGTAGTAGAAAACAAGATCAGAGAGGAGGAGGTGGAGGAGGATGGGGTAAGAAATTACCCGGAAACTTTGGTGCAATTGACCCTTCTTTTATGGTTGAACCGGATCAGTTAGCATATGAACATTGTCGTTTTTAATTGGTTGGCCCACTAGATATGGCTTTAATCGCTGTCCATTGACTATGAAAGCTCCAGTAGACTCACTCCATATCTCCACTGCTCCACTAGGTTGAACTTTGGTGATGGTAAATGGTCCCGACCATCGAGATTTCAGTTTACCCGGAAATAATCTCAACCTTGAGTTGAATAGGAGGACCATATCACCTTGTTCGAAACACTTCGTCACGATATGTTTGTCGTGCCATTTCTTAGTTCGCTCTTCTAAATACGCAAATTTTCATAAGCCTCTAACCTTAGTTCGTCGAGCTTGTTTAGTTGCAAAAATCTCCGTTCTCTGACTGCTTTAAGATCTAAATTGAGTGCCCTTATAGCCCAATAGGCCTTCTGTTCCATTTCCATTGGCAAGTGATAAGATTTTCCAAACACTATCCAGTATGAAGTAGTACCTAGAAGAGTCTTGTATGCAGTTCAGTATGCCCAAAGAGCATTATCAAGCTTTAAGGACTAATCTTTGCGAGACCGATCCATCGTTTTGTCCATTATGCTTTTTAATTCTCTATTCAAGAGTTCCACCTACCCACTTGTTTGGGGATGATATGGCGTAGCGATCTTATAAAATATCCCATATTTTTTTGAAAGCGACTCAAAAGGCTTGTTGCAAAAATGTATGCCGTTGTCGCTCACGAGAGCTCTCGGTGTGCCAAATATTGTGAAAATATTTTTCTTCAGAAATTTAAGGACAACTTTGGAATCATTTGCCGGGGATGCAATGGCTTCTACCCACTTAGAAACATAGCCAACTGCCACAAGGATGTAAAGGTTGTTATGGGAAGGCAGAGAAGGACCCATGAAGTCGATCTCCCATACGCTAAATAACTCTACTTCGAGTATGCCACTTTGAGTCATTTCATGCCTCTTGGAAATGTTATCTGCTCGCTGACATCTATCACAAGTCATGATAAATTTCCTTGTGTCCTTAAAGAGCGTGGCCAATAGAAGCCTGTTTGGAGTACTTTTGCAATGGTTTTATCTAGTCCAAAGTGGCCACCATAGGTTGAAGCATGGTAATGGTGTAAGACACTACAAATCTCATCTTCAGGCAAACACATTCTAGGAATCTCATCTCTACACAGCTTATACAGGAAAGGTTCTTACCACACATAGTATTTTGCATTGGTAAAGAACTTCTTTCTTTGTTGGTAGGATAATCCTGGAGGTAACACGCCGCACACCTTGAAGTTCACTATATCAGCATACCATGGGGCAGCTTATTGGGATATAGCTAATAACTACTTATTGGGGAAAAAATCATCAATGGGAAGCTCTTCACTGGGAGTGGCCTCTAGGCCTAAACGAGATTGATGATCGACAACCACATTTGCCAATCCTGCCTGATCTTTGATTTCTAAATCGAACTCTGGAAAGAAGAGGACCCATCGGATGAGTCAAGGTTTGGAATTGGATTTTTTCATTAAATGTTTTAAGCAGCATGATCTATGAAAAAATGACCTTGGAATTGACCAAATAGGATCGAAATTTTTTCAAAGCAAAGACAACTGCTAAAAACTCCTTTTCAATTGTGGCATAATTTACTTGTGCCTCGTCAAGAGTGCGGCGTGCATAATATATGGCATATGGTTTATTGTCCTTTCATTGACCTGGAACAGTGCCCACTACATAGTCACTTACATCGCACATTACTTCAAAGGTAGCTCCCAATCTGGAGCTTGCATTACTGGGGCGACGATTAATGCCCCTTTTAATATGTGAAAAGTACTCAAGCATCCTTCGTTAAACTCAAAAGGCACATCTTTGACAAGAAATTGAGTGAGAGGTTTTGCCATCTTTGAAAAATCTTTTATGAATTGTCGGTAAAAACGGATATGTCAGAGAAAACTTCTCACACCTTTTACCGAGGTTGGTGGCGGGAATTTCTCAATCACCTCCACCTTTGCTTTGTCAACTTCGATACCTTTGTTAGAATGCACTTTTAGAGAGGTTGATCAAATTATAGGCAAGATTGGTAAATGTGGTTATCGATCATCTATCTCATTTGGGCCAAGAGGCCACTCTTAGTGAAGAGCTTCCGATTGATGCTTTTTTCCCCGATGAGCAGTTATTAGCTATATCCCATCAAGCTACCCCATGGTATGCTGATATAGTGAACTTCAAGGTATGCAGTGTGTTACCTCCAGGATTTTCCTACCAACAAAGAAAGAAGTTCCTTACCAATGCAAAAGACTATGTATGGGGAGAAACTTTCCTTTATAATCTGTGCAGAGATGGGATTTATAGAAGATGCTTGTATGAAGATGATGTCCATAGTGTCTTACACCATTGCCGTGCTTCAACCTATGGTGGCCACTTTAGACCAGATAAAACCATTGCAAAAGTACTCTAAGCAGGCTTCTATTAGCCCACGCTCTTTAAGGACACAAGGAAATTTGTCATGACCTGTGATAGATGTCAGCGAGCAGGGAACATTTCCAAGAGGTATGAAATGCCTCAAAGTGGCATGCTCGAAGTAGAGTTGTTTGATGTATGGGGGATCGACTTCTTAGGTCCTCTTCCGACTTCTCATAATAAGATTTACATCATTGTGATGGTTGACTATGTTTCTAAGTGGGTAGAAGCCATTGCATCCCAGACAAATGATTCTAAAGTTATTCTTAAATTTGTGAAGAAAATATTTTCACACAATTTGGCATACTGAGAGCTCTTCTAAGTGACAACGGCACACATTTTTGCAACTAGCCTCTTGACTCACTTTTAAAAAAATATAGGATATTTCATAAGGTTGCTATGTCATATCATCCCCAAACAAGTGGGCAGGTGGAACTCTCGAATAGAGAGTTGAAAAGCATATTGGAGAAAATGGTGGATTGGTCTCGCAAAGATTGGTCCTTAAAGCTTCATGATGCTCTTTGGGCATATCGAACCGCTTACAAAACTCCTCTAGGCACCACTCCATGTAGGTTAGTGTTTGGAAAATCTTGTCACTTACTAGTGAAAATGGAACATAAGGCCTATTGGGCTATAAGGACACTCAATTTTGATCTTAAAGCAGTCGAAGAATCGAGATTTTTGGAACTAAACGAGCATGCCATGGGCCACTTACCTATAGTCGTGCAAAATTCTTTCAAAAGCTTGTAACTGTTATTTGCTAGTGTTTATGGGTGATTTTCTTTGTATGGTACAACGTATGACCATCGCTTGCCTAACTTATCTAAGATTTTACAAAGAAGTGAAGATATGGATTTGGTATGGCGCAAGCGTACTTTTGCGAACCTTGTTCGTCTGAACAAGGTTAAGATGATGATCTTTTGCCTCATCAGACTATTATAGGCACCTTAATTTGCTACATGAATTCGAGTATAGGCACAATTTTTTTGGTTTAGTTTGATCCTTTATGGGGACCAAGGTCTACTACCAGACAATTTGTTTCATTGGACCACATCAAGTTCGATCAACGCTGAAGTTGAGTCCATATCTATACTGACGTATAGATGTAGCAAATCCCTACCTCTATGAATTCGAGCATATTGGCATATAATTTGATCTTTGTCTATACCATATAAGTTTTTGCCAAAAGTTTGATTCGTATAAGTTTTCAATTTAGCAGCTTGCGGGAACTGAATATGGCTGACTCACTTAACCAATTAATTTTGATCTTCGGTATGTTGATTGATTAGCTTGTATCTATACTGTTGTATCAAAATGCCTTTGTTAAGGCTGGCCATTTTGTTTAATGGACAGCGATATCTTTTATCTCTCATAGGCAATTAGAGAGTTAAGTGAAATGGATAGTCGTAGTTCGGGGAAGGTAGTGTTTATTTTTCTTTCACAGTTAATGGATAGGGATGTCTTTTATCTATACTATGACTGTCCATGATATAGCTAACTGGCTAAACTGAAAAAATGAAAGCAAAGACTGCACCACTACATTAAAATGCCTTTGTTAAGGGCTATCAACAACTCATGCAAGCCCTACATCAAAATATGCATCAAAACCTTCCACAGGGGGCATAGAGAGAATGGTTTGTGCAAGCCTGGAGTAATCACTCATTAAAGATTCATTAAAAATAGGGCCTCAACCTCGGGCTTGTTAGGTGGCATAGGAGCAGCAAACTCTATCTTAACATAGCCTTGGTCGGGGTCATCATAAGAAATCTAGTCAGAATTAGGAGGATCTTCACAGTTCTAGACGTCCTCCATATTAATCTTAGGGGAAAGGGGTAATGCATCTAATATAGAAGAATGAGGAGAAACCATGCCCTCCTTCCTATGGCTAAACACAGTAAATCACCCTTTCACCACAAAAGATATCCGCTCCTCTCTTACATTAATGTGGGAACCAGTTGTCGCCAAAATAGGCCGACTTAGGATAATCTTGGAATCGTCAGTTTCAGGCATATCAACTATAATGCAGTCCTCCAATGCTCGAATATGTCATATATTGACTACCACATTGTCCAACCTACCTATAGGTTGCATCACAGAACCATCAGCCATTTGTAGGGAAAAGGGTGCGGCCTATAATGTTGCTAAATGCAGCTTATGAAACAAAGAATAGGGCATTATAGTGACACTTGCACCTAAATCACGTAGACCTCTCTCAATTTCCACCTTTTTTACAGTGCAAGGAATAGAAAAACTACCTGGGTCAGGGAGATTAGGGGGAAAAATGGTTGGGATCTCAACAACGTCATTCTCTTTGAAAGTGGCAGTCTTGCCACCATTATTTCTCTCCTACAATGCAAGCAATAGAAAAACTACCTGGGTCCGCGTCGGCTAAGTGCTCTTCTTCCTTTATGGTAACATAGTTACAGTGCTCTCGAGGGTTAGGTTTAGGTTTGATGGGATGTCTACCTGGGGGCGTAGATGAGCAACTAGCTTTCTGGGCAATTTGGGCTTCTAGCATCCTATTATGAGTCGTAAGCACATCAACCTTTGAGGCTAATTGCTTAATATACTCATCCTGTTTTTGTTGCGCCAGAAGCATGTTTTCCATCATTACTTCCAAATTAGACTTTTGGTGCATCTGACAAGAGAATGGGGGTCTTTGAAAACCAAGGAATACTCTAGTATTCATAAGGGCCATGTTCACAGTGTTTGGATTCGACTTATAAGAAAAATTTGAATGATTCTTCCAACTCGAATTATAGGTATTAGAGTAAGGGCCATTGGTCAGTCTCGAGTTCAAATTTTGAAAAAATTTTACTTCATTAGGGTCCTGTGAAAAAGGACTCCTAACTTGACAATTCAGAGATATATGCTCAATTAAACCATAAATTTCACAAGGGAAAGGGGCACAAGAGTTTATAGCACTAACATCATTTGGTCCAATCATTGAGTCATGGCATCTACATTAGTAGATAGTAAAGTAATTGCGTCAACTTCATGCTTACCTCCAACCCACTTGGGTTGGGTTCGTTAGTGAACCATTAGAAGTTGTTAAATGCCATCTCCTCCATCAGGCTATAGGCTTCATTCTCAGCTTTGCTCATTAGAGTTTCTCCTGTCGCCACATCAATAGTGGACCTCACAGGTTGGGTCACACCATTATAAAAGGCTTACATTATCATCCAACGCTAAAGACCATGATGGGGGCATAAATGTAACAGATCTTTAAAATACTCACAGGCTTTATAGAGCGTCTCGTCATCTCTTTACAGAAAGTTAGTCATCTGATTCCTTAGGCTCGCCATTTTGCTTGGAGGGAAGCACTTGGCAAAGTAAGCTCTTGTCAACTCATCCTAGGTAGTTATGCATCTAGTCGGCAAAGAGTGCAACCAAGCCCTCACTTTATCCATCAATAAGAAAGGAAATAAGCGTAGCCGAATCGCATCATTAGAGACCCCATTTAATTTCAGCGTATCACACACCTCTAAAAAGACAGAGCGGTGATGATTTGGGTCTTCCAAGGGAGTTTCGCTGAGCTAAGGTTGTTGCACCATAGAAATGAGTGTTGGTTTGAACTCGAAGTTGTTGGCATCGACAGTAGGGTGAGCGATGCTTGGGGCAATCCCCTGGACTCTGGGGGTAATAAAATCACGAAGAGTCATTCGTTGGTCACCTTTTGCCATATTTGACTTCCTTCTTACCTCGCGTCTTTGCTCTTCAGTCCTTTACTTTTTCCTCCATAAGCGAAAAGTCCTTTCGATCTCTGGATCGGGTTCGTACAAGATCGGACTTTGCATAAACTGGGAAAAATTCCTGCAAGCACTTTCATCAACACGACCAGCGCAGCTTAAACAAGCAAAAAAACAAAAATAATAATAAAAATAAATAAAATACTTGGTCTCTTATGCAAGGCTAACCCAACAGTTAACAGTTTTAGTCCCTGGCAATGGTACCAAAAACCTGATCAACTACCGCAAGCGCATGGATAGCCGTAGTATAGTTAAAAGATATCGTTACTCAGGGACTAATCATAACTTACTGAATCTTGACTATCAGAATATGCTAAGTAAAATTCTGGTTTAAGAGGATTAACAATAGCAAATAAACTTTTATAAATCAATAAGGGAAAGATCATCTAGGAATTCTCGTAGGTTGAAAGGAAATTAGATCAAAAATAATGAACATATGCTTTCTTCAAATTGGTCAAATTTAAGGAATTGTAATCTCTTCAAAAACTCAGTTTGTTCTTTTGAAATCAACTAAATTTGCCTAAACTAAGCAAAACTCGTTCTTTCAAAGTAATTTGCCTTAATTCAAGTTCAATGTCTTCGATTACTTATTAGCCCTCCTAACATACAAATCTCTCTTTCGAGACGAAGTTACGTTAGGCCTTACCAAGTGGTCCAACAACCAAATGTCACCTTTCAGTTTTTCATTCGTTTGTTCCAAGTGTGCAAGCAAATTTCGGCCAAAAATTAACTCATAACAATCCAAACACTTAACAAAATGAAATCAAACCAATTATGAAGATAAGCACAATTGTATGGATTAAAACATGATGCAATAACAATTTCACAAACTACTACATCCCTAGACTAAAGAAAACTATTCAGACATGATAAAAGATTAACAACTGACCAATGATGGACAAAATTTAAGCGAAAAGAGGATTGACTGATATGGCCTTCAACAAAGGGCTTCAGAACTACCTCAATGACAAACTTTCACACTTAAGACTCACACCAATACAATAACAAAACTAAAAATTGCAAAATTTAAGATAAAAACTAACCTATGTTACTCTACACTTTTATTAAAATACCCGTCCCTCAAGCAGCATCTCCATGGTAACCGTGTTATCATAGTTACCATAAACTCACAAAATTTTAAAACTTGGTCAACTACTGCAAGCGCACGGATAGTCGTATTGTAGATAAAAGATATCATTCCCCAGGGACTAATTGTAACTTACTAAAATTTTCTAAATCAATAAGAGTACTAACAATAGTAAATAAACTTTTCTAAATCAATAAGGGAAAGATCGTCTGGGAATTCTCGTAGTTGTGAAAAGAAATTGAATCAAAAATAATGAACATGTGCTTTCTTCTAATTGGTCAAATTTGAGGAATTGTAATCTCTTCAAAAACTCAGTCTATCCTTTCGATATCAACTCAATTTGCCTAAATTAAGCAAAAGTCGTTTTTTCAAACTAAGTTGGCTTAATTCGAGTTCAATGTCTTTGATTACTTACTAGCCCTCCTAACATACAAATCTCTCTTTCGAGACGAAGTTACGTTAGGCCTTATCAAGGAGTCCAACAATCAAATGTCACCTTTCAGTTTTTTATTCGTTTGTTTCAAGTGTGTAAACAAATTTCAGCCAAAAATAAACTCACAACAATCCAAACACTTGACAAAATGAAATCAAACCAATCATGAAGATAAGCACAATTGTATGCATCAAAACAGGATCCAATAAAAATTCAACAAACTACGAAATTCCTAAACTAAAGAAAACTACTCAGACATGAAAAAAGATTAAAAACTAACCAATGATTGACAAAATATAAGCAAAAAGAGGATTGACTGAGACGACCTTTAACGAAGGGCTTCAGAACCGCCTCAATGACCAACTCTCATGCTCAAGATGCACACCAATACAATAACCTAACTAAAAAATACAAAATTTATGATAGAAATTAATCTACGCTACTCTACACTTTTGCTTTGCTTGGAATGACTTTGGATTGCTTCTAAGTGCTGCCGAACGTCACTTTTTATAGAGAAGCTCGACCAATCTCAGCCACACAACCGAGGGAAAATGAAGAGGCAATAGTTACAGGCTTACCACAGTCCGTGGGGTGTACCACAGTCTGAATGTTATCTGTGCTAGAACTAGATTTTTGCCCATTCTTTGCTCTACGGTAGTGGCATAACATGGATGACTATGGGGGATGTAACGCCACCAAATTTACATAGTTCACTGTTTGCATTCTCTTCATTAGTTTCACCAATTAGAAGTAATATCCCAAATGATCAGGGTGTTACTACCGCCAAAAAGGACAAGGCCTTGCTTGTAAATGATAAATTTTTCAATGACAATCAATATTTACCATCAAAGGGCATTCACACCATCATAACCTATCAGATCATTTTGATATATATAGAAACCGTTCTAACATCAAAACGATTCAGCCATCTCAAGGATTACAGCAAAATATAGAATTCTGATCAAATATACAGTTTCAACACCAAAATATATCACAAAACAGTATTATAAACATCTCAACACTAATACACCACCATTTCATATAGACTTCCTGGCTCACTTATCATCTTCGGTCGTCCTGCCCGCCTGAGGGCGATTCATTGAACACTTTTCTAAAACAAAATATGAAAACATTTTGAGCTGTGAGCCATAGCTCAGTACATGTATTCCTGTATTGTTAAACGTTCACGAAAAAACTAGTTGGGCTCGCATTGCAATTCATTTTTAATTAAAAATAGGGAATGAGATAAATATGAAACTGCATTGTTAGTTATTATCTGATAGTGCACCCCTAGTAACTATTACGATCTGAAAATAGGTGCACACCTACCAAGCTGATCAGGGGATCTAACCTGAAGCCACACGGGTAACTGAAGGATAATGCCCTATAACTGATAACTAATGGGGTCACTAATTATGTGATAAATTAATGATTAAACTGATTGATTGATTTACTTACCAAAACATTATAATTTTTATAAATACGTGTTGATTTCTAAAGATACAGACAATAAACGTACTTCAAATTTTTAAATGTAAGCTCACTGATTAATATTATGCACAAAAGTGGAAGGAATGATAGATTAGGCCTTGCTTTTTGCTCAAAATGCTATTTTAGAAACATATAATTAGCAATTATTTTTATTATTTATTATTCAAGATAAAAAGTTAGTAAAACTAAAAAGTAGGAGTGAAACAAGAGCTAAAATGAATGACTTGCAACTTAGTACTACGATCTCCAATTGAGACTCAAAGCCCCAATATAGAAAGCTTAAGAAGTCCCAAAAAACTTTCATTTTGAACACCGAGCTTGATTCCCACAATAGGATTCCTAAATGAGGCTAGAACACAAGCATGTCAGTTTTGGTTCATTCTGTACAGTTTTGGGTAAAACGATCATAACTTTTTCCATAGACCTTGGATTAAAGCAATTTAAAAGGCATTTGAAAGCTAACACAATGACCAAAATCATAATTTTTCAATGGGCCGATCATCACCAGTTTAACCCCAAAATATGCCCTGTTTTCTAAAATCTCTAGCCCTCACTGTTTTAGATCTTCCCTCTCTTTTCACACAAGATCCTCAACTTAAACTATTTCTTAAAAGCCTGTCAATAAGCTTTGGTCCATCCTAACATCATACAAAACCACCACATTCAAATTCACTTCATAATCATATCCAATAAAGATCATTTTTCAATCAAATACACATACAAACCAAGCTTAATGCTAATTTAATCCAAACCATACATTACTTGCCAAAACCCTAGTTTATGGCCAACTTGGACTCACTCCAACTCATTTCAAATCATCAAAAACATCATCATAAACACCAATAGGTTAGAAGATGACAAAATCAAAGATAAAACAATCAAAATCCAACACTTTAACATTAGGCTTGCATGAACAAAATTGCCCTTAAACCCTAGCAGGCTCCAAGCTGATTTCAATCAATAAAAACATCAAAATAACCCTTGATTCTATCAATCTAACATGATCAACAACCATAAATAGCAAAATAAGAATCAAAACCAAAAATCCAAAGAGACAAGTTTAGGGTTGCTCACTTTAAACCTGAAGAAAGATGAAGATGGAGGTGATATTTGATGATATTTGCTGATTTAAGGATGGAGGATGGTGGCTAGAGGTACTAGGATATCGGGTGGGGGGCGGAGGCCACCGGGGCTGGCCAAAAACTAGCTAAAAAATACCTAACTAGCTGCCGGGGGATGGTTGGCATATAGGAGAGAGAAAAGAGAGAGGAAATGGGTTTTGGGTTTAGTTGTGTTGTTTTGACTAATCAAATCACTTGGCTGAGTTTCTAAGAAAGGTGACTTTTTGGATAACCATGGTTAAGCTTAATCATGACAATTAGTCTGGTTAATAAGCAAACTTGTTGGGCTTCAAATCGGCCGAAATAAGTTGGTTTCGGGAATAAAACGTATTGTAATGATAATGTTTTTACGAAACTCAAAATTAAATTTTTGTAATGTTACGGAAAACAAAATAAATTACTTAGATTAAACTTGTTAGGGCCTACTATCAATTCTTCCAAAGTTTTTGTTAATAAATTAAATATAAAGATAAAATCCAAATTATCAAGTGACGGCCCAAATAAATTTTTCCCCACCAGGATGAATAAATGCGATAAATGGATATGAGAAAAATTATTAACATGGGGTAATTAAATAAATAAACATAATTTAGGATTGGGCTATTGAAGGGGAGGTCAAAATAAAATAATTGAGGGGTAAATGCTGGATAAAAGGACTAAAAATCCTGCAAAACACGTTAAACAACTATACCCAAGCATAAATCGAGAATAGGAGAGTAAATAACAACAATAAGCACAATATTCTCCTAAAAGCAACACAAAATAGCCCTAAAATGATATACACATTAAGCACTTATCAAACTCCCCCATGCTTAAACTATTGCTTGTCCTCAAGCAATGCAAAGGTTAAAAATATACACAGCCTTCTTAGGATAGATTTAGGTAACATTCAAATGGCAAATCTGATCCGAAGGTAGCCCAAAAAGATACAAAAGTTCATTAACAAGCAGGTAGGGAATGAAATTTTCAAAGACTTTTAATAGACCTCGATGTCGAACTTGAAAGCAGTCTCCCCCAATTGTCAAATGCAATCATTCAGCATATACAACAATCGAAACTAGTAAGGCGGTAGAACCTCACTATAGTTATGTGGAGCTCATAACTCATGTGTTTGAAATGTATTAATTTATGAAGGTTCTCTTAAATCTACACCCTAGATGCGGATCTACGATAAGCTTGACAAGATTCTCAAATTCACCATCACTAAAAATGCAAAGACAATCATGAGGACTTTAATAGGGTTGTAACGGGGCCAAGGGTAAAGGTAAGAGTGAACAAATGTTTTTGGAAATGAGGAGCTAGAAGCCGAAGACTAAGAGTTGAACAATTCCAATGCATCAAACAACATCCTTCATAAACCTTATCAATCCAAAATAAATCCATAAATGAAAAGAGAAAGAGCCGAAAATCACAAATAACTTGCATTCCCAACAAGGCTGACCGCTTTCTTCTTTTTTTTTTTCAATTCTCTTTTCGTTTTTTTTCTGCATTTTTTTCGATCCTTTTTTTTGAAGGGATAGTCAAGGGGGAAATCCATAACGAACTTTAAATTTCAACTCTTCTCTAAATTTTGTGCAATAAAACAAGGGATTAATCAATATCTTACAATCTTGCACTAAAAAACCAAATGACACCACAAGACATCATTCCATCTTACTAATGCCTTATTAAACTTGATGCAAAAAAATAGGACACTCCTCTAGCCTTGGCTTAAAGGTAAGACAAGTATTTGGCCATGGGTTAGAATAGGAGGTTCAAATCAAGGAAAATGGACGTAGGCTCAAAGGGGCTAACAAGGGATGTAATACACAACCAGGGTAGCTATTTGGCCGTGGGGTTTAAACAAATCAAAGAAGGAAAAATGCCTCAATCATGTTGCCTAAATGCATATGCAAAATGTGATTTTGAACGAGAATCAAAGCAAGTTCTAGAGAAATGATATCAAGGAAGAGTCACACATGAAATAAATATGGGACTAATAATGATAAACAATTTCTAAAGGCTCAAACCTTCACGGGACATCTGCCAAGGTCAAAACTAGCTCACTAGTAAGTATATGGCAAAATGTTGTAAAGACTCATGGCGAAAATCAATTCACATGCAACATGTGGTCAAAACATGGAATTTATTTCAAAAACTTATTCGCAAACGTTTTATACATAATTTGGGCGAAACAAACGATCAAACTAAGCCAAAGAAAGTCATCATCATCGGAGGATTTTTTCCTTTTTCTATTTTTCACTTTTCAAAATTTTTCTTTCATTTTCATTTTTTTATGCATGCTCCTACAAACAATGTAAACTAAAATGCAAAGGAAACAAATAAAAGAACAAAACTAAAATGCAACCCAGAAGAAAACTAAATGCACTTCTAAATAAAACTAAAACAATCAAAAACTACAAAAACTATCACTGAAAAACGTACATAAAGCAAAAACACACCAAACAAAAATAGGCATCAGACGCCAAATATATGGACTAACTCCCCAATGCCTAAATCACACGTTGTCTTCAATTTGGGCACATAATAAAAAAGGAAAGGGGAGTAGCAGAAAACAAGATCAGAGAGGAGGTGGTGGAGGAGGATGGGGTAGTTGGCCATAAGAGATATGCCAATCTTACTAGGTCTCTAGACATGCCCTATAGTCTTGAAAATATTGGGTCTGGGAAGTAAGCAACCCATGAAGCTCATCGTGGCGCTCCTGGATAAAGTCCCGAAGAGCGGCACTCTTAGAAGTAACAAACTCTCAGAGGGAAACTTGCTCCTCTTAAATGGGCCTAAGGGTCTGTCAGAGGTCACCATAATCAGATGGGAGTGGATAAGAGGAAGAACTAGGTCCTGCTTGACTAGATTGAGGGGCAGGTTGGTGGGGTACATGTCGAGCAACCTCTTCATCACCAGGTACGCAATAAAGGTTACCTTAGTGAAGAAGCGTGGTGTGATCAAGAATGGGAAGCGACAAAAGCCGATCCCAGAGATAAATCCAACACAAACAGTCGGCCTCAACTTTACAAAGTTCTTAATCTCAAAGGTAGCTTGATCAATCCGCTCAGACCCGGAACTCTATCCTCAGGATTGGGATCAACACCCAAGAATCTAGTAATAGTAGTTATTATCCCACCAATGACTATCCAACCTTTGGTGCTAATAGAAGCACTATATAATTGCCTAACTAAGAATGAACCTGGGTTAAGTTGGTCTCCATCAAGCATACCAGATAGAATGTACAACTCTGGACATTCAGACTATCGTCCCGAGCAAACAAAAAACAAGCCAAAATACACTGAGCTACTCTAATACAGGGGTTTCTAATGTGCGTACAATTGGACGAATTGATACTGTACCTAACGCTCCCCGAAAGTTCACCCCAAAACACATTTGGGTTGAATTTGCGGGGGACTTGAAGGTGCAATAAGTCCATGCCAGAGGGAAAACCAAAAATACTGTGAAGCTACCTAAGTTCAGTTCATACAATTGTCCATGCAAATAAAATGATATATATCTGACATGACATTGACGTCCTCTAGTGACCTAAACATGGAGTGTACTAAGGAGTTCTAGGGTCAGGCCCCTGTATGTATGCTCTTTCATTTCTAAAAAGTGGCCCATGCCACCTCTGACAAACAACCAATAAATGCCATCTAAAATGCCAACCGGGCTAACAAATGCTCATCATAATATCTAGTTACTACAACCATACGTTCATTCAAGCAATTATACCTAGCAACATGATCAGGATGCGTCAAACCAAAAGCGTGAGGAATGTTGCCTCTAGTACGTGTAACAGTTGATGTTCGGGGTGCCCGTTGAGGTTAGGGTGGTGCTCGACTTAAAGAACCAACCTCCTTGGTACCCTTTTATCTCTTGTCTAGTGCCATTGTGCAAACGTGAAAAAAAACAAGGCTAAAATCAAAAATAAGAACTAAAACCTAGAAAATTGAAGAAATTAAACAAAAATATAAAAAATAAGAGAAAGAAAAGGATGGGCATGGTGGATGACTAAAGGTGAGATGAAAGTGAAGTTAAAGAAGAAGAAAGAGATGGATTTTAAGGAGAAAGATGAAAAAATAAGTGAAAGGAAAGGATTTGGTGTGAAAATAATTGGAAATGGCAAAGAAATGAGGGTAGATGAGTGAGATTTGGTTATAGAGTTTGGAGAAAGAAAATGAGGGTAGATGAGTGAGATTTAGTTATGAAGTTACATTAGGCCTAATCAAGTAGTCCAACAACCAAATGTCATCTTTCAGTTTTTCATTCATTTGTTTCAAGTGTGCAAGCAATTTTCAGCCGAAAATCAACTCACAAAAATCCAAGCACTTGATAAAACAAAATCAAACCAATCATGAAGATAAGCACAATTGTATGGATTAAAACATGATCTAATAACAATTCCACAAACTACTAAATCCCTAGACTAAAGAAAACTACTCAGACATGATAAAACATTAACAACTAACCAATGATTGACGAAATCTAAGTGAAAAGAGGATTGACTGAGACGGCCTTCAACCAAGGGCTTTAGAACCACCTTAATGACAAACTCTCACACTCAAGACTCACACCAATACAATAACTCAACCAAAACTACAAAATTTAAGAAAGAAACTAACTTATGCTACTCTACACCTATATTAAAATGCCCGTCCCTCAAGCAGCATTTCCATGGTAACCGTGTTGCTAGAGTCACCTTAAACTCACAAATTTTAAAAACTTGATCAACTACCGCAAGCACACTGATAATTGTAGCATAAATAAAAGATATGATACCTCAGGGACTAATTGTAACTTACTGAGCCTTCCCTATCAGAATGTGCTAAGTAAGATTCTGGTTCAGGAGGATTAACAATAGCAAATAAACTTTTCTAAATCAATAAGGGAAAGATCATCTTGGAATTCTCGTAGTTGTGAAAGGAAACTGGATTAAAAATAATGAGCATGTGCTTTCTTCTAATTGGCCAAATTCGAGGAATTGTTATCTCTTCAAAAACTCAGTCTATTCTTTTGAAATAAACTAAATTTGCCCAAACTAAGCAAAAGTCTTTCTTTCAAACTAATTTGCTATAATTTCAAGTTCAATGTCTTTGATTACTTACTCGCCCATCCAACATGCAACTCTCTTTCGAGACGAATTTACATTAGGCCTTATCAAGCAGTCTAGCAACCAAATGTCACCTTTCAGTTTTTCATTCATTTGTTTCAAATGTGCAAGCAAATTTCGGCCAAAAATCAACTCACAACAATCCAAACACTTGACAAAATAAAATCAAATCAATCATGAAGATAAGCATAATTATATGAATTAAAATTTGATCCAATAACAATTTCACAAACTACTAAATCCCTAGACTAAAGAAAACTATTAAGACATGAAAAAAGATTAACAACTAACCAATGATTGATGAAATCTGAGCGAAAAGAGGATTGACTGAGATGGCCATCAACGAAGGGCTTCAGAACTGCCTCGATGACAAACTCTCACACTCAAGATTCACACCAATACAATAACATAACTAAAAACTACAAAATTTAAGAAAGAAACTAATCTATGCTACTCCACACTTTTGCTTTGCTTGGGATGATTTTTGATTGCTTCTACATGCGACAGAATGTTCGTTTTTATAAAGAAGCTCAGTCAATCTTGGCCAAACAGTCGAGAGGAAATGAAGAGGCAACAGTTATAGGCTCACCACGGTCCGTGGGGTATACCACGGTCCAATCATGGTCTGTGCTGGAACCAGGTTTTTGCTCATTCTTTGCTCTACGGTCATGGCATAATATGGATGACCATAGGGGAGGTCAAAATACAGCCATTGAAGGGCTAATGCTAGATAAAAAGACTAAAAATCCTACAAAATACATCAAACAACTATACCTAAGCATGAATCGAGAATAGGAGAGTAAATAACATCAATAAGCACAATATTCTCCTAAAAATAACACAAAATAACCCTAAAATGACATACACATTAAGCACTTATCAAACTCCCCTATGCTTAAACTATTGCTTATCCTCAAGCAATACAAAGGTTAAAAATATACACAGCCTCCTCAGGATAGACTTAGGTAGCATTCAAATGCAAAGCTGATCCAAAGATAGCCCAAAAAGATACAAAAAGTCATTGACAAACAGGTAGGGAATGAAATTTTCTAAGACTTTTAATAGACCTCGATGTCAAACTTGAAAGCAATCTCCCCCAATTGTCAAATACAATCATTCAACATATGGAACAATCGAAACTAGTAAGGCCTGTAGAACCTCACTATAGTTATGTGGCACTCAGCACTCATGTGTTTGAAATGTATGGATTTATGAAAGTTCTCTCAAATCTCAACCTCAGACGCAGATCTACCATAAGTTTGGCAAAATTCTGAAAATTTCCATCACTAAAAATGCAAACACATTAGACAAACATGAGCACTTTAATAGGGTTGTAACAGGGCTAAGGGTAAAGGTAAGAGGGGAACAAATGTTTTTGAAGATGTGGAGCTAGAAGCTAAAGACTAAGAGGTGAACAATTCCGACGTATCAAACAACATCCTTCTTAAACCTTATCAATGCAAAATAAATCCCCAAATGAAGAGAGAAAGAGTCAAATATCACAAATAACTTGCATTCCCAACAAGGCTAACCACTTTCTTCCTTTTTTTTTTTTTTTGGTTCTCGTTCATTTTTTTCTGCTTTTTTTTGATTTTTTTTTGGTGCTCTTTTTTTTTTATAAGCACTTATGATTTTTTTTTTTTTTTAAGGAATTAGTCCTGCAAAGAATTCAATAACAAAAAAAGAAACAAATATAGAGTTCTACGAAATTAGTTCCATAGAGACAAAGGAGTACCAAGGAGGTTGGTTTTTCAAGTCAAGCACCACCCTGACCTCAACAGGCATCTCGAACATCAACCATTGCACGTGGAAGAGGTAACATTCCTCACCCCCTTGGTTCAACGCATCCTGATCATGTTGCTAGGTATAATTGCTTGAATGAATGTATGGTTATAGCAACTAGATATTATGATGAGGATTTATTAGCCCGATTGGGAATTTTGGATGATATTCGTTAGTTGTTTGCCAGAGGTGGCATGGGCCACGTTTTAGAAATCAAAGACCATACATACAGGGACCTGAACCTAGATTTCCTTAGTACATGCCATGTTAAGGTCACTAGAGGACCTCAATGTCAAGCGAGATATATATCTTTTTATTTGCAGGGACAATTGTATGAACTGAACTTTGGTACCTTCAACAGTATTTTTGGTCTTCCCACTAGCATGGACTTATCGTACCACTAACTCCCCTATGAATTCAACCCGAATGCGTTTTGGAGTGAACTTTCGGGGAGTGTTAGGCACAGTACCAGTTCGTCAAAAGCTACGCATATCAGAAACCCCTGTATTATAGTATCTCAGCGCATTTTGGCTTTTTTTTTTTGCTCGGGATGATAGTCTGAATGTCCTAAGACTTTCTGTGCTGTACTTTCTCTCTTATACGCTCGATGAAGGCCAACTTGACCCAGGCTCATTCTTAGCTAGGTAATTACATAGTGCTGCTGTTAGCACTAAAGGTAGGATAGTCATTGGTGGGATAATAACTACTACTACTAGATTCTTGGGTTTTGAGCCCAATCCTGAGGATAGAGTTTCCGGGCCTGAGCCGCTTGATCAGGCTGCCTTTAAGATTATGAACTCTATAAAGTTGAGGCCGGCTGTTTGTGCTGGATTTATCCCTAGGACCGACTTTTGCTGCTTCCCAATGTTGATCGCACCACCTTTCTTCACCGAGGTGACCTTTATTGGGTACCGGCTGATGAGGAGGTTGTTCAACCTACACCCTACCAACCCGCCCCTCAATCTAGTCAAGCAGGACCTAGTTCTTCCTCTCATCCACCACCACTTGACTATTCTAACCTCCAAGACAACCTTAGGTCCATTCAAGTGGAGCAAGTTTTCCTCCGAGAGTTTGTTGCTTCTGAGAGCGACGCTCTTTAGGACTATGTCCAAGAGTGCCACGATGAGCTTCGTGAGTTGCTTGCTTCCCAAACCCAATATTTCCAAGACTATAAGGCATATCTACAGACTTGGCAATATTTGGCATATCTCCTATGTCCAACCACCATATGTCCCCCCACCTCCTCCTCTTTGATCTTATTTTCTGGTACTCCTCTTCCCTTTTTTGTTATGTTCCCCTATTGAGGGCAATGTGGGATTCAAGCATGGGGGAGTTAGTCTGTACATTTGACGTCTGATGCCTATTTTTGTTTGGTGTGTTTTGCGTTGCATATATTTTTAGTGGTAGTTTTTGATTGGTTTAGTTTTGTTTAGAAGTGCATTTAGTTTTCTTCTAGGTTGCATTTTGGTTTCTTTCTTTTATTTATTTCCTTTGCATTTTAGTTTGCATTGTTTGTAGGAGCATGTATAAAAAATAAAAGTGAAAAAAAGAAATTTTGAACAGTAAAAAACACAAAAAAACTAAAAAAGAAACAAAAAATCCTTCGATGATGATCTTTATAGATTTGGTAGCTTTCTCTGGTTTAGTTTGATCCTTTGATTCGCTCAAATTCTGCATAAAATGTTTGCGAATAGGTTTTCAAAATAAATTCCATGTTTTGACCTCAAGTTGGATGCGAATTGATTTTCCCCATGAGTCTTTACAAGATTTTGGCATATGTTTACTAGTTAGCTAGTTTTGACCTTGGTGGATGTCCCGTGAGACTTTGAGCCTTTAGAGACTCCTTATCATTATTAGTCTCATATTTCTTTCATATGTGACTCTTCCTTGATGTCACTTCTCTAGAACTTGCTTTGATTCTCGTTCAAAATCACATTTTGCATATGCATTTAGGCAATATAATTGAGGCATTTTTCTTTGTTTGATTTGTTTAAACCCCATGGCCAAATAGCTACCCTGGTTGCGTATTGTATCCCTTGTTAGCCCGTTTGAGCCTCTATCTGTTTTTCCTGATTTGAACCTCCTATTGTAACCCATGGCCAAATACTTATCTTACCTTTAAGCCAAGGCTAGAGGGGTGTTCTATTCTTTTGCATCAAGTTTGATAGGGCGTTACTACGATAGAACGATGCTTATGGTGTCATTTGGTTGTTTGGTGCAGGGTTGTGAGATATTGATTAATCCCTTGTTTTATTATACAAAATTTAGAGACTAGTTAAAATTTAAAGCTGTTTATGGATTTCCCCCTTGGCTATCCCTTCAGAAAGAAAAAAGATAAATAATAAGTGCTTATTAAAAAAAAGACCACAAAGGAAAAAAATTTTCAAAAAAAAAAAGGCAGAAAAAATAAAAAGAGAACCCAAAAAAAAAAAAAAAAAAAGAGAGTGGTTAGCCTTGTTGGAAATGCAAGTTATTTGTGATTTTCGACTCTTTCTCTCTTCATTTGGGGATTTATTTTAGATTGATAAAGTTTAAGAAGGATGTTGTTTGATGCATTGGAATTATTTAGCTCTTTATCTTTGGCTTCCATGTCCTCATTTCCAAAAATTTTTGTTCCCCTCTTACCTTTACTATTAGCCTCACTACAACCCTATTAAAGTCCTTATGATTGTCTAATGTGTTTGCATTATTAGTGACGCCGAATTTGAGAATCTTGTTAAGCTGGTGATAGATCTGCGTCTAAGGTTGAGATTTGTGAGAACCTTCATAAATCTATACATTTCAAACACATGGGTGTTGAGTGCCACATAACTATAGTAAGGTTCTATTGCCCTTACTAGTTTCGATTGTTCCATATGTTGAATTATTGTATTTGACAATTGGGGGTGATTGCTTTCAAGTTCGACATTTAGGTTTATAAAAAGTCTTTAAAAATTTCATTCCCTACCTATTTGTTAATGACTTTTTGTATCTTTTTGGGCTATCTTTGGATCAGCTTTGCCGTTTGAATGTGACCTTAATCTATCCTGAGGAGGCTGTGTATATTTTTAATTTTTATGTTGCTTGAGGACAAGCAACAGTTTAAGTATGGGGGAGTTGGATAAGTGCTTAATGTGCATATCATTTTAGGGCTATTTTGTATCGTTTTTAGGAGAATATTGTGCTTATTGTTGTTATTTACTCTCCTATTCTCGACTTATACTTGGGTATAGTTGTTTGACGTGTTTTACAGGAGTTTTAGTCTTTTTACCCAGCATTTGCCCTTTAATAGCTATATTTTGACCTCCCTTACGGTCATCCATGTTATGCCGCGTTCGTAGAGCAAAAAATGAGCAAAAACTCGGTTCTAGCACAGAACACGGTTGGACCATGGTAAGCCTGTAAATGTTGCCTCTTCATTTTTCCTCAGCTGTGTGGCTGAGATTGACCGGGCTTCTCCATAAAAAGCGATGTTCTACAGCATGTACAAACAAATCTAAAATCATTCCAAGCAAAGCAAAAGTGTAGAAGAGCATAGATTAGTTTCTTTCCCAAATTTTGCAGTTTTTAGTTTGGTTATTATATTGGTGTGAGTCTTAAGTGCGAGAGTTTGTCGTTGAGGTAATTTTGAAGCCCTTGGTTGAAGGCCATCTTAGTCAATCCTCTTTTCGCTTAGATTTCATCAATTGTTGGTTAGTTGTTAATCTTTTATCATGTCTGAGTAGTTTTCTTTAGTCTAGGGATTTAGTAGTTTGTAGAATTGTTATTGGATCATGTTTTAATCTATACAATTGTGCTTATCTTTATGATTGGTTTGATTTCATTTTGTCAAGTGTTTGGATTGTTGTGAGTTGATTTTTGGCTGAAATTTGCTTGCACACTTGAAATAAACCAATGAAAAATTGAAAGGTGACATTTGGTTGTTAGACTACTTGATAAGGCCCAACGTAATTTCGTATTGTGAGAGACATTCGTATGTCACGAGGGCTAGTAAGCAATCAAAGGCATTGAACTTAAATTAAGGCAGATTAGTTTGAAAGAACAACTTTTGCTTAGTTTTAGCAAGATTAGTTGATTTCGAAAGAATGTACAGAGCTTTTGACGTGATTACAATTCGTCGAATTTGACCAATTAGAAGAAAGCACATGTTCATTATTTTTGATCCAATTTCCTTTCACAATTACAAGATTTCCTAGATGATCCTTCCCTTATTGGTTTGGAAAAGTTCATTTGCTATTGTTAACCCTCCGGAACCAGAATTTTACTTAGCACATTCTGATAGGCAGAACTCCGTAAGTTACAATTAGTCCCTGCACTAACGGTAGTTGATTAAGTTTTTGGCGCCACTGCTGGGATGTAACACCCCCAGCCCTATGGTCAGGAACGTTATGCTTTCTTAATTTTCAACTTAATTCTTGGGACAAAACGGACAGAATTTCCCCTAAAAACTGATCGTTTCTAGACTAAAAGCCTTACAATAATCCCCTGCAAATCAACAGAAGCGCATAACATTTAAAAAAAGCTCAAAGGCCACACGTCGGAGTTCATAACTTAACGAGCCACTTGCTCGGAGTACACCAAATAGAATACTTCTTTAATACAGGAAAAGTAAAAGATACAACTCAATAGTCTACACAACTGAAGTACTGCGTTTACATCCCAAAACACAGCTAATTTCGAATAAAGGCATCTAACTAATCAGAATGTTGGCTCACACGGCCATCCAGAGCAACTCATAAACAATATGCATTATATGAGCTAGAAAACTTAGTTTACAACAATTACAAACTAGAAATACGTTACATCACATCGTTAAACACATGAATCTACTCTTTTTCAAGTAAGGGTAGACTCCAGCTCGCGTAAGTAGCTTGACTTCCACCTCTCATAACAAAAGCCTGGGGAAAAGGGGAAAAAGTAATGGGATGAGTAACCATACGCTTAGTGAGAATTCCCCTACTCCTTAAAACCCAAAGCAGTTACAGGAAATAATACTAATAATAGCCATATATCACTTATTCATACTTTACTATCATATTACGCAATCAAAATTCCCAAGGAAAGATCATCGCCCTTATATTCATTCTGACCCCTCAACTCGTTCCTAGGTCCTTAACGACCAATTTTCCTTTCTAACAAGCATTCAGACACTTAATCAAGTAGCACAAGGATGAATATGATGCTTTCAAACACACTTGTGAAAAACATAGTGACTCATGTTGTATGCCAAGAACTTATAAGTCATGCAAACTTCTTTAAAACTTACAACTTTTCTAAAAACTCATGAGACACCCAAATTGGTAAGAAGAGCTTTGCAAGAAACATTCTTTCTTAAGAAATACACCATTAATAACTTAAACGTTCATTGCATTGCTAGGATGTAACCAACTATACTTGAAATTCATGTAAATTATATTCAGAATACATTCATAAAATATATGCAAGTTACGTGCATTTGAAAGTTTTCTTATTTTCTTAAAAACGCCTTACCTGGTCTCTTGAGGGTCGTATTCCTTTTAAAATAACTTCTTTTCCTTTTTGAACTGCTTAGAATGGCAAATTGCCAAATTTCTATTCATTAGAAACATACTTACAACATAAAAACATCTTATTGTGCTGGCTAAGGGAGGTCAACACCGCCCTTAAGTGAGATCATCACTCTTAATCTACGCTATCCCCGGGGTATACGTACTTAAATTTTTGGCCAAAACGCATCTTAGTAGAGCAATTCTAACCTCGATACTATCCTCTGTGGGGCAATAACTCACACCAAGACAATCATATCCTGAGTCCAGTCCCCCTCAAGATTTTCTTACGCGTCACATATCATAACTTATCTGGGGAACAGCTCACACCAAGATAATTAATATCTTACGTCCAGTTCCTGGGAATAGCTCACACCAAGATAATTCATATCTTGAGTCCAGTTCCTAACTTTTCTTTAGGGGGAAAGAGCTTACGCCATCTTTGCGTCCAGTTTTCAGGAGCAGCTCACACCAAGATAGCTCACATCGTGAGTCCAGTTCCTACCCTCTGGCTAAATGCCTAGTACTTTCTTAGCCTTTAAAGTCGTATTTCATATCTCTTTTTCAACACTTACTTTGCTGAAAACTTACTTTTTAACAAAACGACCATAACCTTTTAAAATGCCTATAGTTCGTTCGCTTTTGGCTTAAACACTTCTTATAAACGGAATAAGTTTGCTAACTCGTATATCGACTTCGTAAAGAGCTTAAAAGCTTCTTATAAACGTAATAAGTTTACTAACACATAAGTCGACTTCCTTTGAAACTTCAAAGCTTCTTAAGAACGTAATAAGCTTGTTAAATTGTAAAATGATTTCGTTTCTAGCTTAAAAGCTTTGCAGAAACGTAATACGACTACTAACTCGCAAAATGACTTCGTTTTTAACTTAAGAAACTTCTTATAAACGTGAAACGTTTGCTAGTTTATAAAACAACTTCATTTCTAACTTAAAAGTTTCGTATAAACGTAATACGTTTATTAACTCGTAAAACGACTTCCTTTTACACTTAAAAGCTTCTTAAAAAGGCAATAAGTTGGTTAATACTTAAAATGACTTCACTTTAAACTTAAAAGTTTCTTATAAATGTGCACGTTTACCAAATCGTAAAACAACTTAGTTTCTAACTTGAATGCTTCGTAAAAACGTAATAAGTTTACTAAATCGTAAAACGACTTCGTTTTTAACTAAAAGGTTTTTTATAAACGTAATAAGGTTGCCTAATCATGAAATGGCTTTGTTTCTAACTTGAAAGCTTCGTATAAGCGCAATAGGGTTGCTAAATCATAAAAACGACTTCGTTTCTAACTAAAAGGCTTCTTATAAATGTAAAACGATTGCTAACTCATAAAAACGACTTCACTTTTTAGCTTAAAAGCTTCTTTTAAAGGTAATACGTTTGGTAAATCGTAGATCGAAACTCAATAGAGACTTAAGTAAGCAAAACGCATGCAAATAAGCTAAGCTTCATAATTAGCACCCTAAGGTGCTCTTCTTCGGGTCATTTAAATCCTTTTAAACTTAAGGAGGAGTCGTATGCAAACCAAAGCCTTAAGCATGTTCAAATCCACTTTTAGTTCACTTTTAAACTTCCTAAACCTATCGACTATTCAGTCGAGTCACTAACTGAGTAGTTCGAAGATTTAGGATTTCTTATAGGCTACAAACATTTTCATAAACTACCAGACAATTGGTAAGTACTTAGAAGCATTCGAAATCATGAAAACATGCATTTAACAATCTTTCTTAAACATGTCTGCATTTCGAAAACTATTCACTTAATGTCACTTAACACATTGAGGGAAAAGGGGATTCACACATAGCACATTCATAGACTTCATATCACCATTCATTAAGCCACACATGGCCTCGCAATCCACACGATTGCGGCAATTCACAACCCTATCTCCCTCCTCACACAGCATCGACCACAAAAGCCTCAAACCACTCAATAGTTCCACCTCAAACCATCCAACTACCAAGCTCGGTCCAATATTGACATGTATAAACCAATAATACATAGAGCGATCATAAACAAGTATGACATTCATGCTTAATAGTCAACTTAGAATTTTAGCGTATACTAAACTGATACAAATAGAGACTTTAAGCGACATTTATTTTCTAGTTCGCAAACCATTGATCATAGGCATAATATTTCGTTGCAACTCCTACAAATAAACTGTCGACGCACCCAAACTTATTTAGCCATGACTTTTCAAACATTATTCAGTTCATTCCATAATCATTTCAATGACTCGGCTAGCATTCTTAGGCTTCAAGCACAATTTAACTAATAAACTGATAAATTAATCACGCTATGACAACATCCTTTTGTAAAGCATTTCTCCAATATGCCAGGTTATTAAAATTCGACATCAATCCGACATGCATTTTAACCCAAAGCAATTCTGAACTTATAAATTGTCAATATGAATACTAATTCTCCCAACATGATTTCCACGCTCAACTTCAACATATTCTAGCTAATTGTGATAAAAACGTTGAAATTATTAGTAATTTAGGAGGAAAGGGACCCTCACCTTGAACCCAAGCTGGAGGTTCGATTCACGGCTGTGGGCTAGACTTTAGGGGCTCAAACAACTCCAAACTTTCGGCTCTTGCTCACCCACGCTTGAACAGGACCCAAATCGCGCCCAAACTCCCAAAATTCGAACCCTAGAAACGACCCAAAAATCACTTCCCGAATTGAGGTTGAATTAGGTGTGTTAGGAGGTGATTTCCACCCTCACAAATAGGAAATTAAAACAACTAAGAGTTGAAGTGCATGACCATAAGTAGGACATGCATTCGAGCTCCAATTCGGCGAGCTTAGAGGGGAGGTCGAGTGGGATGATTTTGTAGTGAAAAATGGCGAAAATCTCCTCGGCTTCGAGCTTTGGTGGTGTGCGTATGGTGGAGCAGAGGAGGAAGAAGATAAAGGGGAGAGAGAGAGGAGATGTCGTGAATGGGGGGAGAGGCTCGCGGCTAGGTGAGGGAGAAAGAAGGGACACGCGCAAATTACCAATTTGCCGC
Organism: Carnegiea gigantea; assembly: GCA_029747015.1. Lineage (NCBI taxonomy): Eukaryota > Viridiplantae > Streptophyta > Magnoliopsida > Caryophyllales > Cactaceae > Carnegiea > Carnegiea gigantea. The sequence goes on along the minus strand of JAKOGI010000064.1, from coordinate 841,869 downwards.
TCCCTACTCTCTTTTATTTATTTGGTCCAAGCTGTTCAGGAATCGGTGTCGCTAGCCTAATTCACATCCCAAACTCTAAATTCAATAGTCGATAACCCGACCATTCATCGATTATTCATTCCCAAGCATGTCTAGGCTCGATTTAATAATTATCGAGCTGCTTCTAAGGTTGACAACCTAATCGTATTCGGGTTTCGAATCAATTTAGTACTCGTTAATAACCGTTAATAACGTCTATTAAAAGTAGTCGAAAGATTTTCAAAACTAATAATAATATTAATAGTAATAATAATAACAATGACAATAATATCCTTTTCAATAAAATTAGCGCTCACATAGGCACTTAGAAAATGATTTTCATCCATATCACTAATAAAATACGGTTTTTATAACGTAAAAAGGCATGACGAACAGCTTAATAGAAAATAAAGTATGCGGGCCTTACACTCTCTCCCCCTTAAAAGAATTTTGTCCTTGAAATTGCTTACTTGGAGGAATTAATGGGTGTATTTCATCCGCATCTCTTTCACAATTCAAGTCACTTTACGCTTAGTTATTCATTCGACCTTCACCATAGCATCCCATCCTTGAATTCCTACTCGAACCAAATCATCAGGGAGCACTCTTTCTTGCACTATACAACTCGATCTCAACAAGTATGATCAGTATAGCATATGGTTTTTAAGAAAGAAGTTATAAAATATTGCACGCGCATCTCATGAGGTTTATTAATAAGTTCCTTTGCAATTCAAGAATGACAAGTGGGCGAGCAGTATTAGAATGACGGGGATGGGGGCATAAAGTTGGTTATCAAGAGAATACCTGACCTTGTGTTGGTAGGTTCCTAAATCTCTTTTCCCTTCTAGCTAAGTATCCGACTGCCAGTTTGTGGCTTCTGGTTGCTTTTACTGTCTCCTAAGGGAGTGCCAATGGTTAGGCGATCTCATTGTGTCACTAGCTTGATTCCCGTTCCGGATCTCTGAGTGTGACCCCGACTATTTCATGTGATCCTTGGACAATTAGTGGCTTTGTGACCTATATCACCACATTCAAAATGGGCCAGGGTGCTGGCGTCCACACTGGCCACAGGTTTTCCTTATTTTCCATTGGATGGCTTGCTTTCCCTTATCCTGTTTTATATCAGATTTAGACCTTCTAAAGTTTCTGCTTCCGCGGGAATCGGTTTCTCTAGGGCCAACATTCCTCTTTGCTCGGCCTTTTTCTTTGTTTTCAATCTTGGTCTGATCTATGATTTGGGCTACTTTCACAGTCTTCTGGTACATTTCTTGAAAGTTGGTATATACATACCCTGCTATTATCTGCTTTATTTCTTCTTTTAATCCCTGTTCGAAGTGGTTCATTCTCATTTCTTCGGTGGCCACCTGATTTGGGACAAATCGGCTCAGCTCATTGAACTTCACTGCATATTCCATCACGCTCATTCTCCTTGTTTCAAGCATAAAAACTCCCGTTCTTTAACCCTCCTTACGTCTCAAGGGTAATATTGAGTGTCCATTAAGGCCTTCAGTTGGTTCCAGGTTAGCACCGGTTCACCCACCCCAGGTTTCACTGTTCCCCACCAAAATTCAACTTCTTTTTCAAATTGGTAAGCGGCTAGGTACACCTTGAACCTCTCAGGGCACTCCATGATCTCAAATAAGTTTTCTATTCTTCAAAGCCACTCCTCATATACCATAGGGTCAGTTCCACCTTTAAACTTGGGAGGCTTAAGCCTATTAAATTGACATATCATCTCTATGGCAGTTGGTTCTGGTACAAGTTCGCATCGACAAGGCATCTATCACACAATTACACAAGGAATCACTTAGTTTTAATTTCAACTAGGATGAACTTCCTTAGTTAATGAAATGATTCACAAATGTCGAGAGTGGTTATGGATAGCCCCAGGTCTAGTTCAGTTTAACCTTCATATAGTCATACGCGCATATCACATCTTTTCCAAAGGAATACACATGCATGCTTGCACAAACTAGTGAGTCTATAATGCTTGATCAGCACCAACTGCACTTATTTCGTTGAATACCGATAGTGTGACTTAGGAGTCACGGGAGATCTCATCATCCTAGTAGTCCATGATTTAAGGAAAATAAACTAAAAGGGTTTACATTCTACCATACAGCTCACATTTATCCGATTGGCTTAAGCGGATCACACAAAAGTCAATTAATCAAGTCACCTGGCACATTAGGAACATATTTGCATCAATGGTGCACTCATAAAGTCACTTCAAGGTGGGGGGAAAAGCTACTTAGCTCTTATACTAAAGATTAACTTGCCCCTCTTAGTCAATCGACTTACTCGAGCCACATATAAGTCACAAATGTCCATAGTATAAGGCACACTTGTACACACAAGGAGGCAAATGTCACATAATCACAAAGTATTCCTCGGCAACTAGATGAAATGCAAGACTCAGGTCGCGGCCCATGGTCGCAGGACCTTTGCTCTGATACCATCAATGTAACACCCCCAGCCCCTAGGGTCAGGAGCGTTATGCTTTCTTAATTTTCAACTTAAAACCTGTGACAAAACGGATAGAGTTTCCCCTAAAAACTGGCTGTTTCCAGAGTAAAAGCCTTACAATAATCCCCTGCAAATCAACGAAAGCGCATAACATTTAAAAAAAGCTCAAAGGCCACACGTCGGAGTTCATAACTTAATGAGCCACTTGCTCGGAGTACACCAAATAGAATACTTCTTTACTACAGGAAAAGTAAAAGATACAACTCAATAGTCTACACAACCGAAGTACTGTGTTTACATCCCAAAACACAGCTAATTTCGAATAAAGGCATCTAACTAATCAGAATGTTGGCTCACACGGCCATCCAGAGTAACTCATAAACAATATGCATTATATGAGCTAGAAAACTTAGTTTACAACAATTACAAACTAGGAATACGTTACATCACATCGTTAAACACATGAATCTACTTCTATATGGCACACATGACTCTTTTTCAAGTAAGGGTAGACTCCAGCTCGCGTAAGTAGCTTGACTTCCACCTCTCATAACAAAAGCCTGGGGAAAAGGGGAAAAAATAATAGGATGAGCAACCACACGCTCAGTGAGAATTCCCCTACTCCCTAAAACCCAAAGCAGTTACAGGCAATAATACTAATAATAGTCACATATTACGTATTCATACTTTACTGTCATATTAGGTAATCAAAATCCTCAAGGGAAGATCACCATCCTTAAAACTTCATTATGACCCCTCAACTCGTTCCTAGGTCCTTAATGACCAATCTTCCTTTCTAACAAGCATTCAGATACTTAATCAAGTAGCACAAGGATGAATATGATGCTTTCAAACACACTTGTGAAAAACATAGTGACTGACGCTATATGCCAAGAACTTATAAGTCACGCAAACTTCTTTAAAACTTACAACTTTTCTAAAAACTCATGAGACACCCAAATTGGTAATTAGAGCTTTGTAAGAAACATTCTCTTAAGAAATGCACCATTAAAAACTTAAATGTTCATTGTGTTGCTAGGATGTAACCAACTGCACTTGAAATTCATGTAAATTATATTCAGAATACATTCATAACATAAATGCAAGTTACGTTCATTTGAAAGCTTTCTTATTTTCTTAAAAACGCCTCACTTGGCCTCTTAAGGCTCGTATTCCATTTAAAATAACTTCTTTTCCTTTCTGAACTGCTTAGAATGGCAAATTGCTAAATTTTCTATTTATTAGGAACATACTTATAACATAAAAACATCTTATTGTGCTGGCTAAGCGAGGTCAACATTGCCGTTAAGTGAGATCATTACTCTTAGTCTACGTTATCCCTGGGGTATACGTATGTAACTTCTTGGATAAAACGCATCTTAGTGGAGCAATTCTAACCTCGATACTGTCCTCTGTGGGGCAACAACTCACACCAGGATAATCATATCTTGAGTCCGGTCCCCCTCAAGGTTTTCTTACGCGTCACACATCATAACTTATCTGGGGAACAGCTCACACCAAGATAATTAATATCTTGAGTCCAGTTCCCGAGAATAGCTCACACTAAGTTAATTCATATCTTGAGTCCAGTTCCTAACTTTTCTTTAGGGGGAAACAACTTGCGCCATCTTTGCGTCCAGTTTCCAGGAACAGCTCACACCAAGATAACTCATATCTTGAGTCCAGTTCCTACCCTCTGGCCAATTGCCTAGCACTTTCTTAGCCTTTAAAGTCGTATTTCATATCTCTTTTTCAACACTTAATTTGCTGAAAACTTACTTTTTAACAAAACGGCTATAACCTTTTGAAATGTTTATAGTTCATTTGCTTTTGGCTTAAACACTTCTTATAAACGGAATAAGTTTGCTAACTCGTATATCGACTTCGTAAAGAGCTCAAAAGCTTCTTATAAACGTAATAAGTTTATTAACACATAAATCAACTTCCTTTGAAACTTGAAAGCTTCTTAAGAATGTAATAAGCTTGTTAAATCGTAAAACGATTTCATTTCTAACTTGAAAGCTTTGCATAAACGTAACACGACTACTAACTAGCAAATTGACTTCGTTTTCAACTTAAGAAACTTCTTGTAGATGTAAAATGTTTGCTAGTTTGTAAAACGACTTCATTTCTAACTTAAAAGTTTCATATAAAGGTATTATGTATATTAACTCATAAAACGACTTCCTTTTAGACTTAAAAGCTTCTTAAAAAGGTAATAAGTTGGTTAATATTTAAAACGACTTCACTTTAAACTTAAAAGTTTCTTATAAACGTACGCGTTTACCAAATCGTAAAATGACTTAGTTTCTAACTTGAATGCTTCATACAAACGTAATAAGTTTACTAAATCGTAAAACGACTTCGTTTTTAAATAAAAGGATTTTATAAACGTAATAAGGTTCCCTAATCATAAAACGACTTTGTTTCTAACTTGAAAGCTTCGTATAAACGTTATAGGGTTGCTAAATTATAAAAACGACTTCGTTTCTAACTAAAAGGCTTCTTATAAATGTAAAACGATTGCTAACTCATAAAAACGACTTCACTTTTTAGCATAAAAGATTCTTTTAAACGTAATACATTTGTAAACCGTAGACCAAAACTCAATAGAGACTTAAGTAAGGAAAACGCATGCAAATAAGCTAAGCTTCATAATTAACACCTTAAGGTGCCCTTCTTCGGGTCATTTAAATCCTCTTAAACTTAAGAAGGAGTCGTACACAAACCAAAGCCTTAAGCATGTTCAAATCCACTTTTAGTTCACCTTTAAATTTCCTAAACCTATCGACTATTCAGTCGAGTCACTAACTAAGTAGTTCGATGATTTAGGATTTCTTATAGGCTACAAATATTTTCATAAACTACCAGACAATTGGTAAGTACTTAGAAGCATTCGAAATCATGAAAACATGCATTTAACAATCTTTCTTAAACACGTCTGCATTTCGAAAACTATTCACTTAATGTCACTTAGCACATTGAGGGAAAAGGGGATTCATACATAGCACATTCATACACTTCATATCACCATTCATTAAGCCACACATGGCCTTGCAATCCACACGATTGCGGCAATTCACAACCCTGTCCCCCTCCTCACACAGCACCGACCACAAGAGCCTCAAACTACTCAATAGTTCTAATTCAAACCATCCAACTACCAAGCTCGGTTCAATATTGACATGTGCAAACTAATAATACATAGAACGATCATAAATAAGTATGGCATTCATGCTTAATTGTCAACTTAGAATTTTAGCGTATACTAAACTGATACAAATAGAGACTTCAAGCGACATTTATTTTCTAGTTCGCAAACCATTGATCATAAGCATAATATTTCGTTGCAACTCCTACAAATAAACTGTCGACGCACTCAAACTTATTTAGCCATGACCCTTTAAACATTATTCAGTTCACTCCATAATCATTTCAATCACTCGGCTAACATTTTTAGGCTTCAAGCACAATTTAACTAATAAACTGATAAATTAATCACGCTATGACAACATCCTTTTGTTAAGCATTTCTCCAATATGCCAGGTTATTAAAATTCAGTATCAATCCGACATGCATTTTAACCCAAATCAATTCCAAACTTATAAATTGTCAATATGAATACTAATTCACCCAACATGATTTCCACGCTCAACTTCAACATATTCTAGCTAATTGCGATAAAAACATTGAAATTATTAGTAATTTAGGAGGAAAGGGACCCTCACCTTGAACCTAAGCTGGAGGTTTGATTCATGGCTGTGGGCTTGACTTTAGGGGCTCAAACAAGTCCAAACTTTCGGCTCTTGCTCACCCACTCTTGAACAGGACCCAAATCGCACCCAAACTCCCAAAATTCGAACCCTAGAAATGACCCAAAAATCACTTCCCGAATTGAGGTTGAATCGGGTCTGTTAGGAGGTGATTTCCACCCTCATTAATAGGAAATTGAAACAATTAAGAGTTGGAGTGCATGGCCATACCTGGGGCACGCATTCAAGCTCTAATTCGGCGCTAGAACGTGGTTGGTTCATTCGGATTTCGCCCCAAATTCACACCAAATGAGTGGCCAGCTTAGAGGGGAGGTTGAGTGGTATGATTTTGTAGTGAAAAATGACGAAAATCTCCTTAGCTTCGAGCTTTGGTGGCGTGCGTATGGTGAAGCAGAGGACGAAGAAGATAAAGTAGAGAGAGAGAGGAGATGTCGTGAATTGGGGGGGAGGACTCGTCGGCAGGTGAGGGAGAAAGGAGGGACACGTGTAAATTACCTATTTGCCCCTCCCTATTCCCTTTTATTTAATTGGTCCAAGCTGTTCAGGGATCGGTGTCACTAGCCTAATTCGCATCCTAAGCTCTAAACTCAATAGTCGATGACCCGACCATTCATCGATTATTCATTCACAAGCATGTCTAGGTTCGATTTAATAATTATCGAGCTGTTTCTACGGTTGACAACCTAATCGTATTCGGGTTTCTAATCGATTTAGTACTCGTTAATAACCGTTAATAATGCTTATTAAAAATCATCGAAAGATTTTCAAAACTAATAATAATATTAATAATAATAATAATAACAATGACAATAATATCCTTTTTAATAAAATTAGCGCTCACATAGGCACTTAGAAAATGATTTTCGTCCATATCGCTAGTAAAATACGGTTTTTATAACGTAAAAAGGCGTGACGAACAGCTTAATAGAAAATAAGGTACGCGGGCTTTACACGGGGACAGAAACTGTTAACTATTGAGTTAGTCTTGCGAAAGTGACGAAGCATTTTATTTTTTTTGTTGTTTTTGTTGTTTTTTTTGCTTGCTTAAACTGCGCTGGTAGTGTTGCTGAAAGTGCTTGCAGGAAATTTTCCTAGTTTATGCAAAGTTCTATCCTTTACAAGCTAGATCCAGAGATTGAAAGGATTTTTTGCTTTAGAAGGAAAAAGCAAAGGATTGAGGAGCAAAGACATGAGGCAAGAAGGAATTCAAACATGGGAGAAGGTGACCAACGAGGGACTCTTCGTGATTTTGTTACCTCAGGAGTCCAGTGGATCGCCTCAAGCATTGCTCGCCTTGATGTCAATGCCAACAACTTCGAGCTCAAACCGGAACTCATTTCCATAGTGCAACAACCTCAGTAAGACGGAACTCCCTTGGAAGACCCAAATTTACACGTCTCAGTCTTTTTAGAGGTATGTGATACGCTGAAAGTCTCTAGCGATGCGATTTGGCTACGCTTATTCCCTTTGTCATTTAGGGACAAAGCAAGGGCTTAGTTGCACTCTTTACCGACTGGATGCATAACCACCTAGGATGAGTTGATAAGAACTTTCCACGCCAAGTTCTTCCCTCCAAGCAAAACAGCGAGCCTAAGGAATAAGATCACCAACTTTTTGCAAAAAGATGACGAGACGCTATATGAAGCTTGGGAGCATTTTAAAGATCTGCTATGTTTGTGCCCCTGTCATAGTCTTCAGCATTAGATGATAATCCAAGCCTTTTATAATGGTGTGACCTAATCTATGAGGTCCACTATTGATGTGGCAGCAGGAGGAACTCTGATGAGCAAGACCGAGGATGAAACCTATAATCTGATCGGGGAGATGGCGCTTAACAACCTCCAATGGTTAACTGAATGAACCCAACCTAAGCGAGTCGGAGATAAGCATGAAGTTGATGCAATTACTTTACTATCTGCTAAAGTAGATGCCATGGCTCAAAGATTGAACCAAACTAATGTTAATGTTATAAACTCTAGTGCCCCTTGTCCTTGTGAAATTTATGATTCAATTGAGCATATATCTCTGAATTGTCAAGTTGGGCCTCCTTTCTCCCAGGACCCTAATAAAGGTAACTATGTTCAAAATTTCAATCGAAGATTGACCAATGACCCTTACTCTAATACCTATTACCCGGGTTGGAAAAATTATCCAAAATTTTCTTATAGGCGAATCCAAACACTGTGAACATGCCCTTTATGAATGCTAGAGTATCCCCTGGTTTTCAAAGACCCCCCATTCCCTTCTCAGATTCCCCAAAAGTCTAATTTGGAAGTAATGATGGAACAACAAAGACAGGATGAGTATATTAAGCAATTAGCCTCAAAGGTTGATGTACTTAGGACTGTAGTAAGATGTTAGAAGCCCAAGTTGCCCAGAAAGCTAGTTTCTCATCTACGCCCCCAGATAGACTTCCTAGCAAACTTGAACCTAATCCTTGATAACACTGTAACTGTGTCACCATGAAGGAAGAAGAGCACTTAACCTACTCTGGGGAAGTACTAATGGAGAAGGGTAGGGATATAACTATGGCGGGTAGTAAGAAGAGAAATAATGGTGGTAAGACTACCACTTTCAAAGAGAATGAAACTATTGAGATCCCAACCTTTTTTCCCCTAAGCTCCTTGAGCCAGGTAGTTTTTCTACTCCTTGCATTGTAGGAAAGGAAGAAATTAAGAGAGGCCTATATGATCTAGGTGCAAGTGTTAGTGTAATACCTTATTCTTTATTTCTTAAGTTGCACCTAAGACCATTATAGGCCGCACCATATTCCCTATAAATAGCTGATGATTCTGTGATGCAACCTATAGGTAGGTTGGATGATGTGCCCGTCAATATAGGAGACATTTGGCTGTTGGAGGACTTTGTTATAGTTTATATGCCTGAAACTGTCGATGCCAGATTATCCTAGGTCGGCCCATTTTGGCGACTGCTAGTTACCACATTGATGTAAGAGAGGGGCGCATATCTTTTGAGGTGGAAGGGCAATTTGTTGTGTTTAGCCATAGGAAGGAGGACATGGTTTATCCTCATTCTTCTATATTGGATGCATTACCCCTTTCCCCTGAGATTAGTATGGAAGATGTTTGGAACTGTGAAGATCATCCTGACTCTGACTGGATTTCTCATGAGAACACCGGCCAAGGGTATGTTAAGGTGGAGTTTGTTGCTTCTATGCCACCTAACAACCCCGAGGTTGAGGCCCCTCTATTTAATGAATCTTCAATGAGTGATTACTTTAGGTTTACACAGACCGTTCTCTCTATGCCCCCTGTGGAAGGTTTTGATGTTGATTTTGATGGAGGGGTTGCACGAGTTGATGATAGCCCATCTAATGGGCTACAAGAGCGATTTGTTTTATATGCAGACAGTGCATTATGGCACCAAGTTATGAAGACAAAGGACCTATAGCCAGAACTTTTACGATGCTATCTTCAACTTAATAAGTTTGAATTTGTGGTCTGGTACAAAGCCAATGTCCATACACCATCTGATCTGGACCAAGCCTAGAACAAGGGTCAAGCTCTTGACTATAAAAGAGCACTTCTTGGGAGGCAACCTGAAGTTCGTTTCCATTTTTCTTTTCCTAGTTTTGATTTTTATTAATTTTTGTAGTTATATATGCGAAAAAAATAATAAATAATATATAAAAAAAAGAAAAAAAATATATGAATCAAATGTTGGCACCACGATCAGTACCCCATGAATACAACCATGGGGTGCCAACATAGAAAAGCAAAAAAACAGATGCCGGCAGACACCACGGACGGACCGTGGTCAGCCTCACAGCCCGTGGTGGTCTGCTACGGGCTGCTACGGGCTACGGTCTTAGTTTTTGAGCCCGGGGACTTTTCCCTTTCCCCCTATTTTCTTCAACCTCTCGATATACATTCCCTCTCTACCCCAATTGTCTCTCTCTAAACTCCATAACCAAATATCACTCATCTACCTTCATTTCTTCACCACTTCCAATCATTTTCACACCATATCCTTTCCTTTCACCTAATCTTCCATCTTTCTCCTTAAAATACATCTCTTTCTTTGATACACTTTTGAGACCTTGAAGTGAAGATCAAAGAAGAGATCTCAAGTAGTGATGGAAAAGGAGATAGAAGAGAGTTCACGGTTTTGTGCTTGAGTGAGAAGATAGATAAGTAGCTAAGATTCCTGGATGAGATATCACCACCAAGAAGCTTAGGGCTCACCCTTAAGATTAAAATGGATGAGATATCACCACTCAATTAACCTTAAAGGACTCTTGAATACCATTCTAGTGAGTTATTCTGGAGATAAGCAAGAGAGAAAAACACAAGAGAGTATAAACTCAACCAATTCATATATTCAAAAGTGTGTTACAAGCTAAGGTTCTCCCCTCTTATACGGGCCTCTAACATTCAGCAAAAACAAAAGAAAACAAGGCCAAACAACTGGCAAAATAGGAAAAGGGGAGGGGACCAAAAAGTAAGCAAGTACAAAAGTAAAAGCAAAAAGCTGTCAGCACTTTTCAGAGCTGTAGCATCAACTTCAAACAAGCATAACTTCCAGAATACTTGCCCAAATGGGTTCATTCCAAAGCTAAAAGAAATCCCTAAGTGTCTATTTTCAGGTAAGACCTCCTGGAGCCTCTGATTCCCAGCTGTTAGAGAGTTGTACCCTAATAAAGACAAGTGACTCTCTACTACAATCAGACTGCACCTCTTCTGAATTTGCTTTCTTTTGGAACCTCAACCTAGGATTTAACTTGAAACTTTTTTGCTATCCTTCAAGTACACTCAAAAAGGATTCCAAAAGGTGGATTTGTAGGTTCCTAAGTTCATCCAAGGTTATGAAAAGCGGAACCTCAAAACCGGGTACTGAAACTGTCAAACTTGGCAGTTTGTATAGCTGGACTTTGAGAGCTGAATTGGATGGGCAAATGAAGTTCAAATGACTTGAAATTTGCTTTATTGGAAAGATAACTTTCTGACATTAAAACCCAGTGCAATAAAATGGATTTAAACCACCTTGAAGCTAGGTGATTAGGGTCACTAATTTGCTACACTTGCTGTTCGAAATCGACGGGTTGTGGCCTTGATCTTCTATGAATTTTCTCACAACTTAAATGGCCTCTTGGACCTCCTTGGGATTGGATTGCCTTTGAACTTAATCACCTTCATTGCTTTCCATGGGTACATCATCCTCTCCTTGTTGGAGAGAATTGGCCCTCAAATTCTCAAGCTTATCATCCTCAAAGTACGGCTTGAGGTCCGCAACATTAAAAGTGCAAGAGACTCCATATTCCCCAAGGAGATCAACTTTGTATGCATTGTCATTAATCTTGTCTAGGACCTCAAATGGCCCATCAGCCCTTGCCATAAGCTTGAACTTTCTTCTGGAGGGAAATTGTTCCTTCCTAAGGTGCGCCCAAACTAGATCTCCTGGCTTAAACAAAGCTTGCTTGTGGCACTTGTTGGCTTGACTTTGGTACCTTTCATTGGCCTTCTCAATTTGATCTTAAACCCTCTTATGGAGCTCGTGAATCTGTTTCACCCTCTTAATATCTTCAACATTCGTCTTTTCTCGATGTATGGCTATGAGGTCAAGAGGACCAAGTGGATTGTGACCATACACCACCCTGAATGGTGAGTCATTTGTAGTTCTACTTAAGCCTCTATTATAAGCAAACTCAGCATGTGCAAGTAGGAGATCCCAAGCCTTCAAGTTCTTCTTCACTAGGAGCCTTAGTAAAGTATGCAAGGTTCGTTCACGACTTTGGTTTGGCCACTCGTTTGAGGGTGGCAAGTAGTACTAAACTTCAACTTCGTGCCCAAATTTCGCCAAAGTCTGATCCAAAAATGACATAGGAACTTCGAGTCCCTATCCGAGATAATAGAAAGGGGAATGCCATGTCGTCTCACCACTTCCTTGAAGTATAAATAGGCTATGTGAGAAGCATCATTAGTCTTGTGACAAGCTATGAAATGGGCCATCTTGGAAAACTGATCTACCACCACCAAGATTGAGTCTTTGTTGCATTGGATGCATAGGAGACCAAGTATGAAATCCATACTCACATCTAGCCGTGGTTCTTGTGGTGTAGGTAAGGGGGTGTAAAGCCCTTGAGGAAGTGCATGACTCTTGGCCATTTGATAAGTAGAACACCTCTTGATCAACGCTTGGATGTCCTTAAGTATGTGAGGCCAAAAGTAGTGCTTTTTTGCCATAGTGTAGGTCTTGTCTTCTCTAAAGTGGCCGACAAGAGATCCTCTATGAATCTCTCTAAGTATAAGCTCATATGTGCCACTCCTTAGCGTACATAATTGGTTACCTTTGAACACGTAACCCTCTTGTAATAAGAAATCTCCCTTTGGGTGAGCTAGGCATAACTCGTATAACTCCTTGAAGTCTTCATCATCTTTGTATGAGGACTTGCGATGCTCAAATCTAGGCACACATGACATAAGTTGGAACAAAAGAATGTGTCTCCTAGATAGAGCATTTGCACCTTGGTAGAGCTTCCTGGACTTATGCTTGATCACAAAGTGGAATAACTACAAATACTCAACCCATTTCGCATGCCGAGAGTTCAACTTATGTTGGCCTTGGATGCACTTTAAGGCCTCATGATCGGAATACAAGATGAACTCATTGGCTATCAAGTAGTGAGTCCAATGTTCTAGGGCACAGATGATAGCAAAGAACTCCTTGTCATATATTAAATACCTCCTCCTTGACTCACTTAGCTTTTCACTAAAGTAAGCAAGGGGCCTTCCTTCTTGGGTCAAAACCGCACCTATGCCTACTCCGGAGGCATCACATTTAACCTCAAATACTTTGTCAAAGCATGGGAGAGCAAGAACCGGTACATAAGTGAGTTTCTCTTTGAGTTCCTCAAATGATCTTTGCACCTATGGTGTTCAAGTGAACTTGCTTCCCTTCAATACTTTAATCATAGGGGCAGTAATGGAGCTAAAGTGGCGTATGAACCTCCTATAAAAGGGAGCCAAGCCATGAAAGCTCCCAACATCATGCATAGAAGTGGGAATGTGCCATGACTTGATTGCTTCTACCTTGCTTTGATCAACACTAATTTCTTGGGCCAAAACTATGTATCCCAAGAACACCACCTCAAGAGTAAAGAAGAAGCACTTCTTAAGATTCCTATAGAGTTGCTCTTGCTCAAGAACCATCATAACTTGCTTGAGATGACCAAAATGCTCCTCTTCGGTCGTGCTAAACACCAATATATCATTGAAATATACTACCATGAACTTTCCAAGGAATGGCTTGAAAACTTGGTTTATTAGCCTCATGAATGTGCTTGGGGCATTAGAGAGACCAAATGGCATGACTAACCATTCATAGAGCCCTATATTGGTCTTGAATGCGGTCTTCCACTCATCTCCTTCTCGAATTTAGATTCGATAATACCCACTCCTTAGGTCTATCTTGGAAAAGAACCTAGACCCACGGAGTTCATCAAGCATGTCTTCGAGCCTTGGTATGGGATGCCAATATTTGAAGGCAATTTTGTTGATGGCTCGGCTATCCACACACATCCTCATGGAACCATCTTTCTTGGGCACAAGAAGGGCGGGTACGGCACAAGGACTCAAACTTTCATGTACCAAACTGTTGGAAATTAGCTCCTTCACTTGCCTTTGAATGTCGAAAGTATCCTTGGGGTTCATTCTATATGATGGCTTGTTGGGTAGAATGGCCCCGGGAATGAGGTCTGTGTGGTGTTCTATGGATCTTTGAGGGGGTAGGCTGGATGGTATCTCTTTGGAAAAGACATGGGAAAATTCTTTGAGAAGTTATGAGGCTAAAGGCTGTAGAAGGGTCTCTGCTTCATCTCGTGGGGGTGTAAAAAGCATCATTTCTTTAAGGGTTTTGTACTCATGATGGGATGACAAAAGTGTGGATTCAAGGGGGGAAAGTAGCATTTCTCCGCCCTTAGGATCATCTTTGGTTTTAGGCTTGGTGATTTAATATGGGGCTAAAGGGGTAAGGGTGATTTTCCAGCCATCTTTGAGTAGGGTATAGGTGTTTTAGTACCCATCATGCATGACCTTGCAATCGAAGAGCCAAGGTCTCCCTAAAAAATATGACAAGCATCCATGGAAAGGATGTCACACCACAACTCATGACGATAAATTTTACCAATGGATAAAGCAATCAAACAACGAGTAGAGACTTAGAGACTTTTACCTTGATTAAGCCATTGAATTGAGTATGGGTATGGGTGAGGTTCGGTCTTGAGTTGGAGCTTCTCCACCGAAGTAGTTGAGGCCACGTTGGCATAGCTACCTTTATCCACAATGAGTGAGCACACACGGCCATTGACGGTACAGCGAGTGTGGAAGATGTTCTCACATTGCGCTTCTCGATTTAGAACTTTATGACCACTCAAGGCTCTCCTAAGTACAAGCAATTATCCTGCATCCACCTCTCCAATACACTTCTCCTCCATCTCCATTAAGTGAACCTCCTTATCACTCCCTTCCTCCCCTAACTCGGCTTCCTCTTATGCTTGATGCTCAACCAAGGTGATGACCTTCCTATTTGGACAATCCGAGGTTATGTGCCCAAAACCTTGGCATTTGTAGGACCTCCTTTTCTCAAACGGGTTGAGGGGTGGCTTAGATGTGTTTGGCTTGGGTAAGGATGAGGCCGTGGGAGTGTTTGTGGGTTTAGGAGTATGAGAAAAACTCCCCTTATTGAATGGGTAGTCTCTTTGAGGAGGTTTAGGGGGTTCTTTCTTGAGTTTGGCTTTCTTTTATAGTTCAACTTCATGAGTTAAGGAGAAAACCTCATCAAGAGTGGTATAATGTTACAATTCCACAACATTCCTGATGAAGTCATTTAACCCCTCCCAAGAATCTCACAATCGTTTGGTCCTCAATCTCCCTAAGGTCACAAATCATAACGAGTCTTTCAAACTCACGGGGGTACTCCTCTACACTCTTAGACTCTTGTCTAAGGTTATGGAGTTTGGTGTAGTTGTCTTGTAGGTAGTGTGGGGGTAGGAATTTGGTCTTAAGTTTCTCCTTCATTTTCCTTCAAGACCTAATCTTATCCTTCCCTTTTCTAGCCCTCTTAGACAACACATTACCCCACTAAATTGAAGCATACTTACGACGTTTAAGGGCCACGAGTTTTACCTTGTTGTCTGAAACATCCTTGTATTTGAAGACTCTTTTAATGGTGTTCATCCAATCTAGGAACTCATCCGGGTTGAGTTAGCCTTCTAACTCCGAAATCTCAACCTTGAAATCCAAGGCAAGTGGCTTGCCTCTCCTTGTTCTTCTCGGTCTCCTCTCTCGATCTTCATCACCTGTAGAAAAGGAGCTACCCTTGAATTCTTCATTAACTGATTGAGATTCACTAGGAGAGTGAGAACTTTAAATCTCTCCTCGATTGTTCCTCATAGCTTGCTCAAGTTGTTTCCTCAAATACTCAAGTTGAGCATCTTTCTCGGCATTTAGTTTCAACAGTTGCTCAAACTTTTCTTCTAATGATGACCTACTAGCCATACTTGATCTAGGTAGCTTTAAAACTTATAGAATGGCTTAGATAAGGGTGGCACGGTCATGCGTATCTGGCACGGTGTGACCGTGCCAACTGTCTGCCTAGCATGGGTGAATGCTACATTTTTGTGTGTTTTGGCTAAGGGAGTTGTGTTAGGGGGTTGGAAGCTTTGGCCAAAAGCATAGCCTAAGGTCTTATACCACTTGATGTACTTCTAAGACCTTGAAGTGAAGATCAAAGAAAAGATCTCAAGTCACAATGGAAAAGGAGAAAGAAGAGACTTCACGGTTTTGTACTTGAGTGAGAAGATAGATAAGTAGCTAAGACTCTTGGATGAGATATCACCACCAAGAAGCTTAGGGCTCACCCTTAAGATTAAAGAAGATAAGATATCACAACTCAATTAACCTTAAAGGACTCTTGAACAAAACACTAGTGAGCTATTCTAGAGATAAGCAAGAGAGAGAGACACAAGAGAGTATAAACCCAACCAATTCATATATTCAAAAGTGTATTACAAGTTGAGGTTCTCCGCACTTATATAGGCCTCTAACATTCAGCAAAACAAAGGACAACAAGGCCAAACAACCGGCCAAATAGGCGAAGGGGAGGGGACCAAAAAGTAAGCAAGTACAAAACTAAAAGTAAAAAGCTATCAGCACTTTTCAGAACTGCAGCATCAACTTAAAACAAGCATAACTTCCAAAATATTTGCCCAAGTGGGTTCATTCCAAAGGTACAAGAACACCCTAAGTGTCTATTTTTATGTAAGACCTCTTGGAACCTCTGATTCGCACCTGTTGGAGAGTTGTACCCTGATAAAGACAAGTGACTCTCTATTGCAATCACACTACACCTCTTCTAAACTTGCCTTTACATAGGATGACTCAAAAAGGATTCCAAAAAGTGGATTTTTAGGTTCCTAAGTTCATCCAAGGGTAGGAAACATGGAACCTTAAAACCGAGTACTGAAACTATCAAACAGGGCAGTTTGTATAGCTGGACTTTGACAGCTTAATTAGACGGGCAAATGAAGTCCAACTGACTTGAAATTTACTTTATTGGAAAGCTAAATTTCTGAATGTAAAACCCAAGGCAATAAAATGGATTTGAACCACCTTGAAGCTAGGTGATTATGGTCACTAAGTTACTGCACTTGCTGTCCAAAATCGATGGGTTATGGCCTTGATCTTCTATGAGTTTTCTCACAAATTGAATGGCCTCTTGGACCTCCTTTGGATTGGATTGCCTTTAAACTTGATCACTTTCATTGTTTCCCATGGGTACATTATCCTTCTTCTTTAACTTCACATTCATGTTACCTTTACTCATCCACTATGCCCATCCTTTTCTTTTTCTTATTTTTCATATTTTTGTTTAATTTATTTAATTTTCTAGGTTTTGGTTCTTATTTTTGGTTTTAGTCTTGTTTTTATTTCAAGTTTGCAAATGGCACCAAACAAGAGACAAGGGAGTAGCAAGGAGCCTGGTTCTTCAAGTCAAGCACAACCTCGATCTCAACGGCACCCCAAACATCAACTGTTGTGTGTGCTAGAAGTACCACTCCTCACCCTCTTGGTCAACACACCCTGATCATATTGCTAGGTATAATTTCTTCAATGAACATATAGTTATAGCAACTAGATATTGTGATGACGACTTGTTAGCTCAGTTGGAAATTTTGTATGATATTCATTGGTTGTTTGCGAGAGGTGGTATAGGCCACTTTTTAGAAATCAAAGAGGCATACATACTGGGATCTGACCCTAGAATTCCTTAGTACACTCCATGTTGAGGTCGCTAGAGGACCTCAATGTCAAGCCAGATATATATCATTTTATTTACAGGGACAATTGTATGAACTGAACTTAGGTAGCGTCAATAGTATTTTTGGTTTTTCCCCTATCATGGAGTTATTGCATTGTCAAGTTCCTCACGAATTCAACCCGAATGCATTTTGGGTGAACTTTTGGGGACTGTTAGGTACAGTACCAGTTCATCAAAATGTACACACATTAGAAACCCCTGCATTAGAGTAGCCCAGCGTATTTTGGCTTGTTCTTTGTTTGCTTAGGACGATAGTCTGAATGTCCCCAGACTGCTTGAGTTGTACTTTCTATCTTGTATGCTCGATGGAGACTAACTTGATCTATGTTCATTCTTAGCTATGCAATTATATAGTGCTGCTGTTAGCACTAAAGGTAGGATAGTCATTGGTGGGATAATAACTACTATTGCTAAATTCTTGGGTGTTAAGCCCAATCCTAAGGGTAGAGTTTATGGGTTTGAGTGGCTTAATCAATCTACTTTTAAGATTATGAACTTCTACAACGTTGAAGTCAGCTGTTTGTGCTGGATTTACCTTGGGGATCGGCTTTTGTCACTTCCCAATGTTGATCGCACCACCCTTCTTCACCGAGGTATCCTTTATTGGGTACCTGGTGATGAGGAGGTTGTTCGACCTGTACCCCACCAACCAGCACCTCGACCTAGCTAAGCAGGACCTAGTTCTTCCTCTTATCCACCCCCACCTGACTATTCTGACCTCCAAGACACCCTTAGGTCCATTCAAGAGGAGCAAGTTTCCCTCCGAGAGTTTATTGCTTCTGAGAACGCTGCTCTTCGTGATTTTGTCCAAGAGCGCGATGATGAGCTTTGTGGGTTGCTTGCTTCCCAGACCCAATATTTCCAAGATTATAGGGCATGTCTAGAGACTAGGCGAGATTGGCATATCTCCTATGGCCAATCACCCATCCTCCTCCACCTCCTCCTATCTGATCTTGTTTTCTGCTACTCCCCTTTCCCTTTTTATTATGTGCCCACATTGAGGGCAATGTGTGATTCAATCATGGGGGAGTTAGTCCTTATATTTGGCGTCCGATGCCCATTTTTGTTTGGTGTGTTTTTTCTTTGTATATGTTTTTAGTGGTAGTTTTTGTAGTTTTTCATTGTTTTAGTTTTGTTTAGAAGTGAACTTGATTTCCTTCTAGGTTACATTTTAGTTTCTTTCTTTTATTTGTTTTCTTTGCATTTTAGTTTGCATTGTTTGTAGGAGCATGCGTAAAAAATAAAAGTGAAAAAAAAAATTTTGAAATGTGAAAACACAAAAAACAAACACAAGAAGAAAGAAAAAATCCTCCGATGATGATCTCTATAGATTTGCTAGTGTTCTTTGGTTTTATTTGATCCTTTAATTCACCTAAATTGTGCATAAAATGTTTGCGAATAGGTTTTCGAAATGAACCCCATGTTTTGACAACATATTGGATGCGAATGGATTTTCCCCATGAGTCTTTACAAGATTTTCATATATGTTTACTAATGAGCTAGTTTTGACCTTAGTAGATGTCCTGTGAGACTTTTAACCTTTAGAGACTGTTTATCATTATTAGTCTGATATTTCTTTCCTATGTGACTCTTTCTTGACGTCATTTCTCTAGAACTTGCTTTGGATCTCGTTCAGAATCACATTTCGCATATGCATTTACGCAATATGATTAAGGCATTTTTCTTTCTTTGACTTGTTTAAACCCCACGGCCAAATAGCCACCCTGGTTGCTGTATTGGCGTGAGTTTTGAGTGCGAGAGTTTGTCATTGAGGCAGTTCTGAAGCCCTTCATTGCAAGCCATCTCAGTCAATCCTCTTTTCACTCAGATTTCGTCAATCATTAGTTAGTTGTTAATCTTTTATTATATCTGAGTGGTTTTCTTTAGTCTAGGGATTTAGTAGTTTGTGGAATTGTTATTAGATCATGTTTTAATCCATACAATTGTGCTTATCTTCATCATTGCTTTGATTTTGTTTTGTCAAGTGTTTAAATTGTTGTGAGTTGATTTTTGGCTGAACTTTGCTTGCACACTTGAAATGAACGAATGAAAAACTGAAAGGTGACATTTGGTTGTTGGATTATTTAATAAGGCCTAATGTAACTTCATCTCGAAAGGGAGATTTGTATGTTAGGAGGGCTAGTAGGTAATTGAGGACAGTGAACTTGAATTAAGGCAAATTAGTTTTGAAGAACGACTTTTGTTTACTTCAGGCAAATTTAGTTGATTTCAAAAGGATAGACTGTGTTTTTGAAGAGATTGCAATTCCTCGAATTTGACCAATTAAAAAAAGCATATGTTCATTATTTTTGATCCAATTTCCTTTCACAACTACCAGAATTCCTAGATGATCTTTCCCTTATTGACTTAGAAAAGTTTATTTGCTATTATTAATCCACTTAAACCAGAATTTTAGTTAGCACATTCTAAAAGGTAAGACTTAGTAAGTTATTATTAGCCCCTATGGAACGATATCTTTTATCTATACTACAACTGTCTGTGCACTTGCAGTAGTTGATCAAGTGTTTGGCGTCATTGCCGGGGACTAAAACCGTTAACTATTGAGTTAGTCTTCCGAAATTGACTAAGTATTTTACTTATTTTTATTATTTTTTTTTGTTTTTTTCCTTGTTTAAGCTGCACTGGTAGTGTTGGTGCAAGTGCTTGTAGGAATTTTTCCTAGTTTATGCGAAGTTTGATCTTGTACAAACTCGATCCAGAGATTGAAAGAACTTTTCGCTTAAGGAGGGAAAAGCAAAGTACTGAAGAGCAAAGACATGAGGTAAGAAGGAATTCAAACATTACAAAAGGTAATCAACGAAGGACTCTTTGTGATTTTGTTACGCAAGGAGTCCAGGGATCGCCTCAAGCATCACTCGCTCTGCTATTGATGCCAACAACTTTGAGCTCAATCCGACACTCATTTCCGTGGTGCAACAATCTCAGTTCGACGAAACTCCCTCAGAATGTCCAAATCTGCACCGCTCGGTCTTTTCAGTGGTGTGTGATACACTGAAATTAAATAGAGTCTCTACTGATGCGATTCGTCTGTGCTTATCCCTTTCCCATTGAGGGACAAGGCAAGGGCTTGGTTGCACTCTTTGTCGGCTAGATGCATAACTACCGGGGATGAGTTAATAAGAGCTTTCCTCACCAAGTTCCTCTCTCTAAGAAAAACAGTGAGCCTAAGGAATCAGGTCAGCCAGTTTCTGCAAAGAGTTGAGGAGACGCTCTATGGAGCCTGGGAGAGTTTTAAAGATCTGCTGTGTTTGTGCGACCATCATGGCCTTCAGTGTTGGATGATAATCCAAGCCTTTGGTAATGGTGTGACCCAATCTGTTAGGTACACTATTGATACAGCGGCAGGAGGAACTCTGATCAGTAAGACTAAGGACGAAGCCTATAATTTGATCGAGGAGATGGCATTTAACAACTTCCAATGGTCCACTGAACAAACCCAACCCAAGTAAGTTGGAGATAAGCATGAAGTTAATGCAATTACTTTACTATCTGCTAAAGTAGATGCCATGACTCGACGATTGGACCAAATGAATGTTAATGCTATAAAGTTTAGTGCCCCTTCCCCTTGTGATATTTGTGGCTCAATTGAGCATATATATTTGAATTGTCAAGTTAGGAGTTCTTTTTCCCAGGACCCTAATGAAGTTAATTATGTTCAAAATTTCAATCGAGACTGGCCAATGACCCTTACTCTAACAGCTATAATCCGGGTTGGAAGAATTATTAGAAATTTTCTTATAGGTCGAACCCAAACAATGTGAACATGCCCCCTATGAATGTTAGAGTACGCCCTGGTTTTCAAAGACCCCCATTCCCTTCTCAGATGCCCCAAAAATCTAATTTGGAAGTAATGATAGAAACATGCTTATGGTGCAAGAAAAACAGGATGAGTATGTTAAGTAATTAGACTCAAAGGTTGGGGTGCTTAAGACTCATAACAGGATGTTAGAAGCCCAAATTTCCCAGAAAGCTAGTTTCTCATCTACGTCCCAAGATAGACTTCCTAGCAAAACTAAACCTAACCCTCAAGAGCACTATAACTGCATTACCATGAAGGAAGGTGAGGACTTAACCGACTCTGAGGAAGTACCAATGGAAGAGGGTATGAAGATAACTATGGTCAGTAGTAAGGAGCGCAACAATGGGGGCAAGACTGCCACTTTCAAAGAGAATAATACTATTGTGATCCCAAACATTGTTTCCCCGAAGCTCCCTGACCTAGGTAGTTTTTCTAATCCTCGCATTGCAGAAAAGGTAGAAATTGAGATAGGTCTATGTGATCTAGGTGTAAGTATAATGCCCTATTTTTTGTTTCATAAGTTGTACGTAGGACCATTACTGGCCGCACCCTTTTCCCTACAATTGGCTGATGGTTCTGTGACGCAACCTATAGGCAGGTTGGACGATGTGCCAGTCAATATAGGAGACATTTGGGTGTTAGAGGACTTGATTATAGTTGATATGCCTGAAACTGACGATGCCAGATTATCCTAGGTCGGCCCATTTTGGCGACAACTGATCACCACATTGATGTAAGAGAGGGTCATGTATCTTTTGAGGTGGAAGGGTGATTTGTTGTGTTTATCTATAAGAAAGAGGACATGGTTTTTCTTCATTCCTCTATATTGGATGAATTACCCCCTTCCCTTAGGATTGATATGGAGGACGTTTGGAACTACGAGAATCCTCGTGATTCTAACTGGATTTCTTATGAGGACGCCGACTAAGGGTATGTTAAGGTGGAGTTTGCTGCTCCTACACCACCTAACAAGCCCGAGGTTGAGGCCCCTATTTTTAATGAATCTTCAATGAGTGATTACTACAGGTTTGTACAAGCCGTTCTCTCTATGCCCCTTATGGAAGGTTTTGATGCAGATTTTGATGTAAGGGTTATACGAGTTGATGATAGCCTATCTGATGGGCCACAGGAGTGATTTGTTTTATACGCAGATAGTGCACTACGGCAACAAGTTATGACGATGAAGGACCTGTAGCCAAAACTTTTGCGATGGTACCTTCAATTGAATAAGTTTGATGTTGTGGTCTTGGACAAACCCAATGTCCATACATCATCTGATTCGGACCAAACATAGAGCAAGGGTCAAGCTTTTGACCTTAAAAGAGAACTTCTTGGGAGGCAACCCAAGCTTTCTTTCCATTTTCCTTTATCTAGTTTTTATTGTTATTAGTTTTTGTCATTATATATACGAAAAAAATTAAAAAATATATAAAAAAAAGAAAAAAATAATATATGAATAAAATGTTAGAACCACAGTCAGTACCTCAGAAATACGGCCATGGGGTGCTAACCTATAAAAACTAGAAAAATCAGATGCTAGCAGACACCACAAATGGATCGTGGTGAGCACCACAGCCCGTGGTGGTCTGATACGGGCTGCGGTCTAGTTTTTTGACCGTAGTAACTCTTCTCTTCCCCCTATCTTCTTTAACGTCTCGACACACACACTCTCTCTCCCCCCATTTTCTTTCTCTAAACTCCATAACTAAATCTCACTCATCTACCTCATTTCTTCACCATTTCCAATCATTTTCACACCAAATCCTTTCCTTTCACTCAATCTTTTATCTTTCTCCTTAAAATACGTCTCTTTCTTCTTCTTTAACTTCACATTCATCTCACCTGTACTCATCCACCATACCCATCCTTTTCTTTCTCTTATTTTTCATATTTTTGTTTAATTTCTTGAATTTTCTAGGTTTTAGTTCTTATTTTTAGTTTTAGTCTTGTTTTTGTTTCAAGTTTGCACAATGTCACCAAACAAGAGATAAAGAAGTATGAACAAGGTTGGTTCTTCAACTCAAGCACCACCTCAACCTCAATGGGCATCCCGAACGTCAATCGTTGCGTGTGGTGGAGGTAACATTCCTCACCCTCTTGGTTTAACGCATCCTGATTATGTCGCTATGTATAATTGCTTGAATGAATGTATGGTTGTAGCAACAAGATATTATGATCAGGATTTGCGAGCCCAGTTAGGAATTTTGGATGATATTCATTGGTTGTTTGCCAAAGGTGGTGTGGGCAACTTTTTAGAAATCAGAGAGCATACCTATAGGGACCTGACCCTAGAATTCCTCAGCACACTCCATCTCGAGGTCACTAGAGGACCTCAATGTCTGTAATGCCCCCAAAATGCTAATGATATGATTTAGGAAAAAACTGTAGCGGAAGACTTAATGATAGAAGGTGCTACCGTCGTCCTGATAAGGACAAGGATCACTAAAACCATTTGATCTTGCAGCTGATGTTTAAATCACAATATCTATCAAACTGAAACACTCCAATACTAAAGTCCATAATAGTTCAACTTCAATACAATCGATTGAATCATACCATTTGCAAACTCCACTCACACTGCACAAGTTTATTGAGCATAGACCCAAGTTAACCCTGAGGTTGATCCCAACATTCATAGTATGCTGAATCCACTTATGCATAATATGTTCTGACTTGATAACACTTATGCATAATAGGGAATGATAACTAGCCCTAGACTCTGTTTCATAAATGTTATTGTAGGTATGTGTAGTCAGTAAATGATCCTTACTCGCATAATTGAGTAAATAAAAGTATGTGCAATAGAAATTGAGCAATTAAATGATACACATAACTTGGGTAGTTCAATATGACTTCAAAATTGAATTAATAAAAGTAATTAAATCTGATATAAAGTAAATGAAAGTAAAATAGTCGTCAATAAGATAAATGAGATTATGAAGGTAAAGGCATTGATGGTGACAATTGAGAGATGGTTGTGACTTTTTCTGAAATAGGTTGCTGATATGGGTTTAAGACTCGCTGATGTATAGCTTGGTTCAAGATAACAATGAGTACACTAGATTGGCTTGGTAAATACCTTTGTTACATTCTGAATTGAGCAAGTGATAAAGGTTTGAGGCCAAGAGAGATATATCTGGGTCGAAAATAGCATGAACTGTAATAACATGGTCTGATAAATATGGTTTCTGAGTCACAACTCTCCCCACTTCTCATATTTCATTCTTAAATCCAATAGATATAGAATTCCATCCCAAATGAATTATTGAACTCAATAGAAGCTATTAAGCTCACTAAACTTGGTATTTTCTTTAAAAAATCCATAAGTGATTCAAAGCTCATAAACAAGCTCTCAAATTATATACTTGTCTTCTTCTTTCTCATTAATCAAGCTAAAAACTCCATGAAAGTTCACGAATATTCATTTCCCCCTTAAATGACCTCACTTAGCCCAAAATACACAAAATGAGTGCATGATGAATCTCATTCAATCTTTATTATTGCTCTTTACACAATTACTCAAAATGTTTGTAAAAATCATCAAACTCAAGATACTTAACAAAAAATCATGAAATCTCATAGGCAGTTTGAAAATAATATGGAAAATCTATAGTGAAATTTTTAGAATTTTCCTCCAAGTATACGCTGCACAGAAATTGCAACAACAATCCAATTTGCACCAAAGCAGGTCAGTTCACTTCAAAAATTCATAACTTTCAGCCTTGACCTCAAATGGAGACCTAAAAACCCAATATGAAAAGATTAAGAAGTCCCAAAAAACTTCCATTTATGACACTAATAGGATTCCCACAATATGGTTCCCAGAATGGGGCTAAAACACAAGTGTGTCAGTTTTGGTTCATTCTACATTGTTTTGGTATAACAACCATAACTTTTCCACAGACCTCTGATTAAGGTGATTCAAAAGCCATTTGAAAGCTGAATACTAAGCTATATGCCCACCAAAAATCATTATTTTCCTATAGGCCAATCATTACTAGTTTAATCCTGAAATCTGCCTTGTTTTCCTGAAATTTCCATCCCTCACTGTTTTAGATTTTCCTTCTCTTTTCACACAAATCCTCATTTGAATTCATTTCAAATCACCAAAACATCATCATAATCATTAATAAAACAAAATATTATAAAATCAAATACAAATCAATCCATAAACACGGTTTTAACTTAAACTTGCATGCACATGATCACCCCTAAACGCTAGCATGATTCAGCCTCAACTCCACCATGATCAACACCAAAATAACTCTTATTTCTTATCAAAGCATCATCATCAATGATCACAAACATCAAAATAAGAATTAAAACTAAAATAAAAATCAAAACCAACAAGATCAAGTTTCAAGATTACTCACTTTGCTTGAGGATAAGTAGAGATGGAGGTGATGTTTAGTAGTTTTGATGATGGAGGATGGTGGCTAGTGGTACTAAGATGTCAGGGGGGTCGAAGGTCACTAGGGCTGGCTGAAAAATAGCCAAACAGTGGCTGGGGCTGCTACCATGGGGGAGAAAGAGATGAGAGAGAAAATAGAGTTTTTGGGTTGATTTGCATTTGGTTTGACTAATCTAACTCTTGGCTATCTTGGAAAGTGACTAAACCGTGGTTAAGATTAATATTGGTAATTAGTTAGGTTAATAAGCAAACTTGTTGGATTCAAATTGGGCCAAAAAAAAAAGAATTCGAGAATAAAACGCTTCATAACGATAATGTTTTTGCGTAACTCAAAATTAAATTTTTGTAATGTTATAAAAATAATAATAACAATAATAATAATAACAATAATAATAATAATAATGATAATAATAATAATTTCTTAAACCTTAATTATCAAGGCCTGCTATCGATTCATCCGATATTTAATTAATTAACAAAACTTGAATTAACAATCAATGAAACTTGAATTACAAAATGGGGCCCAAATGAAATATCCTCCAACCGGGATGATTAAATACAATAAATGAAAGTGGAAAATTTACATGACATATGGTAATTCGAAAAATATATAAATTGAGTGTAATTGAATTAATAAACATGATTTGGTTAAACAGAGAACCATGAGTGACTAAATCCATAAACATGATAAATTAAATGAATAAATATGATTAATTAAATAAATAAATATGATTTAAATAAATAAATATGTGTTAGGGTCGAGTTATTACAATGTCAAGCCAGATATATATCATTTTATTTGCAGGGACAATTGTATGAACTGTACTTAGATACTTTCAACAGTATTTTTGATTTTTCCCCTGGTATGGACTTATCGCACCATCAAGTCCCCTGCGAATTCACTCCGAATGTGTTTGGGGTGAACTTTCGGGGAGTGTTAGGTACAGTGCCAGTTCCTCAAAATGTACGCATATTAGAAACCCCTGTATTAGAGTAGCCCAGCATATTTTGGCTTGTTCTTTGTTTGCTCGGGATGACAGTCTGAATGTTACGAGGCTGTCTGAGTTGTACTTTCTGTCTTGTATACTTGATGGAGACCAACTTAACCTGGGTCC
Source organism: Carnegiea gigantea (assembly GCA_029747015.1). Taxonomy (NCBI): domain Eukaryota; kingdom Viridiplantae; phylum Streptophyta; class Magnoliopsida; order Caryophyllales; family Cactaceae; genus Carnegiea; species Carnegiea gigantea. The sequence goes on along the minus strand of JAKOGI010000064.1, from coordinate 814,929 downwards.
ATTCTTAGCTAGGCAATTACATAGTGCTGCTGTTAGTACTAAAGGTAGGATAGTCATTAGCGGGATAAGAACTACTATTGCTAGATTCTTGAGTGTTAAGCCCAATCTTGAGGATAGAGTTTCCGGGTTCGAGCGGCTTAATTAAGTTACTTTTGAGATTATGAACTTCTGTAAAGTTGAAGTCGACCGTTTCCACTGGACTTACCCCGGGGATCGACTTTTGCTGCTTCCTAATGTTCATCGCATCACACTTCTTCACTGAGGTAACCTTCATTGGGTACCTGGTGATGAGGAGGTCGTTCGACCTACCCCCCACCAACCAGCCCCTCGATCTAGTCAAGGTGGACCTAGTTCCTTCTCTTATCTACCCCCACCTCGCCATTCTGACCTCCAAGACACCCTTAGGTCCATTCAAAAGGAGTAAGTCTCCCTCTGAGAGTTTGTTGCTTATGAGAGCACCACTCTTCGGGACTTTGTCCAAGAGCGCCAAGATGAGCTTCGTGGGTTGCTTGCTTCCCAAATCCAGTATTTCCAAGACTATAGGGCATGTCTAGAGACCTAGCAAGATTGACATATCTCCTATGGCCAACCTCCCCATCCTCCTCAACCACCTCTTCTCTAATCATGTTTTTTTGCTACTGCCCTTTCCTTTTTTATGATGTACCCACATTGAGGGCAATGAGTGATTCAAGCATGGGGGAGTTAGCCCTTATATTTGACGTCTGACGCCTATTTTTGTTTGGTGTGTTTTTTCTTTGTATATGTTTTTAGTGGTTGTTTTCATAGTTTTTAATTGTTTTAGTTTAGTTTAGAAGTGCATTTAGTTTTCTACTAGATTGCATTTTAGTTTTTTTTGGTTATTTGTATCCTTTGCATTTTAGTTTGCATTATTTGTAGGAGCATGCATAAAAAATGAAGGTGAAAAATCAAAATTTTGAAAAGCGAAAAACACACGAAAAAAGAAAATTAAAAAAAATCCTCCAATGATGATCCCTATAGATTTGTCTTTGGCTTAGTTTGACCCTTTGATTCGCCCAAATTGTGCATAATATGTTTGCGAATAAGTTTTCGAAATAAATTCCATGTTTTGACCGCATGTTGGATGTGAATTGATTTCCCCATGAGCCTTTATAAGATTTTGGCATATGTTTAATAGTGAGCTAGTTCTGACCTTGATAGATGTCCCCTGAGACTTTGAGCCTTTAGAATCTTGTCAAGCTTATGGTAAATCTGCGTCTAAGGTTACGAGTTGAGAGAACCTTCATAAATCCATACATTTGAAATATATGAGAGCTAAGTGCCACATAACAATAGTGAGGTTCTACCGGCCTTACTAGTTTCACTTGTTCCATATGTTGAATAATAATATTGGACAATTAGGGGAGATTGCTTTCAAGTTAGACATCGAGGGCTATTATAAGTATTTGAAAATTTAATTCCCTCCCTGTTTATAAATGAGTTCTTGTATCTTTTTAGGCTATCTTTGGAACAACTTAGCCATTTTAATGTTACCTAAATCTATCTTGAGGAGACTATGTCTGTTTTTAATATTTGCATTGCTTGAGGACAAGCAACATTTTAAGCATGGGGGACTTTGATAGGAGCTTCATGTGTATATCATTTTAGGACTATTTTGTGTCGTTTTGAGGAGAATATTATACTTATTGTTGTTATTTACTTTCCTATACTTGATTTATGCTTAGGTATAGTTGTTTGATGTATTTTGCAGGATTTTTAGTCTTTTTTCCCAGCATTTGCCCTTCAATAGTTGTATTTTAACCTCCCTCATGGTCATCCATGTTATGCTATGATCGTAGAGTAAAGAATTCGCAAAAACCGAGTTCCAACATAGACTACGGCCTGACCATGGTGAGCCTCACGGACCGTGGTGAGCCTATAACTGTTGCCTCTTCATTTTTCCTCGGCTGTGTGACTGAGATTGATAGAGCTTCTTTATAAAAAGCGACATTCTGTAGGGTGCAGAAGTAAGTCCAAAATCATTCCAAGCAAAGCAAAAGCATAGAGTAGCATAGATTAGTTTCTTTCTTAAATTTTATAGTTTATAGCTAGGTTGTTGTGCGTTGGTGTGAGTCTTGGGTGTGAGAGTTTGTCATTGAGGCAATTCTGAAGCCCTTAGTTGAAGGCCACCTCAGTCAATCCTCTTTTCGCTCAGGTTTCATCAATCATTGGTTAGTTGTTAATCTTTTATCATGTCTGAGTAGTTTTCTTTAGTTTAGGGATTTAGTATTTTGCGGAATTGTTCTTGGGTCATGTTTTAATCCATACAATTGTGCTTATCTTCATGATTGGTTTGATTCTATTTTGTCAAGTGTTTGCATTGCTGTGAGTTAATTTTTGGCCGAAATTTGCTTGCACACTTAAAACAAACGAATGAAAAACTAAAAGGTGACATCTGATTGTTGGACTGCTTGATAAGGCCTAGCATAACTTCATCTCGAAAGAGAGATTTGTACGTTAGGAGGGCTAGTAAGTAATCAAAGACATTGAACTTAAATTAAGGCAAATTAGTTTGAAAGAATGAGTTTTACTTAGTTTAGGCAAATTTAATTGATTTGGAAAGAATAGACTACATTTTTGAAGAGATTATAATTGCTCGAATTTGCCCAATTAGAAGAACGCACAAGTTCATCATTTTTGATCCAATTTCCTTTCACAACTACGAGAATTCCTAGACAATCTTTCCCTTATTGATTTAGAAAAGTTTATTTGCTATTGTTATCCTCTTGAACCAGAATTTTAGTTAGCATATGCTGATAAGCAAGGCTCAGTAAGTTACAATTAGCCCCTAAGGAATGGCATCTTTTATCTATACTACGACTATTCGTACGCTTGTAGTAGTTGATCAAGTTTTTGGCGCCGTTGTCAGGGACTAAAACTTTTAACTATTGAGTTAGTCTTGCGAAAGTGACAAAGTATTTTATTTGTTTTTATGGTTATTTCTGTTTTTGTTTTTTGGTTGTTTAAACTGTGCTGGCAGTGTTATTGAAAGTGCTTGAAGGAATTTTCCCTAGTTTATGCGAAGTCGGATCTTGTACGAATCCGAACTAGAGATTGAATGGACTTTTTGCTTTAAGAGGAAAAAGCAAAGCATTGAAGAACAAAGACACGATGCAAGAAGGAAGTCAAACATGGCAGAAGGTAATCAACGAAGGACTCTTCGTGATTTTGTTACCCCAGGGGTCCAGGAGATCGCCTCAAGCATCGCTCACCCTACTGTCAATGCCAATAACTTCGAGCTTAAACTGGCACTCATTTCCATGGTGCAACAATCTCAGTTCAATAAAACTCCCTTGGAAGACCCAAATCTGTACCTTTCAGCCTTTTTAGAGGTGTGTGATAGTTGAAATTAAATGAAGTCTCTAGTGGTGCAATTTGGCTGTGCTTATTCCCTTTCTCATTGAGGGATAAAGCGAGGGCTTTGTTGCACTCTTTGCCAACATGATGCATAATTACCTGGGATAAGTTGATAAGAGCTTTCCTCACCAAGTTCTTCCCTCCAAGTAAAATAGCGAGCCTAAGGAATCAGATCACTAACTTTTTGTAAAAACATGACGAGACGCTCTATGAAGCCTGGGAGCGTTTTAAAGATATGTTACGTTTGTGCCCCCATTATGGTCTTCAGTATTGGATGATAATCCAAGCCTTTTATAATGGTGTGACCCAAATTGTGATGTCCACTATTAACACAACGGCGGGAGGAACTTTTATGGGCAAGGCTGAGGGTGAAGCTTATAATCTTATCAAGGAGATGGCGCTTAACAACTTCTAATGGTCCACTAAATGAACCTAACCTAAGCGGGTCGGAGGTAAGCATGAAGTTGATGCAATTACTTTACTATCTACTAAAGCAAATGCCATGACTCAAAGATTGGACCAAATGAATGTTACTGCTGCAAACTCTAATGCTCCTTCCCCTTGTGAAAGTTATGGTTCAATTGAGCATATATCTCTGAATTGTCAAATTGGGAGTCCTTTGTCCTAGTACCCTAATGAAGTTAATGTTCAAAATTTTAATTTGAGACCGACCAATGAACCTTACTCTAGTACCTATAATCTGGGTTGGAAGAATCATCCAAAATTTTCTTATAGGTCGAATCCAAACACTGTAAACATGCCCCCCAATGAATCTGAGAGTAGCCCCTGGTTTTCAAAGATCCCCATCCTCTTCTTAGATGCCCCAAAAGTCTAATTTGGAAGTAATGATAGAAAACTTGCTTATAGTGTGACAAAAAAAAGATGAGTATATTAAGCAATCGCCCTCAAGGATTGATGTGCTTCCGACACATAATAGGATTCTAGAAGCCCAAATTGCCCGGAAGCTAGTTTCTCATATATGCCCCCAGATAGAATTTCTAGCAAACCTGAACTTGACCCTCAAGAGCATTGTAACTATGTTACTATGAAGGAAGAAGAGGAATTAATCGATTCTGAGGAAGTACCAATGGAAGAGGGTAGGGGGATAACTATGGCTGGTACTCAGGAGAGAAACAATGGTGGCAAGATTGCCACTTTCAAAGAGAATGACACTATTAAGATCCTTACTATTTTTTGCCCTAACCTCCTTGACCCAGGTAGTTTTTCTACTCCTTGCATTATAGCAAAGGCAGAAATTGAGAGAGGTCTATGTGATCTAGGTGCCAGTGTCAGTATAATGCCCTATTCTTTGTTTCATAAGCTGCACCTAGGACCATTACACGCCGCACCCTTTTCCCTACAATTGGCTTGTGGTTCTGTGACGCAACCAATAGGAAGGTTACACAATGTGCTAGCCAATATAGGAGACATTTGGGTGTTGGAGGACTTCATTATAGTTGATATGTCTGAAACTGACAATGCCCAGATTATCCAAGGTTAGCCCATTTTGGCGATAGCTGGTTGCCACATCAATGTAAGAGAGGGTCGGGTGTCTTTTGAGGTGGAAGGGTGATTTGCTGTGTTTAGCCATAGGAAGGAGGACATTGTTTCTCCTCATTCTTTTACATTGGATGTATTACCCCTTTCCGCTGAGATTGATATGGAGGATATCTGCAATTGTGAGGATCCTCCTGAGTCTAACTAAATTTCTTATGATAACCCCGACCAGGGGTATGTTAGGGTGGAGTTTGTTGCTCCTATACCACCTACCAAGCATGAGGTTGAGGCCCCCTGCGGAAGGTTTTGATATAGATTTTGATGTAGGGGTTGCATGAGTTAATGATAGCCTGTTTGATGGGCCACAGGAGCGATTTATTTTATGCGCAAATGGTGCGTTATAGCGCCAAGTTATGAAGATGAAGGACCTGTAGCCAGCACTTTTGCGATGTTTTGATTTTGTGGTCCGGGACAAAGCCAATGTCCATACACCATTTGATCCGAACCAAGCCTAGAACAAGGGTCAAGCTCTTGATCTTAAAAGGGCGCTTCTTAGGAGGCGACCCAAGCTTTCTTTCCATTTTCCGTTTTCTAGTTTTGATTTTTATTAATTTTTGTAATTGTATATGCGAAAAAGAAAAATAAAAAAATATACAAAAAAAAGAAAACAATATATGAATAAAATGTTGGCTCCACGGTCAGTACCTCAGATATACGGTCGTGGGGTGCCAACCCATAAAAACCAGAAAAATCATATGCCAGCAGACACTACGGGAGCCCCATGGCTCGTGGTGGTCTGTGATGGGCCGCTGTCTAGGTTTTTACCGCGGCGACTCTTCCCTTTCCCCCTATCTCCTCCAACTTCTCGACATGCACTCTCCCTCTACCCCCATTTTCTTTCTGTAAACTCCATAACCAAATCTCACTCATCTACCCTTATTTCTTCACCATTTTCAATCATTTTCACTACAAATCCTTTCCTTTCACTCAATCTTTTACCTTTCTCCTTAAAATTCATCTCTTTCTTCTTCTTTAACTTCACATTCCTCTCACCTTCACTCATCCACCATAGCCATCCTTTCCTTCCTCTTAATTTTCATATTTTTGTTTTATTTCTTCAATTTTCTAGGTTTTAGTTCTTATTTTTGGCTTTAGTCTTGTTTTTGTTTCAAGTTTGCACCAATGGCACCAAACAAGAGATAAAGGAGCACTAAGGAGGTTGGTTCCTCAAGTCAAGCACCATCTCGACCTCAACAGGCATCCCAAGCATCAACCAATGCACGTGCTAGAGATAACATTCCTCACCCCCTTGGTTTAATGCATCTTGATAATGTTGCTAGGTATAATTGCTTGAATGAACGTATGGTTGTAGCAACTAGATATTATAATGAGGATTTGTTAGCGAGGTTGGGAATTTTGGATGATATTCGTTGGTTGGTTGCCAGAGGTGGTATGGGCCACTTTTTAGAAATCAAAGAGCATACCTATAGGGACCTGGCCCCAGAATTCCGTGGTACACTCTATGTTGAGATCACTAGAGGACCTCAATGTCAAGCCGGATATATATCATTTTATTTGCAGGGATAATTGTATTAACAGAACTTAGGTACCTTCAACAGTATTTTTGGTTTTCCCCTAGTGTGGACTTATCACACCATCAAGTCCCCCGCGAATTCAACCCGAATGCGTTTTGGGGTGAACTTTCGGGGAGTGTTAGGTACAGTGCCAGTTCATCGAAATGTACGCATACTAGAAACCCTTGCATTAGAGTAGCTCAACGTATTTTAACTTATTCTTTGTTTTCTCGGGACGATAGTCTGAATGTCCCGAGACTTTTTGAGTGGTACTTTCTGTCATGTATGCTCGATGGAGTCTAGCTTGACCCAGGTTAATTCTTAGCTAGGTAATTACATAGTGGTGTTGTTAGCGCTAAAGGTTGGATGGTCATTGGGGCATAATAACTACTTTTGCTAGATTCTTGGTTGTTGAGCCCAATCCTGAGGATAGAGTTTCCGAGTCTGAGCAGCTTGATTAAGCTGCCTTTGAGATTATGAACTTCTCTGAGGTTGATGCCGGCCGTTTGTGTTAGATTTACCCTGGGGACCAGCATTGGGTGCTTCCCAAAGTTGATCGCACCACCCTTCTTCATCGAGGTAACCTTTATTGGGTACCTGGTGATGAGGTGGTTGTTCGACCTGCACCCCACCAACCAGCCCCTCGATCCAGTCAAGCAGGACCTAGTTTTTGCTCTCATCCACCCCCAACTGACTATTCTGACCTCCAAGGCACCCTTTGGTCCATTCATAAGGAGCAAGTTTTTCTCCAAGAGTTTGTTGCTTCTGAGGGCGCTACTCTTCGGGACGTTGTTCAAGGGCGTCACGATAAGCTTCATGGGTTGCTTGCTTCCCAAACCCAATATTTCCAAGACTATAGGGCATGCCTAGAGACCTGGCGAGATTGACATATCTCCTATGGCCAACCACCCCATCCTCGTCCACTTCCTCCTCTCTGATCTTCTTTTCTGCTACTCCCCTTTCCTTTTTTATCATGTGCCCACATTGACGGCAATGTGTCATTCAAGCTTGAGGGAACTAGTCCTCATATTTGGGGTCTGATGCCTATCTTTCTTTGGTGTGTTTCTGCTTTGTATATGTTTTTAGTGGTAGTTTTTAGAGCTTTTGATTGTTTTTGTTTTGTTTAGAAGTGCATTTAGTTTTCTTCTAGGTTACATTTTAGTTTCTTTCTTTTATTTGTTTCTTTTGCATTTTAGTTTGCATTGTCTATCAGAGCATGCATAAAAGATGAAAATAAAAAAATAAATTCTGAAAAGTGAAAAACAAAAAAAATCCTCGGATGATGATCTCTATAGATTTGGTAGCTTTCGCTCAAATTGTGCATAAAATGTTTGCGAATAAGTTTTCGAAATAAATTCCATGTTTTGACCACATGTTGGATGTGAATTTATTGTCCCCATGAGTCTTTGCCAGATTTTGGCATATTTTGGCTAGTGAGCTAGTTTTGACCTTGGTAGATGCCCGATGAGGCTTTGAGCCTTTAGAGACTGTTTATCATTATTAGCCTCATATTTCTTTTATGTGTGACTCTTCCTTGACATCATTTCTTTAGAACTTGCTTTAATTCTCATTCAAAATCACATTTCGTATATGCATTTGGGCAATGTGATTGAGGCATTTTTCTTTGTTTGATTTGTTTAAACCCCACAGCTAAATAGCCACCTTGGTTGCGTATTGTATCCCTTGTCAGCCCCTTTGAGCCTGTATCCGTTTTTCTTGATTTGAACCTCCTATTACAATCCATTACCAAATACTTGTCTTACCTTTAAGCCAAAGCTAGAGCAGTGCTCTATTCTTTTGCATCAAGTTTGATAGGGCATTAATAAGATGGAATGATGTCTCATCGTGCCATTTGGTTGTTTGATGCAGGGTTTTGAGATATTGATTAATCCCTTGTTTTATTGTACAAATTTTTGAGAAGAGTTGAAATTTGAAGTTCGTTATGGATATCCCGCTTGGCTATCCCTTCAAAAAGAAAAAAAGAATAATAAGTGCTTATAAAAAAAAAAGAGCACAAAGAAAAAAAATTTTGAAAAAAAAGGCAGAAAAAATGAAAAGAGAAAGGGAAAAAAAAAGAAAAAGAAAGTGGTTAGCCTTGTTGGAAATGCAAGTTATTTGTGATTTTTAACTCTCTCTCTTCATTTGGGGATTTATTTTTGATTGATAATGTTTAAGAAGAATGTTGTTTGATGCATTGGAATTATTTGGTCCTTAGTCTTTGGATCTAGCTCCTCATTTCCAAAAACATCTGTTGCCCTCTTACCTTTATCCTTAACCCCATTACAACCCTATTAAAGTCCGCATGATTGTTTAATGTGTTTGCATTTTTAGTGATGGCAAATTTAAGAATCTTACCGAGCTTATGGTAGATCTGTGTCTATGGTTGAGATTTTAGAGAACCTTCATAAATCCATACATTTCAAACATAAGAGTGCTGAGTGCCACATAACTATAGTGAGGTTCGACCGACCTTACCAGTTTTGCTTGTTCCATATGTTGAATGATTGTATTTGACAATTGGAGGAGATTGCTTTCAAGTTCGACATCGAGGTCTATTAAAAGTCTTTGAAAATATCGTTCCATACCTATTTGTTAATGACTTTTTGTATCTTTTTGGGCTATCTTTGGATCAGCGTTGCCATTTGAATGTTACCTAAATCTATCCTGAGGAGGCTAGGTATACTTTTAATCTTTGCATTGCTTGAGGACAAGCAAGAGTTTAAGCATGGGGGAGTTTGATAAGTGCTTAGTGTGCACACATTTTAGGGCTATTTTGTGTCGTTTTTAGGAGAATAATATGGTTATTGTTGCTATTTGCTGTCCTATTCTCGATTTATGCTTGGGTATAGTTGTTTGATGTGTTTTATAGGATTTTAGTCTTTTTACCCAGCAATTACTCTTCAATGGCTATATTTTAGCCTCCCGATGGTTGTCCATGTTATGCCACTACCGTAGAGTAAAGGGTGAGCAAAAACCTGATTCCGGCACAGACCACAATCAGACAGTGGTACAACCCATAGACCGTGGTGTCACTATTGCCTCTTCATTTTCGCTTGGTTGTGTGGCTGAGATTGACCGAGCTTCTCTATAAAAAGCAACGTTCTACATCATGTAGAAGCAATCCAAAATCATTCCAAGCAATGCAAAAGTGTAGAGTAGCGTAGATTAATTTCTTTCTTAAATTTTATAGTTCTGGTTTGGTTATTGTATTGGTATGAGTCTTCAGCGTGAGAGTTTGTCATTGAGGTAGTTCGAAAGCCCTTGGTTAAAGGCCATCTAAGATATCGTTCTTGGAAATGGAATTTAATTGTAGAGTACCAAGGATATGTGGTAGTTGATTGGGGTTCGTGTTTCCAGAATTGCAGCTCTTAGGCAAGTGCCATTTGAATGTCACCGTTAAATGGCACATCACCGTTATAAGCACTAATCTACACTATCTGGGATTGTTTATTTACTATTGTTAATCCTTTTCACATCAAAAATTTCACCCGTATTGGGTGCTGCCTTTTGAAGTAATGTGCGATGCAAGTGACTATGCGATGGTCGTTGTTCTAGGTCAACGAAAGGACAGCAAACCATATACCATATATTATGCAAGCCATACTCTTGATGAGGCATAAGTAAATTATGCCACCACTAAAAAGGAATTCATAGCAGTTGTCTTCGCTTTGGAAAAATTTTGATCCTATTTGATTAATTCCAAGGTCATTGTTTTCATGGATCACACCGCTTTAAAGCATTCACTGAAAAACTTCGATTCCAAACCTCGACTCATCCAATGGGTCCTCGTCCTTTAACAGTTTGATTTAGAAATCAAAGACAAGGCAGAATTGGCAAATGTGGTTGCTGATCATTTATCTCATTTAAGCCTAGAGACCACCCTTAGTGAAGGGCTTGCAATTGATGATTTTTTCCCCGATGAGCAGTTATTAGCTATATCCCAACAGGCTGACCCATGGTATGCGGATATAGTGAACTTCAAGGTGTGCAATGTGTTCTAGGATTGTCCTACCAACAAAGAAAGAAGTGCTTTACTGATGCAATATGTTTGGGAAGAACCTTTCCTTTATAAGCTGTGCGGAGATGGGATTTATAGAAGATGCTTGCCTGAAGATGAGGTTCGTAGTGTCTTACCCCATTGTCATGCTTCAACTTATGGTGGCCACTTTGGACCAGACAAAATCATTACAAAAGTACTCCAAGCAGACTTCTATTGGCCTACGCTCTTTAAGGACACAAGGAAATTTATCATGACTTGTGATAGATGTTAGCGAGCAGGGAACATTTCTAAGAGGCATGAAATGCCTCAAAGTGGTATACTCGAAGTAGAGTTGTTTGATGTATGGGGGATCTACTTCATGGGTCCTTTCCTCCTTCCCATAACAACCTTCACATCCTTGTGGCGGTTAACTATGTTTCTAAGTGGGTAGAAGCCATTGCATCCTCGATAAATGATTCCAAAGTTGTCCTCAAATTTCCGAAGAAAAATATCTCCGCACGATTTGGCACACCAAAAGCTCTTTTGAGTGACAACGGCACACATTTTTGCAATAAGCCTCTTGAGTCACTTTTTAAAAAAATATGGGATATTTCATAAGGTCGCTACACTATGTCATCCCCAAACTAGTGGGCTCGTGGAACTCTCGAATAGAGAATTGAAAGGCATATTAGAGAAAATGTTGGATCGATCTCGCAAACATTGGTCCTTAAAGCTTGATGATGCTCTTTGGGCATACCGAACCGCTTACAAGATTCCTCTAGGAACCATTTCATATCAATTAGTGTTTGGAAAATCTTGTCACTTGCTAGTGGAAATGGAACATAAGGCCTATTGGGCTACACAGACACTCAATTTCGATCTTAAAGCAGTCGGAGAACGAAGATTTTGCAACTAAACGAACTAAACGAACTAAGGTTGGAGGCTTATGAAAATTCACATATTTACAAGGGGCAAACTAAGAAATGGCATGACAAACATATCGTGACGAAGCGTTTCGAAAAAGGTGATATGGTCATCCTATTCAACTCAAGGTTGAGATTGTTTCTGGGTAAATTGAAATCCTGATGGTTGGGACCATTTACCATCACCAAAGTTCAACCTAGTGGAGCAGTGGAGATATGGAGTGAGTCTACTAGAGGTTTCACAGTCAATAGACAGCGGTTGAAGCCATATTTGGTTGGGCAACCAATTGAAAATGCCAATGTTCATATGCTAACTGATCTGGTTCAACCACAGAAGAAGGGTCAAGTGCAGTAAAGTTTTCGGGTAATTTCTCACCCAACTTCCTCCACCTCCTCCTCTCTAATCTTGTTTTCTGCTACTCCCCTTCTCTTTTTTATTATGTGCTCACATTGAGGGCAATGTGTGATTCAAGCATGGTGGGGTTAGTCCTTGTATTTGGCGTCTGATGCCTATTTTGTCAGTGTGTTTTTGCTTTGTATATGTTTTTAGTGGTAGTTTTTGTAGTTTTTGATTGTTTTAGTTTTGTTTAGAAGTGCATTTAGTTTTCTTCTAAGTTGCATTTTAGTTTCTTTCTTTTATTTATTTCTTTTGCATTTTAGTTTGCATTGTTTGTAGGAGCATGCCAAAAAAAATGAAAATGAAAAAAGGATTTGTAAAGCGAAATACACCCAAAAAAAAGAAAATTAAAAAAAGCGTCCGATGATGATCTCTATAGATTTAGGTTCTTTGGTTTAGTTTGATCCTTTGGTTCGTCTAAATTGTGCATAAAATGTTTGCGAATACGTATTCAAAATAAATTCCATGTTTTGACAACATGTTGGATGCAAATTGATTTTCCGCTTGAGTCTTTATAAGATTTGGGCATATGTTTTCAGTGAGCTAGTTTTGACCTTGGTGGATGTCCCGTCAGACTTTGAGCCTTCAGAGATTGTTTATCATTATTAGTCTCATATTTCTTTCATGTGTTACTCTTCCTTGAAGTCATTTCTTTAGAACTTGCTTTGATTCTCGTTCAAAATCACATTTCGCATATACATTTAGGCAATACAATTGAGGCATTTTTCTTTTTTTGATTTGTTTAAACCCCATCGCCAAATAGCCACCCTAGTTACGTATTGTATCCCTTATTTGTCCCTTTGTGTGGGTATCCATTTTTCTTGAATTCAAACTCCTACTATAACCCATGGCTAAATACTTATCTTACCTTTAAGCCAATGCTAGAGAAGTGTTCTATTTTGTTGCATCAAGTTTGATAGGGCGTTAGTAAGATGAAATGATGTCTTATGGCGTCATTTAGTTGTTCAGTATAGGGTTGTGTCATATTGATCAATCCTTTGTTTTATTGTACAAAATTTGGAGAAGAGTTAAAATTTAAAGTTCGTTATGGATTAACCCATTGGGTATTCCCTCAAAAAGAAAAAAAAAATAATAAGTGCTCATAAAAAAACAGAGCACAAAGAAAAAAAAATTTCGAAAAAAATTAAAAGAGAAAGGGGAAAAAAAAGAAGAAAGCGGTTAACCTTGTTGGGAATGCAAGTTATTTGTGATTTTCGACTCTTTCTCTCTTCATTTGGGGATTTATTTTGGATTGATAAGGCTTGAGAAGGATGTTGTTTGATGCATTGAAATTATTTAGCTCTTAGTCTTTGGCTTTAGCTCCTCATTTCTAAAAACATTTGTTCCCCTCATACCTTTGCCCTTAACCTCGTTACAACCCTATTAAAGTTCCCATGATTGTCTAATGTGTTTGCATTTTTAGTGATGGCGAATCTGAGAATCTTGTCAACCTTTTGGTAGATCTGCATCTAAGGTTAAGATTTGAGAGAACCTTTATAAATCCATACATTTCAAACACATAAGTGCTGAGTGCCATATAACTATAGTGAGGTTCTACCAGCCTTACTAGTTTCGCTAGTTCCATATGTTGAATGACTGTATTTGATAATTGCGGGAGATTGCTTTCAAGTTTGACATCGAGGTATATCAAAAGTCATTGAAAATTTCATTCCCTGCCTGTTTGCTAATGACTGTTTGTATCTTTTTGGGCTATCTTTTGATCATCTTTGTCATTTGAATGTTACCTAAATCTATCCTAAGGGCTATGTATACTTTTAATCTTTGCATTGCTTGAGGACAAGCAACAGTTTAAGCATAGGGGAGTTCGATAAGTGCTTAATGTGTGTATCATTTTCGGGCTATTTTGTGTCGTTTTTGGGAGAATACTGTGCTTATTATTGTCATTTACTCTCCTATTCTCAATTTATGCTTGGGTATAGTTGTTTGATGTGTTTTGCAGGATTTTTAGTCTTTTTGCCTAGCATTTGCCCTTCAATGGCTATATTTTGACCTTCCCCACAGTCATCCATGTAGAGTAAAGAATGAGTAAAAACCCAGTTCTAGCACAGACCACAGTCGGACTGTGGCACACCTACGGACCGTGGTAAGCCTGTAACTGTTTCCTCTTCATTTTCCATCGACTGTGCGGCTAAGATTGACCGAGCTTCTGTACGACTTTCTGTAGTTTGTAGAAGCAATCCAAAATCATTCCAAGCAAAGCAAAAGTGTAGGGTAGCATAGATTAGTTTCTTTCTTAAATTTTGCAGTTTTTAATTTGGTTATTGTATTGGTGTGAGTGTTGAGTGTGAGAGTTTGTCACTAAGTGTAATACCCGCATTCCTTATTTGTACGTCAAGCTGACTGTCTTGCCTTTTTACAATAGAAAATCATATTTTTATTAACTATATAAGTTAAATTATTATTGATGTGATTACATGAACGATAATTTTATCAAAAAAGAATATTATTGTTTATATTATGATTGTTAACATTAGTTTTGAAAATTATTTGATGATTTTTACTAAGCATTAGTAGCGATTTTTATTAGTTACTAAAAATAATAGGAATCCGAATACAATTAGGTTGTCAACCTTAGAATTTGTTTCGTTAGTTATTAAATCGAACCTTAACGTATTTGGGAATGAATAATCAACGAAAGGTAGTATCATCGATTTAAGTTTATAGTACGGTATACGAAATTAGACTAGCTGCGTTAATTTGAGCAAGCTTGAGACACAAAAACAGAACTAAAAAGGGGGCAAAAGCCCTTTTCTTCTTCTCCCACACGATAGTGAGGGGGGTTTCCTTGCTACCCCAGGCCCTCGACCACTACCAGAGGGGGGGAGAGAGTGAGAGAGAGGGAGAGGGCGACGGTGTCGGCAGTTGAAATGACGGGCAATGCGGTCGGACTCGCGCGCAACCACTAGCAAAGAGAGAAAGAGAGACCCAGTGAGAGAAACTTAGAGAAAAGGCTCAAGGGACTGCGACCGACTGTCGGCGACTGGCACAACCGAGGTCGGCGACCAGGCGGCGGTTGAGCCCGGTTTTGGTGACCACCAGAAACAGCACGAATAGCAGCAGAATCGGGCCAAGGGTGAACTAATTCGGGGTCTATGTTGTGCAGTGAATTCGGATGTGAATTTTCGAATTCTTGAGCATCGAAATTCAACCCCAAAAGCCCTTAGATGGGGTCCTTAGCTTCAAGTCAAGGTGGATGTTTCTCTCCTACTAAATTATAGTAATTCTAAACGAATTTAATGGTTTTAGGTAGCGCATGTTTAGATTCTGATATTGTATTAGGAATTGGAAGGCTTACAGTTGAGTAGAAGTGAAAAATGGTGTTAAAACTATTATAGAGTTAATGCATGTGATTAACGCTCGATTTTACTAACTGGGTGATTTGAAGAATTGTGGAGCAAACCGAAATCATGTTTGAATGTCGTTGCTTAATCAGTTTAATATGTTTAATTTCTATTGGTGGTTGATATGAAGCTATGCTTATGGACATTGGTTTTGTGAATTAATCGATTGAAACTATTGTGATATTGAACCAAGCTTGGTAGTTGGATGGCCTGAGGTGAAACTAATGAGCAATTTGAGGTTTTTGTGGTCGGTGTTGTGTGAGGTGGGAGTCTGGGTTGTGATTTACTGCAATCATGTGAATTGTAGGGCCATGTGTGGCTTATTAGACAGATTGTACCAAGTTAAGTTATAAAGTGTTATGAATGTGCTATGTGCGACCCCTCCCCCCTTGAAAATTTTAAATGATGCTATGTGATTGATTTTGAACTTAGACATCTTTAAAAAGAGTTATTTTCATAATTACAAATGTTTTGAGCATTTACCAGTTGCCTACTAGTTTGTTAAGATGTTTGAAGCGTAAAAATGTCCTAAATCATTGAACTACTCAGTAAGTGACTCAATTGAAATAGTCGGTAGGTTTAGGAAGTTAAAAAGCAAACTAGTAGCAAGTTCGAAAATGTTTTCAGGCTTTGGTTTGTTTACGCCTCCTTCTTTGAGTTAAAAAAGGATTCTAAACGAACTAAAAATGGGCAGTTGGAGGAGTTTATTACGAAACTTAGTTTGAGTTGTATGCTGGCTAAGTACTTTGAGTTTTAAAAGTGTTTCAAATTGCGAGTTAGTAACTCCATTACGATTTTAAGAGGCTTTTAAGTTAAATTATGAAGTATTTGAATGTGCTACATGTGGACCCCTCCCTTTTTATGTCGCTAAGCATCATTATGTGTATGAGGGTGATTTTGAAAAAGAAGGTTTTCGTGGTCGAAAATAAAAGTAGCCATGACTATTGGTGAATGATGGTCTGTTTTTAACTATACGAATACATTTTTTAAGGTATAAAGAATTTTGAAATGGAGCGGTGCTGGAAGGAAATTATGTTCTCATATTACGAACTCAGAAAGCATATGTATGAATAAGTATAAGTATGTATGTGTATGAATAATTATGTTCATGCTCATGTGTACGTGGATGAGCTACTCTAGAAACTTTAAACTTAAGTCTGAGACCCAGGCACGGTGGCTTAGTATCCCGCTTCGTACATCGTAAGCTATGTTAGGATGATTCTGGGATGGTTGTTTGATTCCTGCCTGAAGTCTAAGTATGTAAGTTATATCTCAACATAGTATGATGTCTGTCCTGATAGGGCATGCTGCCGCTCGAGTTTGGCCGGCTCGGGATGGCAGTAACAAAGTACCTCTAAGAGTCTAAACTCCTCACTTATATGATTAAATTATGATGTATGTTTCTTTTAATAAACAATGATCTTACGCTAAGGGTATTTCCTAATGAATAAGAAAAGCAGTTGGCATTTCGCCATTTTCAGTATTTCAAAAAAAGAAAGATTTAAGGGCCATTAAGAAGCCAATTCGAATGAGATTCGAAAAGCTTATAAGGGTCATTAGGGGACCAATATGAAATATATTTCTTCTTAAAGAATATGAAACTCAAGAGGCTATGTAAAATATTTTCAAGAAAAGAAAGAAAGCTTTCTATTGTGCATATCCTGCGCATATCTTATGAATAAGTTCCCAAATATAGTTTAAATGAAATTCAAATGAAGTGTGGTTATATCCTAGTAATATATCAAACATTTAAGCTTTTAAATGTGCATATCATGTGAAAGAAAGTTTCTTGCCAAGTCTTTCGTATTAATATGAGTAATTCAGAAACTTTTAGAAAGAATTATGAGCCTTGAAGAAGTTAGTATGATTTATAAACTATTCTTGAAACATATCACGAGTCACCTCATTTTCAAAAGTGTATTTGAAAGCATCTTACTCAATCCTTATTGCTTACTTGTTTATGTACCTAAATACTTATTAGTAGGGAAGTTTGGTCATTATGGGCCTAGAAATGAGTTTGAGTGGCTAGTATGTAGTTTATAGATGGTAATCCTTCCTTGGGGACTATGATTGCCTAATATGATAGTACTATACAAATACGTGATATGTGACTATTATTGGTATTATTGCCTGCAAATGGTTTTGGTTTTAAGGAGTCAGGAAACACTCACTGAACATGTGGTTGCTCATCCTATTGCTGTTTGCCCTTTTTCCCAGGTTTTCATTTTAAAAGGTAGAAGATAATCTGTACATGCTAAGTTGGAATATTCCCCTGCTTGAAAAGGTGTCATATATGCCACATAGAATTAGACTTATGAATTAACAACATAATATGTTGTATCCCTAGAGTTATGAATGTAGGTAACAAAGTACTTAGTTCATGTAATGCATAATGTTTAAAAGTCACACTGTATGGCTATGTGAGCCAACCATCTTATTAGCCAGTTGTCTTTTAGCTGAAGTTAGCTATGTTTTGGGATGTAAACCCCCAGTACTCCGAATATATGATCCGTTGAGTTGTATATTTTGTTTCCCTTCTCCATTATTGAACTATATTGTATGGTGTACTCTGAGCGAGTGGCTTATTGAGCCATGGACTCCGGTATGTAACCGTTGAGCTTATTTGGAGTTCTTTACACTTCTGTCGATTACAGGGATCTATTGTGAGGGTTTTAGCCTAGAAAGTTGCCGGTTTAGGCAAATTTAGTTGATTTCGGAAGAATAGACTGAGTTTTTGAAGATATTACAATTCCTCGAATTTGATCACTTCGAAGAAAGCACAAGTTCATTATTTTTGATCCAATTTTCTTTCACAACTATGAGAATTCCTATACGATCATTCCCTTATTGATTTAGAAAAGTTTATTTGCTATTGTTAATCCTCTTGAATAAGAATTTTACTTTGCACATTCTGATAGCCAAGACTCAGTAAGTTATAATTAGTCCTTGAGGAACGATATCTTTTATCTATCTTACGACTATCCGCACGCTTACGGTAATTGATTATGTTTTTTGCGTCATTGCCGGGGACTAAAACTGTTAATGATTGAGTTAGTCTTGCGAAGTGACTCAGTATTTTATTTGTTTTTATTGTTTTTTTTTGGGCTTGTTTAAACTGTGCTGATAGTGATAGTGAAAGTGCTTGCAGGAATTTTTCCTAGTTTATGCGAAGTCTGATCTTGTACGAACCCGATTCAGAGATTGAAAGGACTTTTCGCTTAAGAATGAAAAAGCAAAGGATTGAAGAGTAAAGACATGAGGCAAGAAGGAATTCAAACATGGCAGAAGGTGACCAACAAATGACTCTTCGTGATTTTGTCACCCCAGGAGTCCAGGGGGTCGCCTCAAGCATCGCTCACCCTACTGTCGATACCAACAACTTCGAGCTCAAATCGGCAGTCATTTCCATAGTGCAATAATTGCAATTTGATGAAACTCCCTTGGAAGACCCAAATCTGCACCTCTCAGTCTTTTCAGATGTATGTAATGCGCTGAAATTAAATTTAGTCTCTAGTGACACGATTCGGCTACGGTTATTCCCTTTCTCATTGAGGGCTAAAGCGAGGGCTTGGTTGCACTCTTTGCCGACTGGATGCATAACTACATGGGATGAGTTGACAAGAGCTTTCCTCACCAACTTCTTCCCTCCAAGCAAAGTAGTGTGCCTAAGGAATCAGATCACCAACTTTTTACAAAGAGATGACGAGACGCTCTATGAAGCCTGGGAGCATTTTAAAGATCTATTGCGTTTGTGCCCTCATCATGGTCTTCAGTGTTGGATGATAATCCAAGCCTTTTACAATGGTGTGACCCAATCTATGAGGTCCACCATTGATGCGGTGGTAGGAGGAACTCTGATGAGTAAGACTGAGGATGAAGCCTATAATCTGATCGAGGAGATAGCGATTAACAACTTCTAATGATCGACTGAACGAACCTAACCCAAGCGGGTTGGAGGTAAGCATGAAGTTGATGCAATTACTTTACTATCTACTAAAGTAGATGCCATGACTCAATGATTGGACCAAATAAATGTTAATGTTATAAACTCTAGTACCCCTTCCCCTTGTGAAACTTATGGCTCAATTGAGCATATATCTCTGAATTGTTAAGTTGGGAGTCCTTTTTCCCAAGATCTTAATGCAGTTAATTATGTTCAAAATTTAAACCCGAGACCGATCGATGACCCTTACTCTAATACCTATAATCCTGGTTGGAAGAATCATCCAATTTGTTCTTATACGTCGAATCCAAACACTGTGAACATGCCCCCTATGAATGCCTGAGTACTCCTTGGTTTTCAAAGACCCACATTCCCTTCTCAGATGCCCCAAAGTCTCATTTGGATGTAATGATAAAAAACATGCTTACAGCTTAACAAAAATAGGATGAGTATATTAAGCAATTAGCCTCAAAGGTTGATGTGCTTATGACTCATAATAGGATCTTAGAAGCCCAAATTGCCCAGAAAGCTAGTTTCTCATCTGCGCCCCCAGATAGACTTCTTAGCAAACCTGAACCTAACCCTCAAGAACACTGTAACTGTGTCACCACAACGGACGAAGAGGACTTAACCGACTCTGAGGAAGTGCCAATGGAAGAGGGTAGGGAGATAACTATGGCTGGTAGTAAGGAGAGAAGCAATGGTGGCAAGACTACCACTTTCAAAGAGAATGACACCGTCGAGATCCCAACTATTTTTCCCCCTAGGCTCCATGACCCAGGTAGTTTTTTCTATTCCTTGCATCGTAAGAACGGTAGAAATTAAGAGATGTCCATGTGATCTAGGTGCAAGTGTCAGTATAATGCCCTACTCTTTGCTTCATAAGCTGCACCTAGGACCATTACTGGCCGCACCCTTTTCCCTACAATTAGCTGATGGTTCTGTAATGCAACCTATAGGTAGGTTGGACGATGTCCCAGTCAATATAGGTGATACTTGGGTGTTGGAGGACTTCATTATGGTTGATACGCCTGAAACTGATGATGCCCAGATTATCCTAGGTCAGCCCATTTTGGTGACAGTTGGTTGCCACATTGATGTAAGAGAGGGCCAGGTATCTTTTGCGGTGGAAGAGTGATTTGCTGTGTTTAGCCATTGGAAGGAGGGCATGCCTTCTCCTCATTTTTCTATATTGCATGCATTACTCCTTTCCCTGCATGCATTACTCCTTTCCCTTGAGATGGATATGGAGGATGTTTGGAACTTTGAAGATCCTCCTCATTCTAACTGGATTTCTTATAAGGGCCCCGACTAAGGGTATGTTAAGGTGGAGTTTACTGTTCTTGTACCACCTAATAAGCCCGAGGTTGAGACCCCTATTTTTAATGAATCTTCAATGAGTGATTACTGCGGGTTTCTATAAACCGTTCTCTCTATGCCCCATGTGGAAGGTTTTGATGCAGATTTTGATCTAGGTGTTGCACGAGTTGATGATAGCCCGTCTAATAGGCCACAGGAGCGATTTGGTTTATATGCAGATAGTGCATTATGGCACCAAGTTATGAAGACGAAGAACCTGCATCCAGAGCTTTTCTGATGGTACCTTCAACTGAGTAAGTTTGATTTTATGGTCCAGGACAAAGTGAATATCCGTACACTATCTAATCCGGACCAAGCCTAAAACAAGGGTCAGGCTCTTGACATTAAAAGAACGCTTCTTTGCAGGCAACACAAGCTTTCTTTCCATTTGCTTTTTCTAGTGTTGATTTTTATTTATTTTTGTAGTTATATATGCGAAAAAATAATAAAAAATTATAAAAAAATAACGAAATAATATATGAATAAAATGCTGGCGCCATGGTCAGTATCCAGAAATATAGCCGTAGGGTGCCAACCCAGAAAAAGCAGAAAACTCAGATGCCAGCAGATACCGTGGACGGACCGTGGTGGGCCCCACAGCCCTTGGTAGCCTGCTGCGAGATACAGTCTAGGTTTGTTGTCGCGGCGACTTTTTCGCTTCACCCTATCTTCTTCAACCTCTCGACATACACTCTCTCTCTACCCCCATTTTCTTTCTTAAACTCCATAACAAAATCTCACTCATCTACCCTCATTTCTTCGGCATATCCAATCATGTTCATCCCAAATCCTTTCCTTTCACTCAATCTTTCATCTTTCTCCTCAAAATCCATTTCTTTCTTCTTCTTTAACTTCACGTTCATCTCACCTTTACTCATCCACCATACCCATCCTTTTCTTTCTGTTATTCCTCATATTTTTTTTAATTTCTTCAATTTTCTAGGTTTTAGTTCTCATTTTTGGTTTTAGTCTTGTTTTTGTTTCAAGTTTAGATAATGGCGCGAAACAAGGGACAAAGGAGTATGAAGGAGGTTCGTTCTTCAAGTCAATCACCATCGCAACCTCAACGGGCATCCCAAACACAACTGTTGCGCATGCTAGAGGTAACAATACTCACCCTCTTGGTTTAAGGCATCCTAATCATGTTGCTTGGTATAGTTGCTTAAATGAACGTGTGGTTGTAGCAACTAGATATTATGATGAGGATTTCTTGGCCCTGCTGGGAATTTTGGATGATATTTGTTGGTTGTTTGCTAGAGGTAGTATGGGCCACTTTTTAGAAATCAAAGAGCATACATACAGGGACCTGACCCTAGAATTCCATAGTACACTTAATGTTGAGGTCACTAGAGGACCTCAATGTTAAGCTGGATATATATCATTTTATTTGCAGGGATAATTGTATGAACTGAACTTAGGTACCTTCAATAGTATTTTTGGTTTCCTCCCTAGCATGGACTTATCGCACCATCAAGTCCCATACAAATTCAACCTGAATGTATTTTGGGGCGAACTTTCGGGGAGTGTTAGGTACGGTATTAGTTCCTGGAAATGTACGCATATTAGAAACCCCTGCATTAGAATAGCTCAGCGTATTTTGGCTTGCTCTTCGTTTGCTCGGAATGACAGTCTAAATGTCGCGAGACTTTCTGAGTTGTACTTTCTGTCTTGCATGCTCGATGGAGACCAACTTGACCTAAGTTCATTCTTAGCTAGGCAATTATATAATGCTGCTGTTAGCACTAAAGGCAGCATAGTCATTGGTGGGATAATAACTATTATTGCTAGATTCTTGGGTGTTGAGTCCAATCTTGAGGATAGGGTTTCCGGGTCTGAGTAGCTTGATCAACTACTTTTGAGATTGTTTTTGTATGTGTTTTTGCTTTGTATATGTTTTTAGTGGTAGTTTTTGTACTTTTTGATTGTTTTAGTTTTGTTTGGAAGTGCATTTAGTTTTCTTCTAGGTTGTATTTTAGTTTCTTTCTTTTAGTTATTTCCTTTGCATTTTCGTTTGCATTGTGTGTGGGAGCATGCAAAACAAATGAAAGTGACAAAAAAAATTTTGACAAGTGAAAAACACAGAAAAAAAAAAAGAAAACAAAAAAAACCCTCCGATGATGATCTCTATAGATTTGGTTGCTTTCTTTGGTTTAGTTTGATCCTTTGATTGCAAAAATTGAGCATAAAATGTTTTCGAATAAATTTTGTAAATAAATTCCATGTTTTGACCACATGTTGGATGCGAATTGATTTTGCCCATGAGCCTTTATAAGATTTTGGCATATTTTGGCTAGTGAGCTAGTTTTGACCTTGGTAGATGTCCCGTGAGACATTGAGCCTTTAGAGACTGTTTATCATTATTAGTCTTATGTGTGACTATTCCTTGATGTCATTTCTTTAGAACTTGTTTTGATTCTCATTCAAAATCACATTTCGCATATGCATTTAGGCAATATGGTTGAGACATTTTTCTTTCTTTGATTTGTTTAAACCCCACAGCCAAATAGCCACCTTGGTTGCGTATTATATCCCTTGTTAGCCGCTTTGAGCCTGTATCCGTTTTTCTTAATTTGAACCTCCTATTATAACTCATGGCTAAAAATACTTAGATTAGCTTTAAGCTAAGGCTAGAGGAGTGTTCTATTCTGTTACATCAAGTTTGATAGGACGTTAGTAAGATGGAATGATGTCTTGTGGTGTCATTTGGTTGTTTGGTGCAGAGTTGTGAGATATTGATTAATCCCTTCTCTTATTATACAAAATTTAAAGAAGAGTTAAAATTTAATGTTCGTTATGGATTTCCCCCTTGGTTATCCCTTCAAAAATTTTAAAAAAATAACAAGTGCTTATAAAAAAAAAGAGAGCATAGAGAAAAAAAAATTCAAAAAAACAGCTGAAAAAAAAATGAAAAGAGAACCGAAAAAAAAGAAGAAAGTGGTTAGCCTTGCTGGGAATGCAAGTTATTTGTGATTTTCGACTCTTTATCTCTTCATTTGGGGACTTATTTTGGATTGATAAGGTTTAAGAAGGATGTTGTTTGATGCATTAGAATTGTTTAGCTCTTCGTCTTTGGCTTCCAGCACCTCATTTCCAAAAATATTTGTTCCCCTTTTACTTTTAACCTTAGCCCCGTTATAACCGTATTAAAGTCCTCATGATTGTCTAATGTGTTTGCATTTTTAATGAGGACGAATTTGAAAATCTTATCAAGCTTATGGTAGATCTGCATCTAAGGTTGAGATTTGAGAGAACCTTCATTAATCCATACATTCCAAACACATTAGTGCGGAGTGCCACATAACTACAGTGAGGTTCTACCTGCCTTACTTGTTTCGCTTGGTCCATATGTTGAATGATTGTATTTAACAATTGTGGGAGATTGCTTTCAAGTTCGACATCGAGGTCTATTAAAAGTCTTTGAAAATTTCATTTCCTACTTGTTTGTTAATGCCTTTTTGTAACTTTTTGGGCTATCTTTGGATCAGCTTTGCCATCTGACTGTTACCTAAATCTATCCTGAGGAGGCTGTGTCTATTTTTAATCTTTGCATTGCTTGACGACAAGCAATAGTTTAAGCATGGGGGAGTCTGATAAGCGCTTAATGTGTATATCATTTTAGGGCTATTTTATGTCCTTTTTTAGAGAATATTGTGGTTGTTGGTGTTATTTACTCTCCTATTCTCGATTTATGCTTGGGTATAGTTGTTTAATGTGTTTTGTAGAATTTTTATTCTTTCTACCCAGCATTTGCTCTTCAATGGCTGTGTTTTGACCTCCCTCATGGTTATCCATGTTATACCACGACTGGAGAGCAAAGAATGAGCAAAAACCAGGTTGCAGCACAGACCATAGTCAGACCGTGATGAGCCTGTGACTGTTGCCTCTTCATTTTCCCTCGGCTGTGTGGCTAAGATTGACTAAGCTTCTCTTTAAAAAGTGATGTTCTGCAGCATAAGGAAGCAATCCAAAACCATTCCAAAAAAAGCGAAAGTGTAGAGTAGCATAGATTAGTTTTTTTCTTAAATTTTGTGGTTTTTAATTTGGTTTTTGTATTAGTTTGAGTCTTGAGTGTGAGAGTTTATCGTTAAGGCAGTTCTGAAGCCCTTGGTTGAAGGCCATCTCAGTCAATCCTCTTTTCGCTCAGATTTCGTCAAGCATTGGTTAGTTGTTAATCTTTCATCATGCTCGAGTAGTTTTCTTTAATCCTGGGATTTAGTAGTTTGTTGAATTATTATTAGATCATGTTTTAATCCATACAATTGTGCTTATTGTCATGACTGGTTTGATTTCATTTCATCAAGTGTTTGGATTTCGTGAGTCTATTTTTGGCCGAAATTTGCTTGCACACTTGAAACAAACGAATGAAAAACTAAAAGGTGACATATTGTTGTTGGACTGCTTGATAAGGCCTAACGTTACCTCGTCCCGAAAGAGAGATTTGTATGTTAGGAGGGCCACTAAGTAATCGAAGACATTGATCTTGAATTAAGGCAAATTAGTTTGAAAGAAGGACTTTTGATTAGTTTAGGCAAATTTAGTTAAGTTCGAAAGAATAGACTGAGTTTTTGAAGAGATTACAATACATTGAATTTGACCAATTAAAAGAAAGGACATGTTCATTATTTTTGATCCAATTTTCTTTCACAACTACGAGAATTTCTAGACGATCTTTCCCTTATTAATTTGGAAAAGTTTGATTGCTAGTGTTAATCCTCCTAAACAAAAATTTTGCTTAGCACATTCTGATAGGTAAAACTCAGTAAGTTACAATTAGTCCCTGAGGAACGATATCTTTTATTTATACTATGACTATTTGTGCGGTTGTGGTAGTTGATCAAGCTTTCGGTGCAATTGCTGGGGACTAAAACTATTAACCATTGAGTTAGTCTTGGAAAAGTGGCGAAGCATTTTATTTGTTTTTATTGTTATTTTTGTGTTTTTTGGCTTGTTTAAACTGCTCTAGTAGTGTTGGTGAAAGTGCTTGCAGGAATTTTTCCTGACTTATGCAAAGTCTGATCTTGTATGAACTCGATCCAAAGATTGAAAGGACTTTTGGCTTAAGGAGGAAAAAGCAAAAGGATTAAAGAGAAAAGACACGAGGCAAGAAGGAAGTCAAACATAGCAGAAGGTACCAACGAAGGACTCTTTATGATTTTGTTACCCCAGGAGTCTAGGGGATCACCTCAAGCATCGCCCGCCCTACTGTCGATGCGAATAACTTTGAGCTCAAACCGACACTTATTTCCATGGTGCAACAATCTCAGTTCAGCGGAGCCCCCTTGGAAGACCCAAATCTGCACCTCTCGGTGTTTTTAGAGGTGTGCGATACGCTGAAATTAAATGGAGTCTCCAGCGATGCGATTCGACGGCGCTTATTCCCTTTCTCATTAAGGGATAAACCGAGGGCTTGGTTGCGCTCTTTGCCGACTGGATGCATAACTATCTGGGATGAGTTGACAAGAGCTTTCCTCGCCAAGTTCTTCCCTCCATTCAAAACAGCGAGCCTAAGAAATCATATCACCAACTTCCTACAAAGAGATGATGAGATGCTCTATGAAGCCTGAGAACGTTTTAAAGATCTGCTGCATTTGTACCCCCATCATGGTCTTCAGCATTGGATGATAATCCAAGCCTTTTATAATGGTGTGACTCAATCTATGAAGTCCACTATTGATGCGGCAACATGAGGAATTCTAATGAGCAAGACTGAGGATGAAGCCTATAATCTGATTGAAGAGATGGCGCTCAACCACTTCCAATGGTCCACTGAACGAACCCAACCCAAGCGGGTTGGAGGTAAGCATGAAGTTGATGAATTACTTTACACTCTGCTAAAGTAGATGTCATGACTCAATGATTGGGCCAAATGAATGTTAATGCTATAAACTCTAGTGCTCCTGCCACTTGTGAAATTTGTAGTTCAATTGAGCATATATCTCTAAATGGTCAAGTTGGTTTTCCTTTTTCCCAGGACCGTAATGAAGTTAATTATGTTCAAAATTTCAACCCAAGACTGACTAATGACCCTTACTCTAATACCTACAATCCGAGTTGGAAGAATCATCCAAATTTTTCTTATAGGTCAAATCCATACACTATGAACGTGCCCCTTATGAATGCTAAAGTACCCCCTGGTTTTCAAAGATTCCCATTCCCTTCTCAGATGCCCCAAAAGTCTAATTTGGAAGTAATGACGGAAAACATGCTTATGGCGCAACAAAAATAGGATTAGTACATTAAGCAATTAGCCTCAAAGGTTGATGTGCTTACGACTTATAACAGGATGCTAGAAGCCTAAATTGCCCAAAAAGCTAGTTTCTCATCTGCACCCCTGGATAGATTTCCTAGCAAACCTAAACCTAACCCTCCAAAACACTGTAACTGTGTCACCATGAAGGAAGAAGAGGACTTAACCGACTCTAAAGAAGTACCAATGGAAGACGGTAGAGAGATAACTATGGCTGGTAGTAAGGAGAGAAATAATGGTGGCAAGACTGTCACCTTCAAAGATAAAGACACTGTTGAGATCCCAACCATTTTCCACCTAGGCTCCCTGACCCAGGAAGTTTTTCTATTCCATGCATTATTAGAAAGGTAGAAATTGAGAAAGGCCTATGTGATCTAGGTGCAAGTGTCAGTATAATACCTTATTCTTTGTTTCATAAGCTACACCTAGGATCATTACAAGACGTACCCTTTTCCCAACAATTGGCTAATGGTTCTGTGATGCAACCTATAAGAAGGCTGGACAATGTGTCAGTCACTGTAGGACACATTTGGGTATTGGAGGAGTTCATTATAGTTGATATGCCGGAAGCTAACGATGCCCAGATTATCCTAGGTCTGCCCATTTTGACGACTGCTGGTTGCCACATTAATGTAAAAGAGGGCCGGGTATCTTTTGAGGTGGAAGGGTCGTTTGCTGTGTTTAGCCATAGGAAGGAGGACATGGTTTCTCCTTATTCTTCTATATTGGATGCATTACCCCTTTCCCCTCAGATTGGTATAGAGGATGTCTAGGACTGTGAAGATCCTCCTGCTTCTGACTGCGTTTCTTATGAGGACCCCAACCAAGGGTATATTAAGTGCCGTTTTCTGCTCCTATGCCACCTAACAAGCCCAAGGTTGAGGCCTCTGTGTTCAATGAATCTTCAATGAGTGATTACTATAGGTTTGCATGAACCGTTCTCTCTATGCTCCCCGTGGAAGGTTTTGATGCAGATTTTGATGTAGGGGTTGAACGAGTTGATGATAGCCTGTTTGATGGGCCACAAGAACGATTTATTTTATATGCAGATAGTGCGTTATGGCACCAAGTTGTGAAGATGAAGGACCTGCAGCTAGAACTTTTGCAATGATACCTTTAACGAAATAAGTTTGATTTTGTGGTTCGGGACAAAGCCAATGTCCATACACCATCTAGTCCATACCAAGCCTAGAACAAGAGTCAAGGTCTGGACCTTAAAAGAGCGCTTCTTAGGAGGCAACCCAAGCTTTCCTTCCATTTTTCTTTTTTTAGTTTTGATTTTTATTAATTTTTGTGGTTATTTATGCGGAAAAAAATAATAAAAAATATAAAAAAAAGAAAAAAATAATACATGAATAAAATGTTGGCACCACGGTCAGTACCACATAAATGCGGCCGTGGGGTGCCAACCCAGAAAAACCAGAAAAATTAGATGCCAACAGACACCACGGACGGACCATGGTGAGCCCCACGGCCCGTGGTGGTCTGCTACGGGCCGCAATTTAGGTTTTTGGCCGCGGTGACTCTTTCCTTTCCCCCTATCTTCTTCAACCTCCCGACATACACTCTCTGTATCCCCATTTTCTTTCTCTAAACTCCATACCCAAATATCACTCATCGACCCTCATTTCTTCACCCTTTCTAATCATTTCCACACCTAATCCTTTCCTTTTGCTCAATCTTTCAGCTTTCTCCTTAAAATCCATCTCTTTCTTCTTCTTGAACACCACATTCGTCTCAGCTTTGCTCATCCACCATACCCATCCTTTTCTTTCTCTTATTTTCCATATTTTTGTTTAATTTCTTCAATTTTCTCGATTTTACTTTTATTTTTGGTTTTAGTCTTGTTTTTGTTTCAAGTTTGCACAATGGTACCAAACAAAAGACAAAGGAGTACCAAGGAGGTTGGTTCTTTAAGTCAACCACTACCCCAACCTCAATGGGTATCCCAAACAAATACACTTATCAAATGATTGCATGAAAGCTAAGGTCATTCTTCTAATTGGTTAGCCAAGGAGTCCAGGCAATTGACTATGAGGCAAGTGGCAAAAGATACCATGGTAACTTTTTGAGTCTTGCCTATCGTGGATAGTCGTAGTATACTGAGTCTTTTACGATACTCTAAAAACTTGATATCTTTTGAGGCTAGTGTTTTTGGCATCATAGTACACATGATTCGTTACCGGGGAAGCTAGTC
This sequence comes from Carnegiea gigantea, assembly GCA_029747015.1. Classification (NCBI taxonomy): domain Eukaryota; kingdom Viridiplantae; phylum Streptophyta; class Magnoliopsida; order Caryophyllales; family Cactaceae; genus Carnegiea; species Carnegiea gigantea. Next base: position 786,076 of record JAKOGI010000064.1, on the reverse strand, counting down.
GTAGTCCGTGAAGGACATTAAACAAAACCATGGTGAGCCCGAGCAGGAAGTAAAAGACGTTTTCTTTAGAGGCAAAAGATGTTTGCACGACTACTTTCATGGAGTATACTATTTTTTTGGCGAAAAACTTCAAGTAAAGGGAGCCCAAATTGTCCTTGTACTACATTCTTGCACCCTGATTGAAAATGCTTTTGCCAAAAACTTGATGTGGACTAATTACCATGACGATTGAAGCCATATCTAGCGGGCAACCAATTAAAAATGCCAAAGTTCATATGCTAACTGATCCAGTTTAACAATAGAAGAAGGGTCAAGTGCAGCACAAAGTTTCTGGGTAATTTTTCACCCCATCTTCCTCCACCTCCTCCTCTCTGATCTTGTTTTCTACTACTCCCCTTCCCTTTTTAATTATGTGCCCACATTGATGTAGCCATGCTGGGAAAAGAGGGAATGAAAGGAAAGTTTAAGTGTTTAGGGGAAAAGAGAGGAGATGGCATGGGAAAGAAGGGAGATGGCGTGAGAGGAAAGGCGAATTCAAGGACTTGAAGAAGGAAATCAAGGCATTGAACGTGGTATCGATAGAATTGAAACATTTCTTAGATATAGATTTCACTAGTAAGAACTGTTTCCAGGCCTTGAATCCCAGATTACGGTACATGTTTCACAACCTAATCAAGATTAAAACTCACTTGAACACCACTATAATTAGCCGAATTAGAGATAAGCAAGCAAAGAATTTAAAGTAACACACAGAGGAGTTTATAACTCAACTTCTGATTTCAATTTCTCAACACTTAGTTACAAAATGAGTGCCAAAGTACTTATAATGGCACGCCTAAAGGCTTTCCTTAGTCATTAGGTAATCATTAGAAGATCACTTAATGTTAAGGAAGATCACTAAGTACATTTACAAAGCTAAGTACACGGTTTAGTGCATAATCGAACTAAAATAAGTACTAATGAGTATGCTAGCTTCAAAATAATTAACTTAATATAATCCTTGATGATCTTAGGCAGCAAGACTCACCTTTCCTTCCTTGGAAGGAATGAATACATGGTTGGCACTTCAAAATAAGGAGAGGACTGCATGCTTGCCACATCTTATCATAGTGTCCGAATGAATGCTTGCAAAATGGCCTCTTTTCATTGTTTGCGTGGCTGTTTCTTCATGGATGAGTCACTAGGTGACTAAGCTCAAGCAGCCAGCCAATAACATATTCACCTTGGTAGAGGAAAACCCAGTTGAGAGGGAAAAACTCCCTTGCTAAGAAATCGGCTGCTTGGTGGCGCATGGAGCTCAGTCTTTGCAGCTATTGGGCCACCACATTTTGATGACTAATCTATGGTTTTCTTCAATTGGGGGAAACCTCAAGATGTCTAGAAAACCCCCTTTTGAAAATCATGAGTTGGACATCATTAAGTACCTTAATCAGCCAGACTTTTCAAACCGTGCAGATTCAGACGCCTGCAGGGTAGCTTTGACAAAATAACTGAACTGGACCCCTTAACGTGCTCTTTTGGCTTTGAGCTAAACATAACAAATAAACTTAACATCCTAAATGAATTAATTAAAAAGAACTATATAATTTGGATGTCGTTTGAACTATGAAATAATAAAAACAAAACCAGGTACGTGCAAGGGGTAAACCCGGGTACCATCTCCTTTTAGACTTGCAAAATGGAACTTGTTCCTTAGACTTGGACTTGTGTAATTGGACTACCTGAACTTGGGGAATTTAACTGGGATGTGTCTGATTGAATTACATCACACATTGAGGCCAATGTGTGATTCAAGCATGAGGGAGTTAGTCCTTATATTTGGCATCTGATGCCTATTTTTGTTTGGTGTGTTTTTGCTTTGTATATGTTTTTAGTGGTAGTTTTTGTAGTTTTCGATTGTTTTAGTTTTGTTTAGAAGTGCATTTAGTTTTCTTCTAGGTTGCATTTTAGTTTCTTCACTTTATTTGTTTCCTTTGCATTTTAGTTTGCATTGTTTGTACGAGCATGCATAAAACGTGAAAGTGAAAAAAAAATTTTGAAAAGTGAAAAGCACAAAAAAGCACAAAAATCAACAAAAAAAAATCCCCCGATGATGATCTCTATAGATTTGGCAGCTTTCTTTGGTTTAGTTTGATCCTTTGATTTGCCTAAATTGTGCATAAAATGTTTGCGAATAAGTTTCCGAAATGAATTCCATGTTTTGACCACAGATGCAAATTGATTTTCCCGATGAGTCTTTACAAGATTTTGGCATATGTTTACTAATGAGCTAGTTTTGACCTTGGTAGATGTCTTATCAGACTTTGAGCCTTTTGAGTCTGTTTATCATTATTAGTCTCATATTTCTTTCATGTATGACTCTTCCTTAACATCATTTCTCTAGAACTTGCTTTGATTCTCGTTCAAAATCACATTTCGCATATGCATTTAGGCAATATAATTGAGACATTTTTCTTTCTTTGATTTGTTTAAACCTCACAGCTAAATAGCCACCCTGGTTGTGTATTGTATCCCTCGTTAGCCCTTTTGAGCCTGTATCTGTTTTTCTTGAATAGAACCTTCTATTATAACCCATAGCCAAATACTTGTCATACCATTAAGCCAAGTCTAGAGGAGTGTTCTGTTGTTTTGCATCAAGTTTAATTGGGCATTAGCAAGATGGAATGATGTGTTGTGGTGTCATTTGGTTGTTTGGTGTAGGGTTGTAAGATATTGATTAATCCCTTATATTATTGTACAAAATTTATGGAAGGGTTGAAATTTAAAGCTCGTTATGAATTTTCCCCCAAGGCCATCCCTTCAGAAGGAAAAAAAAAAACAAATAATAAGTGCTTATAAAAAAAAGAGAGCCAAAAAAAAATTTCAAAAAAAATTTCAAAAAAATGAAAAGATAATGAAGAAAAAGAAGAAAGCGGTTAGCCTTGTTGGGAACGCAAGTTATTTGCGATTTTCGACTCTTTCTCTCTTCATTTGGGGATTTATTTTGGATTAATAAGGTTTAAGAAGGATGTTGTTTGATGCATTGGAATTGTTTTGCTCTTGGTCTTTGGCTTCTAACTCCTTATTCCCAAAAACATTTGCTCCCCTCTTTCCTTTACCCTTAGCCTCGTTACAACCCTGTTAAAGTCCTCATGATTGTCTGATGTGTTTGCATTTTTAGTGATGATGAATTTGAGAATCTTGTCAAGCTTATGGTAGATCTGCGTCTAAGGTTGAGATTTGAGAGAAACTTCATAAATACATACATAACTTTAGTGAGGTTCTACCGACCTTACTAGTTTCGATTGTTTTATATGTTGAATGATTATATTGGACAATTGGGGGAGATTGCTTTCAAGTTCGACATCTTGGTCTGTAAAAAGTCTTTAAAAATTTCATTCCCTACCTGTTTGTTAATAGCCTTTTGTATCTTTTTGGGCTATCTTTGGATCAGCATTGCCATTTGAATGTTACCTAAATCTATCCTGAGGAGGCTGTGTATACTTTTAATGTTTGCATTGCTTGAGGATAAGCAACAGTTTAAGCGTGAGGGAGTTTGATAAGTGCTTAATATGTCTATCATTTTAGGGTTATTTTGTGTTGTTTTTAGGAGAATATTGTACTTATTGTCGTTATGTACTCTCCTATTCTTGATTTATGATTGGTTATGGTTGTGCGATGTGTTTTGTAGGATTTTAGTTTTTTTACCCAGCATCTGCCCTTCCATGGCTATATTTTGACCTCCCCTACGGCCTTCCACATTATGCCATGGCCGTAGAGCAAAGAATGAGCAAAAACCTAGTTCCAGCACAGACCACGGTCAGACCATGGTCCACCCCATGGACCGTAATGAGACTGTAACTGATGCCTCTTCATTTTTCCTCGGCTATGTGGCTGACGTTAACCGAGCCTCTCTATAAAAAGCGATGTTCTACAGCATGTAGAAGAAATCCAGTATCATTTCGAGCAAAGCAAAAGTGTAGAGTAGCATAGATTAGTTTTTTTCTTAAATTTTGTAGTTTTTAGTTTGGTTATTGCATTAGTGTGAGTCTTGAGTGTAAGAGTTTGTCATTGAGGCAGTTCTGAAACCCTTGGTTGAAGGCCATCTCAGTCAATCCTCTTTTCGCTCAGATTTCATCAATCATTGGTTAGTTATTAATCTTTTATCATGTCTGAGTAGTTTTATTTAGTCTAGGGATTTAGTAGTTTGTGAATTGTTATTGGATCATGTTTTAATCCATACAATTGTTCTTATCTTCATGATTGGCTTGATTTGGTGTTGTCAAGTGTTTGGATTGTTGTGAGTTAATTTTTGGTCAAAATTTGCTCACACACATGAAACAAATGAATGAAAAACTTAAATGTGACATTTGGTTGTTGGACTGTTTGATAAGGCCTAACGTAACTTCATCTCGAAAGAGATTTATATGTTAGGAGAACTAACAAGTAATCGAAGACATTGAACTTGAATTAAGGAAAATTAGTTTGAAAGAATGACTTTTACTTAGTTTAGGCCAATTTAGTTGAGCTCAAAAGAATAGACTGCGTTTTTGAAGAGATTACAAGTGCGCGAATTTAACCAATTGGAACAAAGCACATGTTCATTAGTTTTGATCCAATTTCCTTTGACAACTACAAGAATTCCTAGAGATCTTTCCCTTATTGATTTTTAGAAAAGTTTATTTGCTATTGTCTGTCCTCTTGAACCAGAATTTTACTTGGCACATTTAGATAGGCAAGACTCAGTAAGTCATAATTAGTCCCTAAGGAACGATATCTTTTATCTATACCATAACTATCCGTGCGCTTGCGGTAGTTGATCAAATTTTTAAAAAATTAATACGGCCGCAAGCGCATGGTGGCGTTGTAGCAAATTAAGGTCGATCCCACAGAGAGTAGGTTGATCTATTGGGTTATATTCTCTCAAGATATGTTAAGCGAATCCAAATTTGAGAATTAAATTAAACTAAACAACTATCTAGTATAATGGATAAATAATCATGGAATAAAGCAAAATAGGCAATCACTTTATCTACATATCAATCAAGCACTACTTCCTCTAATGGTTGACTTAAAACCGATAATCGAATTATCACAACCCACTTTTAAGGTGAAGTAAAATACCTAAATTAAATCATTCATTAATTTCATAGATTTCTCGATTAGTTTAGGTTCATTAGGCACACAATTATCAAATCAATGGTTTCTCAATCTGTAATTATCTTTTGAGGCATCACACAATCAAGCCAAATCCTATGATTCCGGTATTTCAGATTTCGCCTTTCAGTCCTTCATCCAAATATCCACGATATGCAAGAAAATGATCAAGTTTCTTACAAGACAATAAACTTCCAGATTTCGATAAAACATTCCAACAATTCCAAAAGCACCAAATGATATCAACATAAGATCATGAAACTAACAAATGTGTGCATAAATCCAAAATCAAACAACAAAGATAATCGAAATACAAAACATAAAAATGAGAATAGAGAAGAGAAGAGAAGAGGGAAGAGATGCTAAGCCAAAGAATGCACTTGAACAGTTGTGTAAAGCCGAGATGGAATCCTTTCAAATCTTCATTTCAACTCCCTCTCTCTCCCCCCTAATCTAAACACTAATGCTAAGTAGAATGATACAGAGAATGGAATGATGAGATAGGATGCTTCTTCTTGCTGCTTGAGGGATGGGTATTCATAGGAAAACCCAATCGACCTTAGCCACAAGATGCTAGAAAATGAACAGGCTAGCAGTTACACCTCCACCACAATCCGTGGCATCCACCACGGACTGACTGTGGCACTGGCTGGAACTCAATTCTTCCATTCTTCTCTTGCTCTACGAGCATAGCAACTTAGGGACATCCATGGTGACTTAAAATATACTCATCTAGGTCAAATGGTGGGTAAAAAGGCCTAAAATCCTGAAAATCACATTAAACAACTATACCCAAGCATAAATCAAGAATAAGAGTATCAATCATAGCATAAAGCACATAATTCTCCTAAAAATGTGGAAAAATGACCCTAAAATGGTATATGCTTTAAGCACTTATTGAACTCCCCCATGCTTGAACTGTTGTTTGTGTTCAAGCAAATACTATAAAAACCGATAGTGGAAATGCATTTAGGACATAAAATAAAACAACCGCTCCAAAGGTAGGCAAGTCATAGCATATCACAAGGAAAACTAGCAATCAATGGCAAACCCAAGTGGTGCACCAAACATTTCAAAATCAGGAGAAGGAGAAGGTTTTTGAAAAAGTATAAGACCACAAGCTCGATATCAGACTTGATCACCCCCAAGGAACCATAAAGCATATCATGCAAGCACATAAAATTGAGTAGAGCCATATGGACCGGTAGAACCTCACCTTGGGAAATGTGAATCACACCCGCTCATGTGTTTAAAATATAGCTTAAGTTCACTCAAGACTCATTTCAATGATGCAATCTACCATATGCTTGACAAGGCTCTCGAATTCTCCACCATAAAAATGCAATGTGAACAAGACAATCAAGAGGACTTTATTTGAGTTGTAATGTGGGCTAGAAGGGTTCAGGGAAAGGAGTGGATAAATGCATTTGAGCAATGTGGAGCTACTTAGCCAAGTGACTAGGGAGCAACCAACAAAATAGGAAGAAACCTTGAAGTTCACTAACACTCTAAACCCCAAATTATGATGAACATACCCCACGAATCATGTAGGAAATGAGTTGAAAAGGAAGGAACACAAGCTACTTACATATCTAATGCCAATGACTTATTCACTTTTTTTTCCCTTCTCTGTCTTTGCTTTTTCCTTGCAACATGACTTTATGTTCCTTTTTTTCTTTTTTTTTTCAACATAATTTGTTTTTTTCCTTTTTTTTGAAAAATGAAACAAAAATTGCAATTATTGAAAGGTATAGGATCACTAACTTTTAACTCACAACTAAATATATAAACACGCAACCCAAATAAGAGGGAACCAAAGTAAATGCTCAATATCATCAATCCCACAAAACAACATACCAAAGCCACCTTAAACTTAATTATCCCAAAAAACCACCCATTAGATAGATGAAGTGATGCTCTATAGACTTTGCTTAAAGATAGGAATATGTGCTTGGCAAAGGGCTAATATGAAGGGATCACAACAAAGATGAATATAAGCTCAAAGGGGCTAGCAAAGGGAAAAAAAACATGTAACACAAGGGTAGGCTATTTGGCTATCTGGCTAAAATGACCAAAGAAATAAATGCCTCTGTCATATCATCGAATATACATATGCTAATGTGGTATTGAACAAGAATCTAGGCAAGTTCTAGAGATGCAACATGCAAGAGTCACAAACATGAAGGAAACATGAGACTAAATATAATGAATTATAAATAAGGCTCAAAATCTCATGGGATATCTACCAAAGTCGCAATAAGCTCATAAAATGACTCCATGTACAAACATTAGCGCTAATGACTCTAAAGGAAAACAAAGTTCTCAAATAAGATAAGGGTCAAAACAAGAAATATTGAGAAAACCTTCACAAATTTTCACACCAAAAGGGATTACACATCAAAAGTTACTCAAGCGCATGAAAGCTATGCCTAAACAAAAGCATCGTGGGAGGTTATCTCAAACCAATCCTCACCATCTCTATATGCAAATCTAAAATGCAAACCCAAAAATCTACTAAATGGAACATGCTAACAAAAATGAACCTAAAACTTTATGCTCCAGCATGTATGCAAGCTAATAACCAAAATAGAAAACATATGAACTACCCTTCCCCCATGCTTAAATAAAGCACTATTATTCCAAGGAAAGAAAGTAAAAGAAGGGAAAGGAAAACAAAATATAACGATCTCACCAGGTTAGGTGCAGAGTGCACCTAAGCTATGCAGCCTCATAATTACCAGGGCACATGGAGCATCAGCCACTCCATCACGATGTTAAAACTCGGCTCACAAAAGCAGGCACTGTTAAAGTATGTAGAAGCTTGTCGAATGCCACAACATGGTATTCGGAAGCATGGCTGTAAGAGAGCATGAAAATAATCACAGCAAATAAAGTAGTGCTCTCTTCAACAAAGCAAAAGTCACAGAAAAATCAAAAGAGAAAGCAAAGAAAGTGTTCCAGATGATTTTTTTAGGCTTATCCACTAGGTACATACAATATGGGTCAAAGGAGGCATCATACCCACAAAAGTATCCTAGGGAAAGGAAATTATTAACATTCCCACCAAGCATATTAAACATGTTATCCACAGAGCCCAAACCAATAATAGAATCAAAAATCTTAGGATTATCAATGGGCGCATCGATATAATACTCGGAGGAAATAGGGGGTTATGAACACATAGGAGAAACATGAGAATGGTCAAGGGGATAGGAGAAAACATAATTAAAAACAAGCCTAGGAGACTCCTCATGCATAAACACATCACGTCACCCGTCCAAAGGAGTCTTATCTTAGATCATGCACCTCGTCTAAAATAGCTTCAGACTTAAAACATGCATCAGAAACATCAAACCTAGCATCAAACCCAAAAGGCTCACCCATCTCGAGCCCCGTACACTGTGCTAAAGGAAAGGACGAATCAGGTAAGGTCAGGACAACATCAATATTGTCCCAGCTGATACAAAGTCAGGTTGCACATAGCAAGCATAATAAGGACATGAATTAGTCACATACTCAAAAGAATTGCACAAGTTACACCAAAAAGGGTCATAATATGATCTAGCATAGAATGCACAAGGATCAGGAAATGAATATCTAGAAACACAACTAGCCTTCTCAAACTTAAATGAATCCCAAGCAATCCACTCAAGCAAATACCATGCATCATTAACATTTTACCATGAAAATCACAATAATCTAAAAAAGTACGAGTTTTACCATTCACACCTTCATTAACGATGCCCAATTTCTCCCATTTATCCACACAATAACCATATTGAGCAAGAAAAATATTTAAACGCTTAAAATACCTCCAAAATAATTCATTCTCGAAATGGGGGAAATGGAAAATTGCCATCGTTGCAATTTTTTTTCTTTCAATTTTTTAATTTTTTCTAACTCATTTTTTTTCGATTTTTTTCTTCAAAGAAAAACCAAATGTTTAGTCAAACCTATTGAGAAAAACCCAATGTTCGACGCTAGTTCCCAGCAACAGCGCCAAAAACTTGATACGGCCCCAAGCACATGGTGGCGCTGTAGCAAATCAAGGTCGATCCCATAGAGACTGGGTTGATCTATTGGGTTATATTCTCTCAAGATATGCTAAGCGAATCCAAATTTGATAATTAAGCTAAACTAAACAAATATCTAACCAAATGGGTAAGTAATCATGGAATTAAGCAAAATAGGCAATCACCTGATCCACGTATGAATGAAGCACTTCTTCCTCCAATGGTTGTTTTCAAAACGATAATCGAATTATCACAAGCCTTTTTCAAGGCGAAATGAAATACCTAAATCAAATCAATCATCATGTTTCATGGATTTTTCGATTAGTTTAGGTTCATTAGGCGCATGATTATCAAATCAATGGTTTCTCAATCCGTAATTCTCTTTCAAGACATCGCGCAATCAAGCCAAAGTCTAGGATTCCAGTATTTGAGATTTCACCATTCAGTCTTTTAATCAAATACCCACAACATGCAAGAAAGTGATCAAGTTTCCCACAAGACAATAAACTTCTAGAATTCGATAAAACAATCTAATAATTCCGACAACACCAAATGATATCAACGCAAGATCAAGAAACTAACAAATGTTTGCATAAATCCAAAATCAAACAACAAAGATAATCAAAACCAAAAACATAAAAATAAGAAAAGAGTAGAGAAGAGAACAGAAGAGGGAAGAGATGCTCAGCTAAAGAATGTGCTTGAACCGTCGTGCAAATCCAGGATGGAATCCTTATAAATCATCACTTCAACTCACTCTCTCTCTCTCCCCCCAATCTAAACTCTAATCCTAAGTAGAATGATATGGAGAATGGAATGATGGGATGGGATGCTTCTTCCTACTGTTTGAGGGATGGTACTTATAGGAAAACCCAATCAACCTCAGCCACATGATGTGAGAAAATGAACAGGCTAGCAGTTACACCTCCACCACGGTCCGTCACTTTAATAGAACCCAATCATAATTGGTCACATATATTAATGTGTATATCATTTTTTTTGCACAATCTCCCCCAATTGTCAAATACAATCATTCAACATATGGAATAGGCGAAACTAGCAAGGCCGGTAGAACCTCACTATAGTTACATGGCACTCACCACTCATGTGTTTGAAATGCATGGATTTCAGAAGGTTCTGTCAAATCTCAACCTTAGACGCAGACATACCATAAGCTTGACAAGATTTTCAAATTCGCCATCACTAAAAATGTAAACACATTAGACAATTACGAGGACTTTAATAGGGTTGTAACGGAGCTAATGGTAAAGGTACGAGGGGAACAAATGTTTTTAGAAATGAGCAGCTAAGATCCAAAGACTAAGAGCTAAACAATTCCAATGCATCAAACAACATCCTTCTTACATCTTATCGATCCAAAATAAATCCCCAAATGAAGAGAGAAAAGGTCGAAAATCATAAATAACTTGCATTCCCAATAAGGCTAACCGCTTTATTCTTTTTTTTCGTTCACCTTTCATTCTTTCTACTCTTTTTTTTTGAATTTTTTTTCTTTGTGCTCTTTTTTTATAAGCACTTATTATTTATTTTTTTCTTTTTGAACATATAGCCAAGAGGGAAATCCTTAACAAACTTTAAATTTAAACTCTTCTCTAATTTTATACAATAAAACAAGGGATTAATCAATATATCACAACCCTGCATCAAACAACCAAATGACACACAACACATCATTCCATCTTACTAACGGCTTATCAAACTTGATGCAAAAGAATAGAACACTCCTCTAGCCTTGGCTTAAAGGTAAGACTAGTATTTGGCCATGGGTTATAATAGGAGGTTCAAATTAAGGAAAATGGATACAGGCTCAAAGGGCCTAACAAGGGATGCAATACGCAACCAAGGTGGCTATTTCGCCATGGAGTTTTAACAAATCAAAAAAAAAAAAAAAACGTCAATCATATTACGTAAATGCATATGCAAAATGTAATTTTAAATGAGAATCAAAGCAAGTTTTAGAGAAATGACGTCAAGGCAGAGTCACACATGAAAGAAATATGAGATAACAGTAATAAATAGTCCCTAAAGGCTCAATGTCTCATGGGACATCTATCAAGGTCAAAACTAGCTCACTCGTAAACATATGCAAAAATCTTGTAAAGACTCATGGGGAAAATCAATTCGCATCCAACATGTGGTCAAAACATGGAATTTATTTCAAAAATGTATTCGTAAACATTTTACGCATAATTTGGGGGAATCAAATGATCAAACTAAACCAAAGAAAGCTACCAAATCTATAAAGATCATCATCGGAGGCTTTTTTTTATTTGTGTGTTTTTCACTTTTTCAAATTTATTTTTTCACTTTCATTTTTTATGCATGCTCGTACAAACAATGCAAACTAAAATGCAAAGGAATCAAGTAAAAGAAGGAAATTAAAATATAACCTAGGAGAGAACTGAATACACATCTAAACAAAACTAAAACAATCAACAACTGCAAAAACTACCACTAAAAACATAGACAAAGAAAAAATACACCAAACAAAAACAGGCATCAGATGCCAAATATAAGGACTAACTCCCCCCTGCTTGAATCACACGTTGCCCTCCATGTGAGCACATAATAAAAAAGGGAAGGGGAGTAGCAAAAAACAAGATTAGAGAGGAGGCGGTGGAGGAGGATGGGGTGGTTCGTCTTAGGAGATATGTCGATCTCGCCAGGTCCCTAGACATGCCCTATAGTCTTGGAAATATTAGGTCTAGGAAGCAAGCAACCCACGAAACTCATTGTGGCGCTCTTGGACAAAGTCCCGAAGAGCAGCACTCTAAGAAGCAACAAACTCTCAGATGGAAACTTGCTCCTCTTCAATGGACCTAAGGTTGTCTTAGAGGTTAGAATAGTCAAGTGGGGGTGAATGAGAGGAAGAACTAGGTTCTGCTTGACTAGATCGAGGGGCTGGTTGGTGGGGTGTAGGTTGAACAACCTCCTCATCACTAGGTACCCAATAAAGGTTACCTCGATGAAGAAGTGTGGTGCGATCAACATTAGGAAGCGGCAAACACTGGTACCCGGGGTAAATCCAACACAAATGGTCGGCCTCAACTTTACAGAAGTTCATAATCTCAAAAGCAGCTTAATCAAGCCACTCGGACCCGAAAACTCTATCCTTAGGGTTAGGCTCAACACCTAAGAATCGAGCAATAGTAGTTATTATCCCACCAATGACTGTCCTAACTTCAGTGCTAACAACAACACTATGTAATTGCCTAGCTAAGAATGAGCCTGGGTCAGGTTAGTCTCCATCGAGCATACAAGACTATCGTCCCAAGCAAACAAAGTGTAAGCCAAAATACACTGAGCTACTCTAATGCAGGGGTTTCTAATATGTTCACATTTTGACAAACTGGTGCTGTACCTAATACTCCTTGAAAGTTCACCCTAAAACACATTCAGGTTGAATTCACAGGGGACTTGACGGTGCGATAAGTCCATGCTAGGGGGAAAACAAAAAATATTGTTGAGATACCTAAGTTCAGCTCATGCAATCATCCCTGCAAATAAAATAATATATATCTGGCTTGACATTGAGGTCCTCTAGTGACCTCAACATAGGGTGTACTAAGGAATTCTAGGGTCGGGTCCCTGTATGTATGCTCTTTGATTTCTAAAAAGTGGCCCATACCACCTCTGGTAAACAACCAACGAATATCATCCAAATTCCTAACCGGGCTAACAAATCCTCATCATAATATCTAGTTGCTATAAACATACGTTCAGTTAAGCAATTATACCTAGCAACATGATCAAAATGCATTAAACCAAGAGGGTGAGGAATGTTACCTCTAGCGTGCACAATGATTGATGTTCGGGATGCCTGTTGAGGTCAGGGTGGTGCTTGATTTGAAAAACTAACCTCCTTGGTACTCCTTTATCGATTGTTTGGTGCCATTGTGCAAACTTGAAACAAAAACAAGACTAAAACCAAAAATAAGAACTAAAACCTAGAAAATTAAAGAAATTAAACAAAAATATGAAAAATAAGAGAAAGAAAAGGATGGGTATGGTGGATGACTAAAGGCGATATGAATGTGAGGTTAAAGAAGAAGAAAGAGATGAATTTTAAGGAGAAAGATGAAAAATTGAGCAAAAAGAAGGGATTTGGCGTGAAAATGATTAGAAATGGTGAAGAAATGAGGTAGATAAGTGAGATTTGGTTATGGAGTTTAGAGAAAGAAAATAAGGGCAAAGAGGTAGTGTACGTCGAAAGGTTAAAGAAGATAGGGGAAAGGGAAGAGTCACTGCGATCAAAAACCTAGACCGCAGCCCGTAGCAGACCACCACGGGCCCTGGGGCTCACCACGATCCATCCGTGGTGTTTGCTAGCATCTAATTTTTCTGGTTTTTCTGGGTTGGCACCACACAACCATATTTCTGGGGTATTGACCGTGGTGCCAACATTTTATTGATACATTTTTTTGGGTATAATTATTTATTATTTTTTTACATATATAACTACAAAAATTAATAAAAATCAAAACTAGAAAAAGGAAAATGGAAAGAAAGCTTGGGTTGCCCCTCAAGAAGTGCTCTTTTAAGGCTAAGAGCTTGACCCTTGTTCTAGGCTTAGTCTGGATCAGATGGTGCATAGACATTATCTTTGTCCTGGACCACAAAATCAAACTTGTTCAGTTGAAGGTACCATCATAAAATTGGCTGCAAGTCCTTCGTCTTCATAACTTGGTGCCATAACGCACTATCTCCATATAAAACAAATTGCTTCTGTGGCCCATCAGACGGGCTATCAGCAACTCGTGCAATCCCTACACCAAAATCTCCATCAAAACCGTCCACTGGGGGCAAGCTTGCAGTAATCACTTATTAGAGATACATTAAAAATTGGGGCCTCAACCTCGGGCTTGTTCGGTGGCATAGGAGTAGCAAACTCCAGCTTAAGATACCCCTAGCCGAGGTCCCCATAAGAAATCCAATCAGAATCAGGAGGATCTTCACAATTCCAGACATCCTCCACATCAATCTCAGGGGAAAGGGATAATGTGTCCAATATAGAAAAATAAGGAGAAACCATGTCCTCCTTCCAACGGCTAAACACAACAAGTCGCCTTTCCAGCTGAAAAGATACCCGACCCTCTCTTACATCAATGTGGCAACCAGCTGTCGCCAAAATGGGCTGACCTAGGATAATCTGGGCATCGTTAGTTTTAGGTATATTAACTATAATGAAGTCCTCCAATACCCAAACTTCTCCTATATTGACTGGAACCTCGTCTAGCCTGCCTATAGGTTGCGCCATAGAACCATCAGCCAACTGGGGAAAGGGTGCGGCCAGTAATGGTCCTAGGTGCAGTTTATGAAACAAAAAATAGGGCATTATACTGACACTTGCACCTAGATCACATAGACCTCTCTCGATTTCTTCCTTTCCTATAATAAAAGGAACAGAAAAACTACCTAGGTTAAGGAGCCTAGGGGAAAAATGGTTTGGATCTCAACAATGTCATTCTTTTTGAAAGTGGCAGTCTTGTCACTATTGTTTCTCTCCTTATTACCAGCCATAGCTATCTCCTTACCCTCTTTCATTGGTAATTTCTTAGAGCCGATTAAGTCCTCTTCTTCCTTCACGGTGTCACAGTTACAGTGCTCTCGAGGGTTAGGTTTAGGTTTGCTAGGAAGTCTATCTGGGGGCATAGATGAGAAACTAGCTTTCTGGGCAATTTGGGATTCTACCATCAAATTATGAGTCGAAAGCACATCAACCTTTGAGGAAAATTGCTTAATATACTCATCTTTTTTTGTTACGCCACAAGCATGTTTTTCATCATTACTTCTAAATTAGACGTTTAGGGCATCTTAGAATTGAATGGGGGTCTTTGAAAACCAGGGGGTAATCTAGCATTCATAGGGGGCATGTTCACAGTGTTTGGATTTGACCTATAAGAAAAATTTGGATGATTCTTCCAACCCGGATAATAGGTATTAGAGTAAGGGTCATTGGTCGATCTCGGGTTGAAATTTTGAATATAGTTAACTTCATTAGGGTCCTGAGAAAAAGGAGTCCTAACTTGACAATTCAGAGAGATATGCTCAATTGAACCATAAATTTCACAAGGGGAAGGGGCACTAGAGTTTACAGCATTAACATTTATTTGGTCCAATCTTTGAGTCATGGCATCTACTTTAGCAGATAGTAAAGTAATTGTATCAACTTCATGCTTACCTCTAGCCCGCTTAGGTTGGGTTCGTTCAATGGACCATTGGAAGTTGTTAAGCGCCATCTCCTCGATTAGATTATAGGCTTCATCCTCAGTCTTGCTGATCAGGGTTCCTCCTGCGGCCACATCAATAGTGGGTCTCACAGATTGTGTCACACCATTATAAAAGGCTTGGATTATCGTCTAGTGTTGAAGACCATGATGAGGGCACAAACGCAGCAGATCTTTAAAATGCTCCCAGACTTCATAGAGCTTCTCGTCATCTCTTTACAGAAAGTTGGTGATCTGATTCCTTAGGCACGCTATTTTGCTTAGAGGGAAGACTTAGCGAGGAAAGCTCTTGTCAACTCATCCCAAGTAGTTATGCATCAGGTCAGCAAAGTGTGCAACCAAGCCCTCACTTTATCTCTCAATGAGAAAGGGATAAGCGCAGCCGAATCGCATCACAAGAGACTCCATTTAATTTCAGCGTATCACGCACCTCTGAAAAGATCGGGAGGTGCAGATTTGGGTCTTCCAAGGGAGTTCTATCGAATTGAGATTGTTGCACCATGGAAATGGGTGCCAGTTTGAGCTCAAAGCTATTGGCATCAACAGCAGGGCGAGCGATGCTTGAGGCGGTCCCTTGGATTCCTAAGGTAACAAAATCACGAAGAGTCCTTCGTTGATCACCTTATGCTATGTTTGACTTCCTTCTTGCCTTGTATCTTTGCTCTTCAATCCTTTGCTTTTTCCTCATTCAGCAAAAAGTCCATTCAATCTTTGGATTGGGTTTGTTTGTACAAGATCGAATTTCGTATAAATTAGGAAAAATTCTTGCAGCATTTTCACCAACACTACTAGCGCAGTTTAAACAAGCCAAAAAAAAAATAATAAAAGCAAATAAAATACTTAGTCACTTTCACAAAACTAACTCAATAGTTAACAGTTTTAGTCCTTAGCGACAGCGCCAAAAACTTGATCAACTACCGCAAGTGCATAGATAGTCATAGTATAGATTAAAGATATCATTCCTCAGGGACTAATCGTAACTTACTGAGCCTTACCATTCAGAATGCACTAAGTAAAATTCTGGTTCAAAAGCATTAACAATAGCAAATAAACTTTTCTAAATCAATAAGGGAAAGATCGTCAAGGAATTCGCATAGTTGCGAAAGGAAATTGGATCAAAAATAATGAACATGTGCTTTCTTCTAATTGGTCATATTGGTGCAATTGTAATCTCTTCAAAAACTCAGTCTATTCTTTCGAACTCAACTAAATTTGCCTAAACTAAGCAAAAGTTGTTTTTTTAAGCTAATTTGCCTTAACTCAAGTTCAATGTCTTTGATTACTTACTAGCCCTCCTAACGTACAAATCTATCATTCGAGACGAAGTTACATTAGGGCTTATCAACCAGTCCAACAACTAAATGTCACCTTTTAAGTTTTTCATCTATTTGTTTCAAGTGTGCAAGAAAATTTCGGCCAAAAATCAACTCACAACAATCTAAACACTTGATAAAAGGAAATCAAACCAATCATGTAGATAAGCACAATTGTATGGATTAAAACATGATCCAATAACAATTCCACAAACTGCTAAATCCCTAGACTGAAGAAAACTGCTCAGACATGATAAAAGATAAATAACTAACCAATGATTGATGAAATCTGAGCGAAAAAAGGGTTGACTGAGATGGCCTTCAACCAAGGGCTTTAGAACCGCCTCAGTGGCAAACTCTCACACTCAAGACTCACACAAATACAATAACCAAACTAAAAACTACAAAATTTAAGAAAGAAACTAATCTATGCTGCTCTACACTTTTGTATTGTTTGGAATGATTTTGTATTGCTTCTATATGTTATAGAACGTCGCTTTTTATAGAGAAGCTCGGTCAATCTCAGCCACACAGTTGAGGAAAAATGAAGAGGCAACAGTTATAGGCTCACCACGGTTCATGAGGTGTGCCACGGTCTGACCATGGTCTGTGCTGGAACTAGGTTTTTGCTCATTCTTTGCTTTACAGTCATGACATAATATGGATGACCGTGGGGGAGGTGAAAATACATCTATTGAAAGACAAATGCTGGGTAAAAAGACTAAAAATCTTACAAAAGACATCAAACAACTATACCTAAGCATAAATCGAGAATAGGAGAGTAAATAACAACAATAAGTACAATATTCTCCTAAAAACGACATAAATAGCCCTAAAATGATATACACATTAAGCACTTATCAAACTCCCCCATGCTTAAACTGTTGCTTGTCCTCAACCAATGCAAAGATTAAAAATATACACAGCCTCCTCAGAATAGATTCAGGTAACATTCAAATGGCAAAGCTGATCCAAAGATAACCTAAAAGGATACAAAAAGTCATTAACAAATAGGTAGGGAATGAAATTTTCAAAGACCTTTAATGAACTTCAACGTCGAACTTTAAAGCAATCTCCCCCAATTGTTAAATACAATCACTCAACATATGGAACGAGCAAAACTAGTAAGGCCGGTAGAACCACACTATAGTTATGTTGCACTCAGCGCCCATGTGTTTGAAATGTATGGATTTATGAAGGTTCTCTCAAATCTCAACCTTAGATGCAGATCTACCATAAGCTTGATAAGATTCTCAAATTCGCCATCACTGAAAATGCAAACACGTAAGACATGAGGACTTTACATGAGGACTTTAATAGGGTTGTAATGTGGCTAAGGGTAAAGGTAAGAGGGGAACAAATGTTTTTGGAAATGAGAAGCTAGAAGCCAAAGACTAAGAGCTAAACAATCCAATGCATCAAACAACATCCTTTTTAAACCTTATCAATCCAAAATAAATCCCCAAATAAAGAGAGAAAGAGTTGAAAATCATAGATAACTTGCATTCCCAACAACACTAACCACTTTCCTCTTTTTTTTTCGTTCTCTTTTCTTTTTTCTGCTTTGTTTTGAAATTTTTTTTCCTTTGTGCTCTTTTTTTTAATAAGCACTTAATGTTTATTTTTTTTCTTTTTGAAGGGATGGCCAAGGGGGAAATCCATAACAAACTTTAAATTTCAACTATTCTCTAAATTTTGTATAATAAAACAGGGGATTAATCAATATTTCATGGCCCTACACCAAACAACCAAATGACACCACAAGATATCATTCCATCTTACTAACGCCCTATCAAATTTGATATAAAAGAATAGAACACTTCTCTAGCCTTGGCTTAAAGGTAAGACAAGTATTTGGCCATGGGTTATAATAGAAGGTTTAAATCAAGAAAAACGGATACAGGCTTAGAAGGGACTAACAAAGGATACAATACACAACCACGGTGGCCATTTAGCCGTGGAGTTTAAACAAATCAAAGAAAGAAAAATGCTCAATCATGTTGCCTAAATACATATGTGAAATATGATTTTGAACAAAAATCAAAGCAAGTTTTAGAGAAATAACGTCAAGGAAGACTAACACAAGAAAGAAATATGAGACTAATAATGATAAACTATCTCTAAAGGTTCAAAGACTCATGGGACATCTATCAAGGTCAAAACTAACTCACTAGTAAACATATGCCAAATCTTGTAAAGACTCATAGGAAAAATCAATTCGCATCCAACATGTGGTCAAAACATGAAATTTATTTTGAAAACTTATTCGCAAATATTTTATGCACAATTCAGGCAAATTAAAGGATCAAACTAAACCAAAGAAAGCTACCAAATCTATAGAGATCATCATCGGAGGATTTTTTTGTTTTCTTCTTGTGTTTTTCACTTTTCAAATTTTTTTTTTTCATTTTCATTTTTTATGCATGCTCCTACAAACAATGCAAACTAAAATGCAAAGGAAACAAATAAAAGAAAGAAACTAAAATGCAACCTAGAAGAAAACTAAATGCACTTCTAAACAAAACTAAAACAATCAAAAACTATAAGGACTACCACTAAAAACATATACAAAGCAAAAACACACCAAACAAAAATAGGCATCAGATGCCAAATATAAGGACTAACTCCCCGGTGCTTGAATCACACATTGCCCCCAATGTGGGCACATAATAAAAAAGGGAATGGGAGTAGCAGAAAACAAGATCAGAGAGGAGGAGATGGAGGAGGATGGGGTGAGAAATTACACGGAAACTTTGTTGCACTTAACCCTTCTTTTATGGTTGAACCGGATAAGTTAGCAATGAACATTACCGTTTTCAATTGGTTGCCGTTCCAGATATGGCTTCAATCACTGTCTGTTGACTATGAAAGCTCCGGTAGACTCACTCCATATCTCCACTACTCCGCTGGGTTGAACTTTGGTGATAGTAAATGGTCCCAAGCATCGGGATTTTAGTCTACCCAGAAATAATCTCAACTTGGGAGTTGAATAGGAGGACCGTATCACCTTTTTCAAAATGCTTCGTCATGACATGTTTGTCGTTCCATTTCTTAGTTCGCTCTCTGTAAAATTTTAAATTTTCAATAGCCTCTAACCTTAGTTCGTCAAGCTCGTTTAGTTACAAAAATCTCCGTTCTCTGACTTCTTTAAGATCGGAATTAAGTGTCCTTATAGCCCAATAGGCCTTATGTTCCATTTCCACTGGCAAGTGACAAGATTTTCCATACACTAACTGGCATGGAGTGGTGTCTAGAGGAGTCTTGTAAGCGGTTCGGTATGCCCAAAGAGCATCATCAAGCTTTAAGGACCAATCATAGCGAGACCGATCCTCTGTTTTCTCCGATATGCTTTTCAATTCTCTATTCGGGAGTTCCACCTGCCCACTTGTTTGGGGATGATGTGGTGTAGCGACCTTATGAAATATCCTATATTTTTTTAAAAGTGACTTGAGAGGCTTGTTGCGAAAATGTGTGCCGTTGGCACTTAGAAGAGCTCTCGACGTGCGAAAATATGTGAAAATATTTTTCTTCAGAAATTTAACCACAACATTGGAATCATTTATTGGGGGTGCAATGGCTTCTACCCACTTAGAAACGTAGTCAACTGCCATAAGGATGTAAAGGTTGTTGTGGGAAGGAGGAAAAGGACCCATGAAGTCGATCCCCTATACATCAAACAACTCTACTTTGAGTATGCCACTTTGAGGCATTTCATGGCTCTTAGAAATGTTCGCTGCTCGCTAACATCTATCACAAGTCATGACAAATTTTCTTGTGTCCTTAAAGAGTGTGGGCCAATAGAAGCCTGCTTGGAGTACTTTTGCAACGGTTTTATCTGGTTCAAAGTGGCCACCGTAGTTTGAATCATGATAATGGTGTAAGACACTATGAACCTCATCTTCAGGCAAGCATCTTCTATAAATCCCATCTCCGCATAGCCTATAAAGTAAAGGTTCTTCCGACACATAGTATTTTGCATCGGTAAAGAACTTCTTTCTTTGTTGGTAGGACAATCCTGGAGGTAACACGCTGCACACCATGAAGTTCACCATATCAGCATACTATGGGGCAACTTGTTGGGATATAGCTAATACCTGCTCACCGGGGAAAAATTCATCAATGGGAAGCTCTTCACTAGGAGTGGCCTCTGGGCCTAAACAAGATATGATTAGCAACCACATTTACCAATCCTGCCTTGTCTTTGATTTCTAAATCAAACTCTTGAATGAGGAGGACCCATCGAATGAGCCGAGGTTTGGAATCGGATTTTTTTATTAAATGTTTTAATCCGGCATGATCTATGAAAACGATGACCTTGGAATTGATCAAATAGGATCGAAATTTTTCCAAAGCAAAGACAACTACTAAGAACTCTTTTTCTGTCGTGGCATAATGTACTTGTGCCTCATCAAGAGTGCGGCTTGCATAATATATGGCATATGGTTTATTGTCCTTTTGCTGACCTAGAACAGCGCCCACTACATAGTCACTTGCATCGCACGTTACTTCAAAAGGCAGCCCGCAATCTAGAGCTTGCATTACTGCGGCGATGATTAGTGCCTCTTTTAATCTGTGAAAAGCACTCAAGCATTCTTCATTAAACTCAAAAGGCACATCTTTTACAAGCAATTGGGTGAAAGGTTCTGGAATCTTTGAAAAATCTTTTATGCATCGTTGGTAAAAACTGACATGTCTGGGAAAACTTCTCACACCTTTTATAGAGGTTGGTGGCGGCAATTTTTAAATCAGCTCCACCTTTACTTGGTCAACTTCAATGCCAACACGACCAAGGACAACTCCCTCTTGCACCATAAAATGACATTTCTCTCAATTCAAAGCCAAATTCACATCTTCACATCTTCGCAAAATCTTATATAAGTTAGCCAAGCAATGGTCATACGTTGTACCATACATAGTAAAATCGTCCATAAACACTTCCATTATGCCATCTGTAAAATTTGAAAAGATAGCCATCATGCAACGGTGAAATGTCACAGGGGCATTGCATAACCCAAATGGCATTCATCTATAAGCGTATGTACCATATGGACATGTAAAAGTAGTCTTTTCTTGGTCATTTGGGTGGATAGGGATTTGAAAGAACCACGAACATCCATCTAAGTAGCAAAACTATGAATTCTTTGCCAATCGTTCGAGCATTTGGTCGATGAAAGGAAGGGGAAAATGGTCATTACGGGTGGCTTTATTTAATTTTCTATAAGCAATGCACATACGCCATCCTGTAACAGTCCTAGTAGGGATTAGCTCATTATTCTCATTTTTGACAATAGTTACCCTTCTTTTCTTAGGTATAACATGGATCGGGCTTACCCATGCACTAACTAAGATAGGGCAGATAATGTTGGATTTAAGCAACTTTAAAATTTCCTTTTTAACCACCTCATGCATGCTAGGGTTTACTCTTCTTTGGTGTTCAATTGAAGGCTTATAATTGTCTTCCATTAAGATTCGGTGCATACATAAGAAAGGATGAATCCCTTTTAAGTGATCTAGTGTCTATCCTATATGGCTTTATGGTGCTTCCTAAGCACTTTAAGCAAAGAGTCAATTTAGGTAGCATTCAAATTTGCATTCACAATTACAAGATATGAAGATTTTAGTCCAAAAAATTCATGCCTCAGTGATGAAGGGAGTGGTTTTAACTCCACCTCAGGAGCTTTCGCCTCATTAGACAAGGGTTTACTTTCATCTTGCAATAATTCCACCTTAGCAAGGGAAGGCGGAATTGGTGGAAAGTTTTCTGGCAATTGAGCACACTCAGCTACTTAAGACTTTTCATCCTCAGTAGTGCCATTATGAAACATCAAGTGCCCAAGTAGATCATTAAAATTAATGTTAGACACGGTTTCCTATGGTAAACTGTCAATCATATCAATCCTATTACATTCATTAGAAATAAAAGGAAACTTAGTGGCTCTAACTAAATTAAATTCCACATGAACATCAGCCACATCAAAAGTTAGTGTACCGTTTTTCACATCGATGGAACACTAAAAACTTGATGTTGGGAGGCTATATCACACAACCAGTTAACAAAGGCATTGAAGTATAGGGTAGCCAGTTTGATAAGTGTATTAAAATGCCTTTGTTCTGATTGACACGACAACCCCTACATCAAAATTTGCATTAAAACCTTCCACAGGCGAAACTAGTAATGATGGAAAACATGCTTATTTCTGGGGTACTGACCGTGTGCCAACATTTGTTTAGAACTTAAGGCAAGTGGCCCATGGTATGCTGATGTTTTTTATATACCTCTAAAAACTTGACACGGCCGCAAGCACACGGCGGCATTGTAGCAAATCAAGGTCGATCCCACAGAGACTAGGTTGATCTATTGGGCTATATTCCCTCAAGATTTGCTAAGCAAATCCAAACTTTAGATTGATAAGAATACAAACATAAGGAAACAATTATAACTAATTCAAGGGGCTTCAATTTAATAACTTCTAATTCACTAATTTTAAATCAATTGAGGAGAAAATGCCTCGAAATTCACGTAGTTATTTGCTAGTGTTTATTTGCTTCAAAAAAAAAAAACCTGTAAAGTGCTTAGGAATGCTACCCAAATTGACTCTTTGGTTAAAGTCATGTTTTGCCATTAGCTGAATGTAGCATACTACATGAATTCGAGTGTAGGCAAAAGTGTATAATAAGTTCAATTTGTCCGTATACTGCTACATTCAGTTTTGTGGCAACCAAATTCACATCTTATTTTTTTTAAACAATAGAAATTCAACTACCACATCTTTTGATTTTTGGTTTAGTTGATGAACTTGTATGGACAAGTTTGATCTTTGTCCATACCTCTAAATAGATAAAATTTCTTGGACAAAAATCCAAACAAACAAGTGGGTTAGGGAATATGCTAGAATTCATAGATAAAATTTTTTGATCCAAGAAATCATTCTCTAAACAAATAAAAGGATTATCTAGTTTTTAGTTTGGTCATGGCAAATCCTTACTTTGGTGATGCACTTCTAAGCCCTAAAGGAACAAGGACTAAGAAGGGATCGTAAAGTGAGTGTGGTTCGAATGTAGCTAATAATGAAAGAGAAGATAAAACTAAGTATCTTGGATAAGATGTCACCACCAAGATTCCTAGAGCTCAACTTCAAGATCAAGTGAGATAAGATATCACCACTCAAATGATCAAGAAGAACTCTTGAACACCACTCTAGAGAGCTAATCTAGAGATAAGCAAGACAGAAAGTTACAACCAAAGAAGGGCCTTGCCATGTATAACTTTGTATGGAGCTTACCTCCCATGAAGTTCAGTTGAAAGAATAAAAATGATACCCTTAAAAATATACATCAATCCCTCTTTCTTCAAAAAGAATTGTCCTCAATTCTTGTCGTGAATGAGGGCATTCTTCTTGAGTCAAGAGTTCCTCAATTCCTTCAACAACCCCATATAGCTCCAAATCGAACACTTGGAGTTCTTCAATTTCAAGCTCATCAAATCTTAGAGGTAGGTCACAATTCACCTCATGGTTTTCATGACATCCTTCTTTAAAGATCAAGGGTTCTCCATGTTTGCCTTCCTTATCTATCCCTCTTGGTTGTCCCTCACTTGTGTTTCCTATTTGTCCCTCCCATGGTTATAAGTTCGTCTAGTTCAGGTTCTAATTGTGGGGATAATGGAACAATGAAATTGTCATAACAAGGATCAAAGTGAGCAACACATGCTATTCCCTTATCTAAATGGTGATCTAGCATAAGTGGTGAAGGACATGAATAGTCTTCTTGTCCCTCAAGTTCAAAGGTCTCATCATCACCATAGTCATAAAAAACAGGAGGTTGGTCAACTAGGCTTGAAGCTTTTTCTCCAAGGATCTCTTCATCTTTGTTGGAGTTAAGTTTCTCCAAATAAAAGAAGGAAGTAGAGCTAGAGTTACAAGCACTCATTGGACTTCCCTTATTGAAATGGAGGTTTTTAGAAGAGGAATTAAAGTCGTTTACCTCAAAGAAAAGAAAAGGATCCTTGTGTAAGTAAGAGGTTGGAGCGAAAGTATCCATTAATTTACCTCTTAACTTAACCCATGTTGTGATCTTACTTTTCCCTCTCTTCTTCCTCTTATACTTGTACTTGTCCCACCATTCAAGCGCATGGCCTCGGAGCTTCTTGATAACCACCTTAAACTTCTCTTGCTCGTCAATATTGTAGCGAGTGAAGACTTGATCCACTTTGGAAATCCAGTAAGGGAAATATTCTTTTTGGCCACGAAACTTTGGAGTTTCAAGGATGACCATCTCCTTTTCAATCAAAGCAAGCTCTTTTCGCAAGTTCCCAAGTGAAATCATGATGGATGAATGCTTAAGGGTTCTTTGTGGATTATGTGTTTAGGCTAGAAAAAGGCTGTTTTGGAGAAGAGGAGGGAGGGCACGGTCGTGCAGCTAGGCACTGGGGAACCGTGCTTGAATGCTACCTTGCAGAATGTAGGAAAACAAGGGTGGCATAGTCGTGCTTGGGAGCACGGGGGGGACGTGCCAACTTTCTGCCTGCGGATGCTCGGTTTTGCGCGGTTTTGCTGGTTTGAGTTGTTTTTGTGTTTTTGTTTTGGGAAATGTGTTTGGGCTGCAAACTTGGTCAAATGGTAACCTTAACTCTGATACCAAATGATGTATAGAGAGAGTCCAAAGTGACCAAATTCAAAGAATAAGGGTAGGATGTGGGGGTGATGAAGGAGAAGGTAAAGGTGAAAGGAGGATAAATCAAGACTTTGGTTTGAGATAATCCCACTTAGGAGCCACGCAAGCCTTAGTCTTGGGCTATTCTTTTTACCCAATCTAGGAATAGAAGATTCACCACCTAGGAGAGCAAAAAGAACCTAGAGCACCACTTAAGGTAGCCAACCTTAAGATATAGAACTAGGATTTCAAGCAAGCACACTAGAGAACACTCAAAGGCTTAGTATTACTTTGAAATTGGAGTACAAGCTGATGATCCCTCAACCCACACGCCTAGCCCCTTTTATAGTAGAGAACAACACAAATGAAAGGGCATAAGTTACAAGAAATAAACATAGGGCACACTAAAGGACACATTAATGTGTCGGTTACAAATAATCAAGGGGAAGGGGAAAAGATGAGTTCCTTGAGATGACACAACTCCTTGGCTGCATAAATTACATTAACCCCCTGGTATAAGAAGGGTCTCACGTCCAAATGCAGCTGAAAAGGTTCATGAACCGAATGGGAACACCAAACATCCTCCTTCTTTAGTGCACTCACACCCTTACAACAGCTCTAACTTTGGGCGGCCATATCTCGCGATTTACTGGGCCAAATTGCGTGATTTTGGGCCTGTTGGAAAGCCCTGGATGTGTAGTTTCCAGGAAGCACACGTTTGCCCAATTGGGACCAGCCGTTTGAAAGTTATGGCCCAAACAATGAAGACTGCTCAGACTGGCCTGCGCCTGGACATTGGGCCTTTGAGATCTCTTGTTGCCCAACCAAATGAGATCCAATTTAAGCATCGTTGGACTTATTAGAAAGCTAACATCTTAGGCTAAAATATTATGTGGGCCCTCAAGCCGTGGGTCCACCAAATCTTGCACAAAACAAGTAACAAAGATCGGGTTATGATTGAATGAATCCGGTGCCAACTCGTCGGGTATTGCCATGATTGTTCTGCAAAGTTTAGCCACTTCCTTGACCCCCTTGAGCTTAGTAGGGTCTTCCTTAAGCTGAGAAAGCAGCGTAGGAGAGTGGGCTTGATGGTCTCCATCATTGAAATGCAAGGTACTCTTGATCCCCATTTGAAAAACCCATTTGGGAAAGGCACTTTGAAGTTCAAATAAAACTCCATAAAGTGTCTTTTGTCATGAAATTCAAATATCGAAACCAAAGAAGGGCCTTGCCATGCATGACTTTGTATGGAGCTTACCTCCCATGAAGTTGAGTTGAAAGAATGAAAATGATACCCTTAAAAATATACATCAAGATGTATAGAGAGAGTCCAAAGTGACCAAATTCAAAGAATAAGGGTAGGATGTGGGGGTGATGAAGGAGCGATGGTAAAGGTGAAGAGAGGATAAATCAAGACTTTGGTTTGAGATAATCCCACTTGGGAGGCACGCAAGCCTTAGTCTTGGGCTATTCTTTTTACCCAATCTAGGATATAGAAGATTCACCGCCTAGGAGAGCAAAAAGAACCTAGAACACGACTTAAGGTAGCCAACCTTAAGATATAGAACTAGGATTTCAAGCAAGCACACTAGAGAACACTCAAAGGCTTAGTATTACTTTGAAATTGGAGTACAAGCTAATGATCCCTCAACCCACACGCCTAGCCCCTTTTATAGTAGAGAACAACACAAATGAAAGGGCATAAGTTACAAGAAATAAACATAGGGCACACCAAAGGACACATTAATGTGTCGGTTACAAATAATCAAGGGGAAGGGGAAAAGATGAGTTCCTTGAGATGCCACAACTCCTTGGTTGCATAAATTACATTAACCCCCTGGTATAAGAAGGGTCTCACGTCCAAATGCAGCTTAAAAGGTTCATGAACCGAATGGGAACACCAAACATCCTCCTTCTTTAATGCACTCACACCCTTACAGCAGCTCTGACTTTGGACGGCCATATCTCGCGATGTACTGGGCCAAATTGCGTGCTTTTGGGCGTGTTGGAAAGCCCTGGATGTGTAGTTTCCAGGAAGCACAAGTTTGCCCAATTTGGACTATCCGTTTGAAAGTTATGAAGACTTCTCAGACTGGCCTGCGCCTGGACATTGGGCCTTTGAGGTCTCTTGTTGCCCAACCAAATGAGATCCAATTTAAGCATGGTTGAACTTATTAGAAAGCTAACATCTTAGGCTAAAATATTATGTGGGCCCTCAAGCTGTGGGTCCACAAAATCTTGCACAAAACAAGTAACAAAGACCGGGTTATGATTGAATGAATCCGGTGCCAACTCGTCGGGTATTGCCATGATTGTTCTGCAAAGTTTAGCCACTTCCTTGACCCCCTTGAGCTTAGTAGGGTCTTCCTTGAGCTGAGAAAGGAGCGTAGGATAGTGGGCTTGATGGTCTCCATCATTGAAATGCAAGGTACTCTTGATCCCCATTTGGAAAACCCATTTGGAAAAGGCACTTTGAAGTTCAAATAAAACTCCATGAAGTGTCTTTTGTCATGAAATTCAAATATTGGAACCAAAGAAGGGCCTTGCCATGCATGACTTTGTATGGAGCTTACCTCCCATGAAGTTGAGTTGAAAGAATGAAAATGATACCCTTGAAAATATACATCAGAAGAAAGGTGACAAAAAGGATAGTCCGCATACTATTACATTTAGTTGTTTGTCTGGGGAGTTTCTTGGACCTTCTTCGGGGAATTCACTAATTTTAAATCATCTTTGTTTATCTGACTATCCCGGGCTAGGCGATCCCATACCTCTAAAAACATGATACGCCCGCAAACGCATGGTGGCGTTGTAGCAAATCAAGGTCGATCCCATAGAGATTAGGTTGATCTATTGAGTTATATTCCCTCAAGATATGCTAAGCGAATCCAAACTTTAGATTGATAAAAAAACGAAGATAAGGAAACAACTATTACTAATTTAAGGGGTTTCAATTTAACAACTTCTAATTCACTAATTTTAAATCAATTAAGAAGAAAACGCCTAGGAATTCATGTAGTTGTGAATGTTGATTGGATCAAAATGATGAACATGTGCTTTTCTCTAATCGGTTAATTTTGAGGAATTGTAATCTCTCCAAAAATTTAGTCTATTCTTTCGAAATCAACCAAATTTGCCTAAATTTAGCAAAAATCATTCTTTCAAACTAGTTCGTCTTAATCCAAGTTAAACATCTTCAATTACTTTCTATGCCCTCCTAACATGCAAATCTCTCTTTCGAGATGACGTTATGTCAGGTTGTATCAAGCAGTCTAACAACCAAACGTCACCTTTCAATTTTTCACAGGATTGTTTTAAGTGTGCAAGCAAACTTTGGCTAAAAATCTACTCACAACATGATATTCACTTGATAGAACGAAATCAAACCAATCTTTAAAATAAGCACAATTCTTTAGATTAAAACATGATCCAACTATACTTTCATAAATTACTAAATCCCTAGACAAAAACTCATGCATGATTAAATTAAACATCTAACTACTCTAAAATGATAAATCTAAAGAGAAAAGAGAAGAGAAGACAGAAAAGTTTGCCCAGCCAAAATGCGTGCTTGAATCTTTTGATTATAGTACCCGATCCCGCTTTCTCGCGATCTTCTTCTTCAACTTGTTCTCCCTCACTCTAATCTAAAATCCTAGTGTACTTGAAAAGAGGAAAAGGAATGGAATAGAATGGGGTGTATGGAAATGAGGATGAGAGGCACCCTTTTTATAGTAAAATTCCTGGAAGCTGAAAAGTTACACATAATAATGGAATTAAAATAGCCAGGAAGCCGAAAACTTGTGAGAAAACAAAAATCCTGCCGGAAAATGAAGACACCACGGACTGTGGCCAACACTACTAACAAATCGTGGTTAGGGCTGGAACCGGATTTCTGCTTTTTTCTTGCTCCACAGGCGTAGCAACTCATGGGTGTCCTTGGGGAGGTCAAAATACAGCTATTTACAGGCGAATGCTGGGTAAAAAGGCTTAAAATCCTACAAAACAACTGTAACCAAGCATAAATCGAGAATAGGAGTATAAGTGATAACTTTAAGCACATAATTCTCCTAAAAATGTAGCAAAATGATCCTAGAATGACATACACTTTACGTACTTATCAAATTCCCCCATGTTTAAACCGTTGCTTGTCCTCAAGCAAATACTAAACAAAACCGACAAGTGAAAATGCATCTAGGACTCAGAACATGATAACCTCTATAAAGTAGGCAAGTTATAGCATATCACAAGTAAGAACATCAATCAACGGCAACCCCAAATAGTGCACAAAATATTTCAAAACCAGGAGGAGAAGGTTTTCTAAGAATTATAAGACCACAAACTCGATATCAAACTTGATCACCCCTAAAGAACCATAAAGCATATCATTCAAGCACACGGAATTGAATAAAGCCAAACTGACTGATGGAACCCCACTTTGGGGAAATGTGAATCACTCCCACTCATGTGTTTAAACATGTAATCTACCATATGCTGCAAAGACTCTCAAATTCTCCACCAGTAAAATGCAATGTGCACAAGACAATCAAGAATACTTTACTTTGGTTGTAATGTGGGCTAAAAAGGGTTAAGAGAAAGGAGTGGACAAATGAATTTGGGCAATCTGGAGCTACTTATCCAAGAGACTGGGGAGCAACTAACAAAACACCAAACAACTATGAAGTTTACCAACACTTCAAACCTCAAAAATACAATGAACATACCCCAAATGAATCATATAGGAAATGAGTTGACAAAGAAGGAAGTCAAGCCATATACGTATGCCATGCCAATCATTGAGTCATTTTTTTCTTTTTTTTCCACCCTTTTTTTTCCTTTTTTTTTTGCTTTGCTTTTTTGCTCGCAACATGACTTCATCTTCCTTTTTTTTTTCCCTTTAACATAACTTTTTCTTTTTTTTTATTTAGGTTTTTTTGGATAAATGAAATGAAAATTGCAATTATTGAAAGGTATAGGTTCACTAACTATTAACTCACAACCGAATATATATACTTACAACCCAAACAAGAAGGAACCAAAGCAAGTGTTCAATGGCATCAATCTCTTAATAAACCAACATACCAAAGCCACCTTAAACTCAATTATCCTCAAAACCACCCAATACATAGATGAAGTGATGCTCCATAGACTTGGCTCAAAGGTAGAAATATGTGTTTGGCCAAGGGCTAATATGAAGGGATCGCAACAAAGATGGATATAAGCTCAAGGGGCTAGGGAAGGGGAAAAACATGCAACACAATGGTAGGCTATTTGGCTACGCGGCTAAAATAATCGAAGAAAAAAAAATGTCTCGATCATATCATTAGCTATGCACATTCAAATATGGTTACACACAAGAATCTAGGCATGTTCTAGAGATGCAACATGGAAGAGTCACACACATGAAAGAAATATGAGACTAAGGTAGTGTTTAGTTAGGGAGAAAATGGTTTTCCCGGAAAATGGTTTTTTAATTTTTCGTTGTTTGGCACAATAAAAGACGGAAAACTATTTTCCAAGGAAAATGGTTTTCCTTCTAATGGAGGAAAATGATTTCCTCTTTAAGAGGATGAGAAGTTGATTTTCTTCCTTTAACTCTTTGATGATATGATCAGTTGAAATTTAGATGCCAAAATTCGATTTCAACAGTTTGGATCAAAACTTGACTATCCGATGCGAAATATTAAAATAAGTTTAAATATAAATTTTTAGCTCAAATTTCTTTCATTTGGTCAACATTTATCTTCACCACGACAATTTAATCGACTTTTTTTGCCAGTAAAACAATTCAGTCGACTCGTCACCAAAACAATTTCAATGGTTTTGATCGAAACTTGATCATCAGATAGAAAATATTAAAACTGGCTCAAATTCAGATTTTAAGCTTGATATTCTTTCATTTAGTCAATAGTTTTTTCCACAATGACAATTCAATTGATATTTTTCACCCATTAAACAGTGCAATCAATATTTTTCACCGCCAGAACAATTTTAATAGTTTAGATCAAAACTTGATCAGCGGATATAAAAGAGTAAGATAGGCTCAAATCCAAATTGTGATCATGACATTCTTTCATTTGGTAACATTTTTCTCTGCCGCAACAATTCAATTGACATTTTTCACCACTTAAATAATGCAGTTGATGTTTTTCGTCACTAACGGTTTATATTGAAACTTGATTATCCGAGAGAAAGTATTAAAAAAACTTTAATATAAATTTTAAGCTCAAAACTACGACCATTTAATTAATATTTTTCACCATTTAAACAACTTAGTTGACGTTTTCCTCTTTTTCATGAAAAATAATTTACTTTGTACCAAACAACGGAAAATATTAAATGAAAATAAATCTTCCTTGGGAAAACATTTTCCACAGAAAATGATTTTCTAGAAGAACCATTTTCCTTCCAACCAAACACGACCTAAATATAATGAATTAGCCTAAATATGCCTCAAAATCTCATGGGATATCTACCAAAGTCTCATTAAACTCATAAAATGACTCCATGTACAAACATTAGTGCTAATGACTCCAAGGGAGCAACTTAGTTCTCAAACAAGACAAGGGTCAAAACAAGAAAGATTCATAAAATCTTCAAAAATTTTCACACGAAAAGGGGTCACACATCAAAAGTTACTTAAGGTCATGAAAGCTATTATGCCTAACAACCATATCGTTGGAGGTTATCTCAAACCCATCCACACTATCCCCACATGCAATCCTATATGCGAACCTAAAAAATCAACTAAATACAACATGCAAACAAAAAGAAACCTAAAACTATATACTCTAACAAGAACGCAAACTAAGAACCAAAATAGAAAACATAAAAACTACCTTTCCCCCATGCTTAGATAAAGCATTATCATTCAAAGGAAAGAAAGCTTAGAGAAGAGGAATAAAAGAAAATAATCTCACCAGGTTAGATGCAGAGTGCACCTAAGCTACGCGGCCTCGTAATAACTGGGGCACATGGAGCATCAACCACTCCATCACGTTGTCAAGACTCATACCTTTAAATCGGACATTGTCAATGCACACAGGAGCTTATCAAACTCCTGGGACCACAGTTCAGAAAATAAAAGGTAAGAGGTAATAATGTAAACCACGCCAAAGAGTACAGGTATCCTCTTCAGTTTATCGATGGCCATGGAAAAATCATAGAAGTATTAAAGAATGTAGTTCGCATGATTTTCCTAGGCAAGTCCTCTATGTACATCTAATATGGATCAAGAGAGGCATTAAACGCACTAAAGCAGCCTAGGGATACAAACTTATTATCATTCCTACCGAACATATTGAACATGTTAACCTCATAGCTCAAATAAACGTTAGGATCAAAAATCATAGGATTTTTCTTGTAGGCGTGTCAATATAATACTCAGCAGAAGGAGAGGGTAACGAACACATAGGGCAAAAATGAGAATGATTAAGGGGATTAGGGATAACACTATCATCGAGACCAAGGCTAGGAGACTCTTCATGCATAAACACATCACGTGACCCCTCCAAAGGAGTCCCATCTAGATCATGTACCTCATCTAAAATATCTTCTGACTTAAAACATGCATCAGCAACGTCAAACCTAGCAACTACTCCAAAAAGCTCACCTGCCTTAAGCCCTGTGCACTGAGCTAAAGAGAAGGATGAATCATGTAAGGATAAGACAACATCAGTATTGTCCCAGGGTGATGCTAAGTGAGGTTGACCATAGCACGCATAATAAGGACATAAATTAGTTTCATGGTCAGAAGAGCTACACGAATCACACCAAAAAGGGGCATAATAAGATCTATAATAGAATACGCAAGGATCAGGAAATGAATATCTGGGAACATGACTAGCCTTTTCAGACTCAAATGAATCCTAAGCAATCCACTCAAGCAAATAACATGTCTTCATCGACACTTTTGCCATGAAAACCCCAATATTCTAAAAGAATACGGGTTTAACTATTGATACCCTCATTAACAACGTTTAAATTTCCCACTTACCAACACAATAACCATATTGAGCAAGAAAGATATTTAAACACTTAAAATACCTCCAAAATAGTTCAAGCTCGAATTAGGGGAAATAGAAAATTAACGTTGTTGTTTCTCAAATTTTATTTTATTTTATTTTATTTTATTTTCAATTTCAAAGGAAAAGAAAATGCTTAGTCAAAGCTATCAGGAAAAACCAATATTCGATGCTAGTCCCCGGCAACGATGCCAAAAACTTGATCGACTACCGCAAGCACACGGATAGTCGTAGTATAGATAAAAGGTATCGTTTTTCGGGGACTAATTGTAACTTACTGAGTCTTGCCTATCAGAATGTGCTAAGTAAAATTCTGGTTTAAGAGAATTAACAATAGCAAATAAACTTTTCTAAATCTATAAGAGAAAGATCGTCTAGGAGTTCTCGAAGTTGTGAAAGGAAATTGGATCAAAAATAATGAACATGTGCTTTCTTATAATTAGTCAAATCGTAGACTTTACTATATCGTCAATTATTTTATTGGGTTTTCTAATTATAGCCTTGTAAATGTTGAGGAATAGTAATTAGTGTGACTATGCCGTTCTTGGCGAAGTTGCCATGTCAATCATAACAATCTTGAGGTTGATGATATAGCTAACCGGGTTACATTCCCTCAATAGGGCCTAACGTAACTTAGACATTCACGTGTAACACGATAAGCAATTGGGCTATCCACAAATTCCTAGGCTTTTTATGAACTCTACATTTTTGCTATGGTGTAGTTTCATAGACTTTTCAAAACTCCACACGATCAGTGACGAAGGGAGAGCAAAATAAGCACTAGATTCCCTAGACTACGACTATCCATTTCACTTAACTGTACCTTCAAAATAATAACACATTTCATTCCTTGGCTGTGCTTCACTTATCTGTTGCTTGTCCTCAAACAATTTTGAAAATTTTTTAGCGCCGTTGCTGGGGACTAAAATTGTTAACTATTAAGTTAGTCTTGCGAAAGTGACTAAGTATTTTATTTGTTTTTATTATTTTTTTATTTTTTTTGCTTGTTTTATTTTTAAGCTGCGCTGGTAGTGTTGGTGAAACTGCTTGCAGGAATTTTTCCTAGTTTATGCGAAGTTCAATCTTGTACGAACCTGATCCAGAGATTGAAAGGACTTTTCCCTTAAGGAGGAAAAAGCAAAGCATTGAAGAGCAAAGGCGCGAGGCAAGAAGCAATTCAAACATGCCAGAAGGTAACCAAAGAAGGACTCTTCGAGATTTTGTTATCCCAGGAGTCCAGGAGATCACCTCAAGTATCGCTCGTCCTGCTGTCGATGCCAACAACTTCGAGCTCAAACCGGCACTCATTTCCATGGTGCAACAATCTCAGTTCGGCGAAACTCTCTTGGAAGACCCAAATCTGCACCTCTCGGTCTTTTTAGAGGTGTATGATACACTGAAATTAAATGGAGTCTCTAGTGATGCGATTCGGCTGCACTTATTCCCTTTCTCATTGAGGCTAAAGCGAGGGCTTGGTTGCACTCTTTGCCGACTGGATACATAACCACCTGGAATGAGTTAACAAGAGCTTTCCTCGCCAAGTTCTTTCCTCCAAGCAAAACAACAAGCCTAAGGAATCAGATCACCAACTTTCTACAAAGAGTTGACGAGACGCTCTATTAAGCCTGGGAGCATTTTAATGATCTATTGTGTGCATGCCCCCATCATGGTCTTCAGCGTTGGATGATAATCCAAACCTTCTATAATGGTATGACCCAATCTATAATGTCCACTATTGACGCAGCGGCAGGAGGAACTTTAATGAGCAAGGCTGAGGATGAAGCCTATAATTTGATCGAGAAGATGGCGCTTAACAACTCCCAATGGTCCAGTGAATGAACCCAACCCATACAGGTTGGAGGTAAGCATGAAGTTGATGCAATTACTTTACTATCTGCTAAAGTACATGCCACGTCTCAAAGATTGGACCAAATGAATGTTACTGGTGTAAACTCTAGTGCCCCTCCCCCTTGTGAAATTTGTGCTTCAGTTGAGCATATATCTCTGAATTGTCAAGTTGGAGGTCCTTTTTCCCAAGACCCTAATGAAGTTAATTATGTTCAAAACTTCAACCCAAGACTGACAAATGACCCTTACTCCAATACCTATAAACTCGGTTGGAAGAATCATCCTAGTTTTTCTTATAGGTTGAATCCGAACACTGTGAACATGCCCCCTATGAATGCTAGAGCACCCCCTGGCTTTCAAGGAACCCCATTCCCTTCTCAGATGCCCCAAAAGTCTAATTCGGAAGTAATGATGGAAAACATGCTTATGGTGCAACAAAACGTAGGATAAGTATATTAAGCAATTAGCCTCAAAGATTGATATGCTTATGACTTATAATAGGACGGTAGAAGCCCTAATTACCTAGAAAGCTAGTTTGTCATTTACACCTCCAGATAGACTTCCTAGCAAGCCTGAACCTAACCCTCGAGAGCACTGTAACTATGTAATCATGAAGGAAGAAGATGACTTAACTGACTCTGAGGAAGTACCAATGGAAGAGGGTAGGGAGACAACTATGGCTGGTAGTAAGGAACCAAACAATGGTGGCAAGACTACCACTTTCAAAGAGAATGACATTGTTGAGATCCCAACCATTTTTCTCCCTAAGCTCCTTGACCTAGGTAGTTTTTCTATTCCTTACATTATAGGAAAGGTAGAACTTGAGAGAGATCTATGTGATCTACGTGTAAGTGTCAGTATAATTCCCTATTCTTTTTTTCACAAGCTGCACCTAGGACCATTACAGGCCCCACCCTTTTCCTTGCGATTGGCTGATGGTTCTGTGATGCAACCTATAGGCTAGTTGGACGATGTGCCAGTCAATAGAGGAGACATTTGGGTGTTGGAGGACTTCATTATAGTTTATATTCCTGAAACTGACGACGCCCAGATTATCCTAGGTCAGCCCATTTTGACGACAACTAGTTGCCACATTGATAGAAGAAAGGGTTGGGTATCTTTTGAGGTGGAAGGGCGATCCGCTGTGTTCAGTCATAGGAAGGAGGGCATGGTTTCTCCTCATTCTTCTATATTGGATGCATTACCCATTTCCTTTGAGATGATATGGGGGATATCTGGAATTATGAAGATCCTCCTGATTCAGATTGGATTTCTTACGAGGACTCCGACCAAGGGTATGTTAAGGTGGAGTTTGCTACTCCTGTGCCACCTAACAAGCCTGAGTTTGAGGTCCCTATTTTCAATGAATCTTTAATGAGTGATTACTATAGGTTTGCACAAATCGTTCTCTCCATGCCCCCTGTGAAAGGTTTTGTTGTAGATTTTGATGTAGGGTTGCACAAGTTGATGATAGCCCGTCTAATGGGCCGTAGGAGCGATTTGTTTTATATGCAGATAGTGCGTTATGCCACCAAATTATGAAGACAAATGACCTACAGCCAGAACTCTTGCGATGGTACCTTCAACTTAATAAGTTTGATGGTCCCGGACAAAACTAATGTCCGCACACGATCTGATCCAGACCAAGCCTAGAACCAGCGTCAAGCTCATGACCTTAAAAGAGCGGTTCTTGGGAGGCAACCTAAGCTTTCTTTCCATTTTCTATTTTCTAGTTTTGATTTTTGTTAATTTTTGTAGTTATATATGCGGAAAAAAATAAAAAACATACAAAAAAAGAAAAAAATAATATATGAATAAAATGTTAGCACCATGGTCAGTACCCCAGAAATACAACTGTCGGGTGCCAACCTAGAAAAACTAGAAAAATCAGATGCCAGTGGGCCCCACGGACGGACCGTGGTGGGCCCCACAGCCTGTGGCGGTCTGCTACGGGCTGTGATCTAGGTTTTTGGCCGCGCTACTCTTCCCTTTCCCCCTGTCTTCTTTAACCTCTTAATGTACACTCTCTGTCTACCCCCATTTTCTTTCTCTAAACTCCATAATCAAATCTCACTCATCTATCCTCATTTCTTCACCATTTCCAATCATTTTCACACCAAATCCTTTCCTTTCACTCAATCTTTCATCTTTCCCCTTAAAATCCATCTCTTTCTTCTTCTTTAACTTTATATTCATCTCACCTTTACTCATCCACCATACCCATCCTTTTCTTTCCCTTATTTTTCATATTTTTGCTTAATTTCTTTAATTTTCTAGGTTTTAGTTCTTATTTTTGGTTTTACTCTTGTTTTTGTTTCAAGTTTGCACAATGGCACCAAACAAGAGACAAAGGAGTACCAAGGAGGTTGGTTCTTTAAGTCAAACACCACCCCGACCTCAACGGGCATCCCTAACATCAACTGTTGTGCGTGCCAGAGGTAACATTCATCACCCTCTTGGTTTACCGCATCTTGATCATGTTGCTAGGTATAATCACTTGAATGAACGTATGGTTGTAGCAACTAGATATTATGATGCAGATTTGTTAGCCTAGTTAGGAATTTTGGATGATATTCGTTGGTTGTTTGCCAATGGTGGTATGGGCCACTTTGTAGAAATCAAAGAGCATACATATAGGGACTTAACCCTAGAATTCCTTAGTACACTCTATGTTGAGGTCATTAGAGGACCTCAATGTCAAGCTAGATACATATCATTTTATTTGCAGGGACAATTATTTGCACTGAACTTAGGAACCTTCAACAGTATTTTTGGTTTTCCCCCTAGTATGAACTTATCGCACCATCAAGTCTCCCGCAAATTCAACTCGAATGCGTTTTAGGGTGAACTTTCGAGGAGTCGTAGGCACAGTACCAGTTCATCAAAATGTACGCATATTAGAAACCCCTGTATTAGAGTAGCTCAGCGTATTTTGGCTTGTTCTTTGTTTGCTCGGGACGATAGTCGGAATGTCCCGAGACTTTCTGAGTTGTACTTTCTGTCTTGGATGCTCGATGGAGGCAAACTTGACCCAAGTTCATTCTTAGCTAGGTAATTACATAGTGCTGCTATTAGCACTAAAGGTAGGATAGTAATTAGTGGGATAATAACTACTATTGCTAGATTCTTGGGTGTTGAGCCCAATCCTGAGGATAGAGTTTTCGGGTCTGACCAGTTTGATCAAGCTGCCTTCGAGATTATGAACTTCTGTAAAGTTGAGGCAGGTTGTTTGTGTTGAATTTATACCGGAGACCGGCTTTTGCCGCTTCCCAATGTTAATCACACCACCCTTCTTCAACGAGGTAACCTTTATTAGGTACCTAGTGATGAGGAGGTTGTTCGACCTGCACCCCACCAACCAGCCCCTCGATCTAGTTAAGCAGGACCTAGTTCTTCCTCTCATCCGCTCGTACCTAACTATTTTGACCTCCAAGACACCCTTAGGTCCATTCAAGAGGAGCAAGTTTCCCTCCGAGAGTTTGTTGCTTCTGTGGCACCGCTCTTCGGGACTTTGTCCAAGAGCGCCATGATGAGCTTTGTGGATTGCTTGCTTCCTAGACCCAATATTTCTAAGACCATAGGGCATACCTGGAGACCTGGCGAGATTGGCAAATCTCCTATGGCTAACCATCCCATCCTGCTCCATCTCCTACTCTCTGATCTTGTCTTCTGCTACTCCCCTTTTCTTTTTTATTATGTGCCCACAATGAGGGCAATGTGTGATTCAAGCATGGGGGAGTTAGTCCTTATATTTGGCATCTAATGCATATTTTTGTTCGGTGTGTTTTTGCTTCGTATATGTTTTTACTGGTAGTTTTTGTAGTTTTTATTGTTTTAGCTTTGTTTAGAAGTGCATTTAGTTTTCTTCTAGGATGCATTTTAGTTTCTTTCTTTTATTTATTTCCTTTGCATTTTAGTTTGCATTGTTTGTAGGAGCATGCATAAAAAATGAAAGTGAAAAAAAAAATTTTGAAAAGTGAAAAACACGAAAAACACAAAAAGTAACAAAAAAAAAAAAAATCCTCCGATGATGATCTCTGTAGATTTGGTAGCTTTCTGTGGTTTATTTTGATTCTTTGATTCGCCTAAATTGTGCATAAAATGTTTGCGAATAAGTTTTCAAAATAAATTCCATGTTCTAACCACATGTTGGATTCGAATTGATTTTCCCCATGAGTCTTTACAAGATTTTGGCATACGTTTACTAATGAGCTAGTTCTGACCTTAGTAGATGTCCCGTGAGACTTTAAGCCTTAAGAGACTGTTTATCATTATCAGTCTCATATTTCTTTCATATGTCACTCTTCCTTGACATCATTTCCCTAGAACTTGCTTTGATTCTCGTTCAAAATTGCATTTCGCATAGGCATTTAGGTGATATGATTAAGTTCTTTGATTTGTTTAAGCCCCATTGCCAAATAGCTACCCTGGTTGCGTATTGTATCCCTCGTTAGCCCCTTTGAGCTTGTATCCATTTTTCCTGATTTGAACCTCTCATTATAACCCATGGCCAAATACTTGCCCTACCTTTAAGCCAAGGCTAGAGGAGTATTCTATTCTTTTGCATCAAGTTTGATAGGGCATTAGTAAGATGGAATGATGTCTTGTGGTGTCATTTGGTTGTTTGGTGCAGGGCTATGAGATATTGATTAATCCTTGTTTTATTGTACAAAATTTATAGAAGAGTTGAAATTTAAAGTTCGTTATGGATTTTCCAATTGGCTATCCCTCTAAAAAGAAAAATAAATAAATAATAAGTGCTTCTTTTAAAAAAAAAAAGCATAAAGAAAAAAAATTCTAAAAAAAAGGCAGAAAAAAAGAAAAGAGTAAGAAAAAAAGAAGAAAGCGGTTCGCCCCATTCAGGATGCAAGTTATTTGTGATTTTCGACTCTTTCTCTCTGCATTTAGGGATTTATTTTGGATTGATAAGGTTTAAGAATGATGTTGTTTGACAGAATGGAATTATTTACCTCTTAGTCTTTGTGATAGAATCCTACCCAGCCAAGACCTTGATCAAGATGTAACAAGTCCAAATCGTCCAAGAACAAGGTCCCAAACCAAGAAGATGGCTCACCTTTGGCAAGAAGTTGAAACTAGCACAAACGGGATAATCGGCCAGCATAAGCCCGGTTTTGTGCATCTGATTTCTTAAGCTACATGGTGGCCTAAGGCCAATATTTTTGCATTTTTGGAATCCTCAAGATGTTAGCTTTCAAGTCCAAGCATTGATTTCAAATCATGCCACAAGGGGATGGAGGATCAAAGGCATTTCCCTAACCGGCCAGATTTGGTCCAATTCAGCGCGGTTGAAAGTTTAGGTGTGATTACCTTACTTAAACCTTGTTTAACCTTAATTTCTTGATTGGGGGGGTTTCTACACACCTTGATCTTCCCCCCCACGGTTAAAATCCAGATCATACCCACTTTTGCTTTGGTTAAACTTGGTCTGAAAACCGGGTACAAAACTGCCCTTGAACCTGGTTTGGTGTCACGATTTTATTTTACCTCCACCGGTGGGTTTCCTCCTCTTCAACTGAGTTGGAACGTCTTCCAAGGCTGGGTACACACCCCAAGGCGACAATCATCAGCTGTAACCTTGAAAAGAACGGCCAATGAGAAGGGAGAGATAAGGGAAGATGTTCCTTGCTTGCTATTGGCTAGCCGCAAAGGGGAAACCACTGTTCGGCTGAGCACATAGTCCTTTTGCTGCCTTTGAAGCTGATTGAGTTTAAGGACAAGTTAATTATGTTGTAATATTCATTTGTCTTGCTTTCTTTGATGGTTTAAGTGTATTTTGATTAGCCTTAAGCATGCTTGTAACCGATTAGCTCTAACCGTGGCAATTAGAGCTAATTAACACCTTTCCTCCCTAGGAGGGTAAAGTGAGGTGCTTGCTAGCTTGCTTGCTGATTAGGAAATGTTGTGAGGCAAGTAACAAAAGGCAAGTCACGGCCATATGGAAAAACACTTTAGTTTTTGTTGAATGAAAACCGTAGAGAGCATTTGAGGCTTTCTCTCCAAAACTCTTGCTTGCTTATCTTATTTTAGGCCAAACTAAGTGGTGTTCAAGTGAGTCTTAACCTTGATTAAGTGGTGATTCTATATCTTAATCAAGATTAAGGGCCCTAAACTCAAAGGTTGGTGGTGATTTCTGTATCCAATCCAAGGGTTTAGTCTTATCTAATCCCAGTTCATCCCACACGGTTCATTAGTGAAGTTGCTTGTTTGATTGTTCAAGGTAATCACTTCCACTAATCGTGTTCATCATTTCCCCTCATTACTCCACTCTTTTTACTGTCATTCCCATCCATTTCCGCCATGTCCACTTCACCAAAAAGCTAGAAAACCAGCTAGAGTTGAAAAGCTCTCAAACCGGGTAAAACTAGGCAATTCTAGTTTTTGGGG
Organism: Carnegiea gigantea; assembly: GCA_029747015.1. Taxonomy (NCBI): domain Eukaryota; kingdom Viridiplantae; phylum Streptophyta; class Magnoliopsida; order Caryophyllales; family Cactaceae; genus Carnegiea; species Carnegiea gigantea. The sequence continues at coordinate 744,437 of JAKOGI010000064.1, read as the reverse complement.
CAGCAATATAGCACGGTGTACCCGTGCCTCCTAGCACGGTCGTACCACTTCAGTCCGTGAGCATTCTTGAGTTTTGGTCTTCTTTGGTGTGCGGTTGGTGTGTGTATTCATACCCATTGACCTTTACATCATATTTGGTATCAGAGCTGTGTTTCATCTTGGCCTGGTATTGAATCCACGCATCCAAACTTCCTTCTTCTCCATCTCTCAAACACTATTCAGTTTTGGTTTTTCCTTTGAACAAACACAAACATGAGTACTAGTATGAGCATAGAAGAGAAGCTTGATGCCATTTTGAAGAATAATCATGAGATTACTTCTTCTAATCAAGAGTTGAAGAGTTCTAATCAAGAACTCAAGGCACAGAACGAGTACCTACGCAAGCAATTGCGTACTTTTCTCAAACAAGAGCAAAAGCTCAATGAAGAACCATCCCATTCTGCTTCACAAGGCCGAGAGCAAGTGTTCAGTCACAACCTTGAATCCTCCAGTGATGAAGAGCCATTCAGGAGACCACAGTAAGAGCAAAGAGGACAAGGTAACTCTAATGATTTTAGAGTTGAGATTCCAGAGTATGAAGGCAAGCTTGATCCAGAAGACTTCTTGGACTGGTTGCACACAGTGGAGAGGGTATTCGAATACAAGGACGTTCCAGAAGAAAAGAAAGTCAAGTTGGTGGCATTGAGACTACATAAGTATGCTTCTTTATGGTGGACCAACTTGTTTGCTAAGAGAGTTAGGGAACGTAAGACTAAAATCAGAACTTGGGAAAAGATGAAAACCAAGTTGAAGGCTAGATTTTTACCCCGCATGTATGTTCAAGATTGTTATTCACAACTTCATAATCTGAACCAAGGCAATCTTAGTGTTGAAGAGTACACAAGAGAGCTTGAAAAGCTTGTGATTAAATGTGATTTGCAAGAACCGGAAGAGCAAACGATTGTAAGGTACTTGGGAGGACTTTATCCTAGGTACTCTAATATTGTTGAATTGCAAGCTTATACTACATTTGATGAGGTTTGCGTGCTTGCTCACAAGGTTGAGCAACAAAAGAAAGCTAAGCAAACTTTTAAGCCTCCACATCAAAGGCCTCCAATCTGGAACCAACCTTTTAACAAGGGGAGTTCCCAACCAGTTTCTAAGCCACAAAATCCCTTTCCTTTCAATCCACAAAGAACCTAAGCACCACAAAAGGCCCCAGCACCCCCAATTCGACCAAACCCCAATCCTATGAGCACTAGAAGATGTTTCAAGTGCCAAGGACTAGGCCACATTACGTCGCAGTGCCCAAACTGCAAGGTAATCACTTTGGCCGAATGGAGAGCCGTGGATGAGCAAGAAAAGGAAGGTGAAATTGATGGTGAAACTGAAGAAGAACATAAGGAAAATCAAGAAGAGGTTGAGGAGGAAGCTGATGAAGGAGAGATGTTAGTTTTGAGGAGGGTCTTGAACGGCCAAAAGAGCACCAAGGATGAGCAAAGAGATAACATTTTTCATACTAGGTGCACGGTTCAAGGCAAGGTATGTTCATTGATTATTGATGGTGGGAGCTGTGCAAACGTGGTATCCCTTACATTGATTGAGAAGCTAGGCTTGCAAGCTACGGCCCATCCCCATCCCTACAACATACAATGGCTGAATCAAAGCAAAGGACTTCAAGTCAATTCACGGTGCCTCATTTCATTATCCATTGGTAAGAACTATCAAGACCAACTTTGGTGTGATGTTATACCTATGGATGCATGCCATGTATTGTTGGGACGGCCTTGGATGTATGACCGAAGGGTAACCCATGATGGTTTCATGAATACATACTCCATGTCTAAGGGAGGAAAGAAGATTACCCTAAAGCCATTATCACCATCCGAACTCCTCAAAAACAAACCCACAAAAGGCCATGAACATTCTGGTTGTTTACTCACTTTTAGTGAAACTCTTTTGAAGGCTTCGAATCATGAATTCAAGGCTTTTAAGGAGTGGATCCTAACCATACAAGATGAACCAGAATCCCCATTACCAACCCATCCATTTGCCAAATCACTCATCTAAACTTTCTGTCATTTGTTTCTAGAAGAGATACCTTTGGGTTTACCCCCTAAACGGGACATCAACACCACATAGATCTCATTCCTGGTTCAGTTCTTCCAAACAAGCCAGCTTATAGAATGAACCCAAAGGAAACCATGGAGATTCAACGGCAAGTAGAGGAGTTGATTTCAAAGGGACTTGTACGTGAGTCCTTAAGCCCCTGTGTCGTACCTGCTTTGTTGGTTCCCAAGAAGGATGGCAGCTAACGAATGTGTGTGGACAGCAGAGCCATAAAAAAGATCACCATCAAGTATAGGTATCCCATACCTAGGCTTGAAGACATTCTGGACGAATTACATGGCTCTAAAGTCTTCTCTAAAATTGATCTTCGAAGTGGTTACTACCAGATCAGAATAAGGGAGGGAGATGAATGGAAGACTGCATTCAAGAATAAAGGAGGTTTATATGAGTGGCTAGTTATGCCATTCGGTCTTTCTAACGCTCCTAGTTCATTCATGAGGTTAATGAATCAAGTATTCAAACCCTATATTGGCAAGTCTGCGGTGGTTTACTTCGATGACATTCTTATCTATTCCAAGGACGAGCAAGCACATCAAAATCATCTTAATCAGATCATGCATGTCCTTGAGCGTGAGCAGTTATATGGTAATCTTAAGAAGTGTACCTTCTTTACTTATGAGATTACATTCTTAGGTTACATTGTTTCTAGTGAAGGCATTAAGGTTGATGAAGGGAAGATAGAGGCTATTCGCACTTGGCCTCAACCACAAAGTATACATGATGTTAGAAGTTTTCATGGCTTGGCTTCATTTTACAGAAGATTTATTCGAAACTTCAGCACCATCATGTCCCCTATGACCGTAGTGCTAAAGGGTTCATTGTTCCAATGGAATCCTAAGGCACAAACTGCCTTTGAAGAAATCAAGAAGAATCTTACTCAAGCACCTGTTCTTGCATTGCTGTGCTTTGAGAAGGTTTTTGAGGTTGAATGTGATGCATCAGGAGTGGGAATTGGTGGAGTTTTAACTCAAGAAGGCAAGCCATTGGCCTTCTTCAGTGAAAAACTATGTGACTCAAGAAGAAAATACTCCACATATGACAATGAATTCTATGCTATCATTCGGTGCCTAGAGCATTGGAGTCATTACTTAGTGGCTAGTGAGTTTATACTTCACTCAGATCACAAGGCATTGAAGTACATTCAAGGCCAGCATAAACTTAACTCACGCCATGCTAAGTGGGTTGAATTCCTACAGTCATTCCACTTCACTATTAAGCACAAGTCGGGAAAGTTGAATCAAGGTGCGGATGCATTATCAAGGAGACATCTCCTTATGTTCCAATTGGATGCTCTTATTCTTGGTTTTGAGCATCTTAAGAGTTTATATGCTGAAGATGAAGACCTTGGGAATCTCTATGCTGCATGTTTGAAGCATCCCAAGGGAGATTTCCTAATCCAAGAAGGTTATCTATTCAAGGGAGTGCGATTGTGCATTCCAAAGTGTAGCACTCGTGAGCTTCTAATCAGGGAAGTTCATGGAGGTTCCTTGGCGGGTCATTTTGGAGAGTCAAAGACCTTAACCATGTTAAGGGAGCATTACTACTGGCCAGGGATGGAGAAGGATGTTCAAGACATCCTTAGGAGGTATGGAACATGCCAAGCAGCCAAGAGCCATACCCTACCTCACGGCTTATACACCCCATTGCCCGTACCAACTCTACCTTGGGTGGACATGAGTATGGACTTCATTTTGGGTCTACCTAAGACTCAAAGGGGAAAGGATTCAATCTTCGTGGTAGTAGACAGATTTTCGAAGATGGCACATTTCATTCCCTGCTGCAAAACCAATGATGCTACACACATTGCCGAGCTCTATTTTAAAGATGTAACAAGGTTGCATGGTATTCCTAAATCCATTATTTCCGATAGGGATACAAAATTCCTGAGTCATTTTTGGATTACCCTTTGGAAGAAGCTTGGTACTAAGTTGCTGTTTAGTACTACCTGTCATCCCCAGACTGATGGCCAAACAGAAGTAACTAATCGAACCCTAGGAACTCTCCTAAGGGCTTTGATTAAACCAAATGCTAAAGCCTGGGATTTACTCTTACCACATGCTGAGTTTGCATACAACAAGGCACCTAGTAAAGCTACTGGTCTTTCACCATTCAAGGTGGTGTATGGGATTGATCCTTTGAGTTCAAATGATCTCACCCCACAGCCCCAAGACCAAAAGCCCCATGTTGATGCAACACAAAGAGTAAAAGAGATTCAAAAGCTCCATGAGTTGGTGAAGGCACGAATTGAGAAGACTAATGCAGCCTATGAAGCACACGCCAACAAGCATAGGAGAAAGATTGTCTTTCGACCAGGAGACTTGGTATGGATCAATTTGAGAAAGGAACGTTTTCCTTCTAAAAGGAAAAACAAACTCATACCACGAGCTGAAGGCCCATTTGAAGTCTTGCAAAGGATCAATGACAATGCTTATAAGATTGATCTCCCTGGTGATTTTGAGGTTTCAGCCACCTTTAATGTGGCTGATTTGAGCCCCTTCTATCCGGACACTTCTCCACCAGATTTGAGGGTCAAATCTTTTCAACAAGGGGAGGATGATGGAATCCTACCTAGCCAAGACCTTGATCAAGATGTAACAAGTCCAAATCGTCCAAGAACAAGGTCCCAAACCGAGAGGATGGCTCACATTTGGCAAGAAGTTGAAACTAGCACAAACGGGATAACCGGCCAGCATAAGCCCGGTTTTGTGCATCTGATTTCTTAAGCTACATTGTGGCTTAAGGCTAATATTTTTGAATTTTTGGAATCCTCAAGATGTTAGCTTTCAAGTCCAAGCATTGATTTCAAATCATGCCACAAGGGGATGGAGGATCAAAGGCATTTCCCTAACCGGCCAGATTTGGTCCAATTCTGCGCGGTTGAAAGTTTAGGTGTGATTACCATACTTAAACCTTGTTTAACCTTAATTTCTTGATTGGGGGGTTTCTACACACCTTGAGCTTTCCCCCTCATAGTTAAAATCCAGATCATACCCACTTTTGCTTTGGTTAAACTTGGTCTGAAAACCGGGTACAAAACTGCCCTTGAACCCGGTTTGGTGTCACGATTTTATTTTACCTCCACCGGTGGGTTTCCTCCTCTTCAACTGAGTTGGCACATCTTCCCAGGCTGGGCACACACCCCAAGGCGACAATCATCAGCTGCAACCTTGAAAAGAACGGCCAATGAGAAGGGAGAGACAAGGGAAGATGTTCCTTGCTTGCTATTGGCTAGCCGTAAAGGGGAAACCACTTTTCGGCTGAGCACATGGTCCTTTTGCTGCCTTTGAAGCTGATTGAGTTTAAGGACAAGTTAATTATGTTGTAATATTCATTTGTCTTGCTTTCTTTGATGGTTTAAGTGTATTTTGATTAGCCTTAAGCATGCTTGTAACCGATTAGCTCTAACCGTGGCAATTAGAGCTAATTAACACCTTTCCTCCCTAGGAGGGTAAAGTGAGGTGCTTGCTAGCTTGCTTGCTGATTAGGAAATGTTGTGAGGCAAGTAACAAAAGGCAAGTCACGGCCATATGGAAAAGTCACTTCAGTTTTTGTTGAATGAAAACCGTAGAGAGCATTTGAGGCTTTCTCTCCAAAACTCTTGCTTGCTTATCTTAGTTTAGGCCAAACTAAGTGGTGTTCAAGTGAGTCTTAACCTTGATTAAGTGGTGATTCTGTATCTTAATCAAGATTAAGGGCCCTAAACTCAAAGGTTGGTGGTGATTTCTGTATCCAATCCAAGGGTTTAGTCTTATCTCATCCCAGTTCATCCCACACGGTTCATTAGTGAAGTTGCTTGTTTGATTGTTCAAGGTAATCACTTCCACTAATCGTGTTCATCATTTCCCCTCATTACTCCACTCTTTCTACTATCATTCACATCCATTGCTACCATGTCCACTTCACCAAAAAGCTAGAAAACCAGCTGGAGTTGAAAAGCTCTCAAACCGGGTAAAACTAGGCAATTCTAGTTTTTGGGGCAACAATATAGCACGATGTACCCGTGCCTCCTAGCACGGCCGTGCCACTTCAGTCCGTGAGCATTCTTGAGTTTTGGTCTTCTTTAGTGTGAGGTTGGTGTGTGTATTCATACCCATTGACCTTTACATCACTTTGGCTCTAGCTCATCATTTCCAAAAACATTTGTTCTCCTCTTACCTTTACCCTTAGCCCAATCACAACCCTATTAAAGTCCTCATGATTGCCTAATATGTTTGCATTTTTAGTGATGGAGAATTTGAGAATCTTGCCAAGCTTATGGTAGATGTTCGTCTAGGGCTGAGATTTCAGAGAACCTTCATAAATCTATCATTTCAAACACATGAGTGCTGAGTGCAACATAACTATAGTGAGGTTCTACCGACCATACTAGTTTTGCTTGTTCCTTATGTTGAATGATTGTATTTGACAATTGGAGGAGATTGCTTTCAAGTTCAACATTTTGGTCCATAAAAAGTCTTTGAAAATTTCATTCCCTACCGGTTTGTTAATGACTTTTTGTATCATTTTGGGCTATCTTTGGATCAGCTTTGCATGTTACCTAATGCCCTGAGGAGGCTATGTATGCTTTTTATCTTTGCATTGCTTGAGGACAAGCAACAGTTTAAGCATGGGGGAGTTTGATAGGTGCTTAATGTGTAAATCATTTTATGGCTATTTTGTGTCGTTTTTAGGAGAACATTGTGCCTATTGTCGTTATTTACTCTCCTATTCTCGATTTATGCTTGGGTATAATTATTTGATGTGTTTTATAGGATTTTTAGTCCTTTTACCAAGCATTTGCCCTTCAATGGATGTATTTTGGCCTACCCCATGGTCATCTATGTTATGCCATGATCGTAGAGCAAAGAATGATAGAAAACTCAGTTCCAGCATCGACTATAATCAGGCCGTGGTATAAACCACGGACCGTGGTGAGCCTGTAACTATTGCCTCTTCATTTTTCCTCAGCTGCGTGCTGAGATTGATTGAGCTTCTGTATAAAAAGCAATGTTCTACAGTATATAGAAGCAATCCAAAATCATTTCAAGCAAAGGAAGAGTGTAGAGTAGCGTACATTAGTTTCTTTCTCAAATTTTGTAGTTTTTAGTTTAGTTATTGTATTGGTGTGGGTCTTGAGTGTGAGAGTTTGTCATTGAGGCGGTTCTGAAGGCCTTGGTTGAAGGCCAGCTCAGTTAATCCTCTTTTCACTAAGATTTCGTCAATCATTGGTTTGTTATCAATCTTTTATCATGTTTAAGTAGTTTTCTTTAGTCTAGGGATTTAGAAGTTTGTGGAACTGTCATTGGATCATGTTTTAATCCATACAATTGTGCTTATCTTTATGATTAGGCTAATTTTATTTGTTAAGTGTTTGGATTGTTGTGAATTGGTTTTTGGCCGAAATTTGCTTAACTTGAAACAAACAAATGAAAAACTAAAAGGTGACATTTGGTTGTTGGACTGGTTGATAAGGCCTAACGTAACTTCGTCTCGAAAGAGAGATTTGTATGTTAGGAGGGCTAGTAAGTAATTGAAGACATTGAACTTGAATTAAGGCAAACTAGCTTGAAAGAACAACTTTTGCTTAGTTTAGGCAAATTTAGTTGATTTTGAAAGAATAGACTGAGTTTTTAAGGAAATTAGAATTCCTCAAATTTGACCAATTAGAAGAAAGCACAAGTTCATTACTTTTGATCCAATTTCCTTTCACAACTATGAGAATTCCTAGACGATCTTCCCCTTATTGAATTAGAAATGTTTATTTGCTATTGTTAATCCTCTTGAACAAAAATTTTACTTAGCACAATCTGATAGGCAAGACTTAGTAAGTTACAATTAGTCCCTAAGGAATGATATCTTTTATCTATACTGCGACTATCCATGCGCTTGCGGTAGTTGATTAGAGGCCCGGTGGATAAGGAGATGAGCGTCAGCAAGACTGACGCATGGGGCTGGCTGGGTTTGAGGTCGTTGCTGCCAGCGTGCAAGACCTGAGTGTCCATCATCGGCTGGATCACCAATGACGGCTGGGGTCATAGAGTCAGAGGGAGAGGGAGGCAGTTAGAGAGAGAGAGAGGCTGGAGACTAGAGAGCGGAGAGGAAGAGGCACTGTCGAGGGTCTACGAACGTGAATTTGTGAAGGCAGAAGGGCTCAAGGATGCTAACCTAGCGCTGTAACACAATTCAACTCAAAGCTCAAAGCTCAGGTCCAGTATGTTAAACCTAATATTTTTACGGTCCACTGTCCAGTCCGCCTTATTTAGTGATTAAAGCATCAAAGACCTGAAATTTGTAGTGATTTACTAGATCAATCTGTTGCATGTGATTTGTTGAAAAGAACTTAAAGGTGAAAAAATTTAGTGATCACTTGGATTAAGTACATAGTGTTATGCATGATGTAAGGAATATAAATCAACCAAGAATCATGTCATGACCAGGCCACATAATGAAAATAATCTAGTTATTATCTTGTCCATGAACTATTGGGACTTACCTCAGTTCTTGTTTAGCAAAAGAAAATCCTAAAGATCCAACCCTACTTTAAGGGTGATACAGATCAGCCCAGAAATCTCTTTATGAGATTGTTGATTGTGAGGGGAAAAAGATCAATTAGAGAAAACAGTGTTAGGCGAAAAATCCTTCATGACTAACAGGGATTGTTACTTAGAGCAAGATCAGTCTCTCTAACAAAGAGAAGAACGAAAGTTGGGGACAGTCTAGCGAGGAAGAGAGACTCCTTATATAGCATAAGCGGATGAACAAATGAGTTTGTTAACTCTCTAGAAATTATATTATATAAAATAGACAAGGAAAAGATCGTGAGGATCACCCCAACCACCTTAGACTGTTTGAGAAATAGGACTAGCAGCCAACAGAACGTGGGCAGTGCCATTAGGCCCATTTTCGCACCACTGCGTCAAAGTGGTAGGAAAAAACTTGCCTTCTCGATTGTTTCCTGCAATGTTCCATTCCTAATAGGCCCTCCCCGGATTTGGCCTACCCTTGGTGAAAGGTTTTGACATATGGAGTCCTATTGTGAGGAAAAGCACTACACGACTAGCCTGTCCCTGCTACTATAACCACGAGATCTCAGGTTCGAGCCCTACATATGAAACCTCCACCAAAATCATGTTTTTCGCTCATTCGGTTTGATGTTTTGCATCATCAATCTTCTACAAAGAGAAGAGTAAGAGAACATCTTTGAAATGATTTCTTATTAACATTTTATATAAGAACTAGCTTCAAGACTCTTCGAACTGCAGTGCTTTTGTTGTTGTTAGAAAAAGTGCCTATTGGGTGTCCACTGTAAGAACAACAAATTCATTTTCCAAGGCATTTCATAGCTAATGTTGAGATCAAGAAATAGGCACAAGGTGCACGTTGGGTTATTGTTAATTAAATCATCATTGTTGATGATTGTTCTCAGTTTATCTAAATCATAAAATATGTCCTAATAATACGCCAATATCATATTTATGTACTAGAAGTATATCCTGTGCATTGTTCATTCTGGTTTTTGTATCAATTTATTATTTGAGGGTCATGTTAAGTTTATTTTTTCAAAATTTTAAAAATCATTGCTTACAAAATTATAAATGGCCATTCCAAAAATATTTGGGAAGTGACGCTACTATATTTCTATCATTAGTCATATATTCTTATTTTTATCAGTCATATTTGTGTGCCCAGTTGAAGGGGTGAATATCATTAAAAACACTATGTGCTTACTTTTTGCATTGCTCTCTTACTGCTCAACTTCCTTGGTTTATCTACTTAGTGTCCTTGAATTTAGTATCCAGTGTTTTTGAGTTTGCTATTATCTATTATATTATGTGATTAAGTTTATATTTGTAGTCATTTATGGCTCTCCTGTTCACCCCCTCTAGGTGAGAAAGCTGTCTTAGGACCAACGAATTGACTTCTCTCTTTTCTGATTTGCGCAAAATAATAGAATACAATAAAGATAAATTTCATCTTCTAATTCAAATAGTCTTCTACAATCGAAAGGTTCAAGCTTTTCTCAGAAATCAAACTCAACTGCCTTAAAGAAGTTAACATCTATTCTTTCGCATGGAACTAAGCATATTATCTCAAAGTTAACATATCTTACAACTCTAAACCCAGTGAACAAATGTTAAGAAAATTTTCTAGGGACAACAACATAGTTTATATTTTCTTCCTTATCCCTTATTCATGACCCCGTGAGAGGTGGTGGCTATTTTGCAATCAGGTTGACTAACTTGGGTAATGATTGTCACTTCAATTCAGCCCATTTAGTATTCCTAGGGACTTGATTTGGAGGATTACTAGCTATAAATCTCTTGGAGGTACTTAATTTCATTTCTATGGTAAATTAGTAACTGTAGATGCGAGAAAAAAAATATATAGTTAGGGTTTTAGATAGACTATTTTAGAGCAAATAGGTGAGAATCAGAGAGGAGTGCTTAAGGTGAGTTATAAAGAGGAGGGTAGGAGGTAGTTAGTAAGTGATCAATGGTAAAACATACATTAGGTCCTAGTCAATTACAAGTGGTAAATACAACCATGTCAAAAAGTAATATTCAGTTTGGTTTTGAAAATTTGAGATTTAAACAAATTCATTTGAAAACCGTTACAAATTCTGATCATTTGTTGGTGAGACTCATTGAGCTAAAAGTCTAGATAACTCTGGCAAACCAATAATCAGGGTTAGTGAAATGATTCATGGCTCTACCTATGGTATACACATTCTTCCATCAGAATCTCTACATGACTATGAGATCTTTCTTCTTCTTATATTATTCCTTACAAGCACTACATAAAGTTGCAAGTGCATAGGAGAGGGCTCCCCATTAATTCATGCCTTAAGTTCTAGCACTCTAAGCTCCGTCTTTATGAAATTAAATTTCTCCTCATCCAAAGGCTTGGTAAATACGTCAATTAATTGTTTTCTAGTGGGAACAAATTTGATAGATATCACCTTTTTCAATGGGGCTTGTGGTGAAGTGATGTCCTATGTTACTGTGCTTTCTCCCTGAGCGTTGAACTAGGTTCTCAATTATGTTGATGGTACTCATGTTGTCACATCGAAGAGGTACATCCTTACAGTTGATACCAATCAATGCTAGTAAAATGCAGTACGGGTTTTAAGTGGAAAGAATATGGGAGTGCATTACTAGGTAATTTTAATAACAAATAATTGTAAAGAATAGTCAAATATTCGTTTAAGAATTGTTGACTTTTATAAAATGTGAAGTTATATTTAAGTGTTTATATATTGCTTTAGCAAAAATTCGGGCCAAAGATATGACCCTTATTTTTTTGAATTTTTGTTATTTCTGTACATTGGTCACAATTAGATAGCTAGATATATGAGCTTTACTTTACGATTATTATTGCTCTAAATCATTTGATATTTCAAACACAAGCATCCATTAAATATAGCAAAATGTCACAATTATGAAAGATATTAGAAAATACATTTATTTTCTAACATCTATACAGCCTAATATAATAATTAATGTAACATCATGTAAAAACTCTAAATGTCAAACAAAAGGTCTTAACTATAATGAGAACCTCAATCTTACCCTTCCTTATTTGGTATGGATTTTCCAAAATGTAAATGCCAAACAAACGGTCTTGAATATAATCTTTTTTTATATTAAGAGTCTACATTTTTCACCTTTTAATATGCTTGTTCGTGTATATCACGTTTAATTCAGTCATGGCAATAATTCGTGCATTTTAAATAGCGGCCCCCTTTTAAAATTAGTTTACCCTTTAAAACATCCCATACATTGGTAAGTATTTGAAATGCATATTAAACAGCGAATTACTAATAAAGATACCACCAAGGTCTTTAGGTTGTTGAAACATCTAGAGGATTTCAGCATAACATGGTCTAACTGCAATACGTGTACTCTTCTTCTGTGGCCAACAAAGCCATTGTGTTTTGTTTCTTGGAATGTATAACACAAGAGAATGACCACGGAATTAGCATGATCTTGTGATGGATTCTCTTTCTGCCTTGTATCTAATATAGTAAACATTAGGATTCTTAACAAATATTTGAGTATTCTTTCTATATCATTAAGGTGCGACTCTCTAGGAATTGACAGGAGTCTTATATAATAGTAGACACTAGCAATGATGTCTAGTATCCTTAATTTTAGATATAATAAAGATCCAATCATGCCTCTACACAGATTTCCAGACATCACTTTTCTACTCTGATCTACGTCTTCACATGCCTATAGTTTTTTATGTTGAACTTCTGGAGTAGTTCCTTAATGTACATTGCTTAAATGATAAATATGTGTTCTCTACATTGACTAGTTTGTAATAAAAGGAAGAAGTTTAGCTTACCTACCATAATCATCTCCAATTCCATGCTCATTAGGTAAGAGATTTCCTTATAGATATCATGGTTATGGCCCCAATGATAATATAATCAACATAGACTTGAAGGAGTAAGAAATCTTTACCTTTTGACTTGAAGAATTTGCTTAATCTTTGATACCAAGCTCCAGGTGCTTGTTTTAGACCATAAAGAGCTCTATGTAGCTTGTATACATGGTCAGGAATCCTAGAATCCTCAAAATAAGGAGGTTATTTAGCATACACCTCCTTATGTAGACAACCAATTTGAAATAAACATGTGGCATCTATTTGGTAAAGCATAATTTCCACGATAGGCAAAGCACTCTACTGGCTTCAAGTCTAGGCCTTGGTAAAGGTTTCATAATAGTCATTCCCTACTTGGATGTGCCATTTTTCCATATATTTATCCTTGCTCCTAACCACCACCCCAGTTTCATTAAGCATATTTTGAACCCTAATTTATCTAAGTTGATTCTTAGATCCGGTGGTTAGTGTCCTAATTATGTTTCTTTCAATTCTTTTCAACTTTTCTTGGATAGCTAAGGCCTAATTAGGGTCTTTAAGTGCCTGTAACGGACTCTTGGGTTCAATGGATGATACAAAGGGATAGAATGCTTATAAATTTTTCAGAGATGAGAGAGTTCTGGCACCACTTTTAATATCAAAGATTTCATTTGACTTATTGTTAAATCCTATCTTTAGCTCTTACAATTCCTCTCTATTAATATCGGTAGTTTAGTATCTTTGTACTCCCTAGTTTTAGCTAGAGATTAAGCTTGTTAAGTTTGAGTCTAAGATAGAGCTTTGTTTCCCATATCATTTCACTCTTTTTTATAATTGTATCTGCTGAACTTGTGTTCCTGGAAATAGGAAAAGCTAAAGCAATTATCATTATTTTCATCAAAGACAACATGGATCAGTTCTTCAACTTCTTGATGCTGATGTTATAAAATCCATAATCATGATGATTGATTAGATATCTAACAAAACTACCCTCCTTACTCCTAGAATCAAATTTTCTAAAATGATATGTTATTGTGGATGCAGCATTTGCTGCCAAGATTTTGAAGTAGAATACATTAGGTTTGCTATGCTCAAGGAGCTCATAATGCTTTTTTGTTATGGTATTGGCTTGATCAAGCATTATTGAGAATGTAGTCACTTGTATTTACAGTCTTTGCCCAGAAGGACTTTGGCATATCATTATTACAAATCATGGTCCTGGCTAGATCTTCTAGAGCCCTGTTTTGTCTTTTAACTGATACGTTCTCTTCTGGTCTCACAGGAGCTAACTTTTTGTGAAATGCCATGCCTTCCACTATATTCTTGGAGATCTTCTAGACCAAATTCTCTCAGATGATCACTTTATGGACCAGTAATTGCTAGACCCTTTAATGCCTACACTTATTTGATTAGTTTAACAAACTCTCTTAGGCTTTTGGTTTTGTCCTTTGAAAATAAGTTCTATGTATTTCTTAAGAAGTCTTCAAAGATAAGTTACACATACTCTCTACCAACAAGACTTTTGATTCTAATAGGACCACACAATTCCATATACAATAATTCCACATGTTTGGTGGTTGACAAAAAATTAAAGGACTTAAACGATGCTTTCACTTGTTTTCCTCTGAGATGTGCACTATGGACTCTGTCTCTAGTAAACTTATGCTTTGGTAGGGCTTTGACTAGTTCACTGTTAACAAGTTTACAGGTTTGTCTATGGCATGCCTACTAGCATGTCATAGTGGTTGTGGTCACACTAGTTTTAGTGTTAGCGATTTTACATTTAGTGTATTGAATGTTACTTTGTTTCCTTTCCCCCAGATGTGAGGCACATTGGGCATATTAAATTTCAAACCGTTGACAAATTACACATTATATAGTGAAGTTAAAGGGTTCTTACAACTTTGCCACATCCTATTATTTAAACTTTGCTTTTATCGCCAACGGTAAATTCCCCTTTATCCTTTATTCAGAGTTCTAAGAAACGTGACACATTTCTTGTCATGTACTTTGAGCATCCACTATCCACATACCATATGTCATCCTCTATCTGGGCTCAAGGCAGTAAAATAAAGATTGAACCCTCATGCAATGCCTAATTTCAAAATTAGGTGAGGAGTTAGGGTTTAGGTTTTAATACTTGATTCTGTTTGGAACTAAAATTTACAAAACTTTAGTTTCCCAAAAAGGTGAGCTTTGGTTGCTCTGTCTTCTATAGCCAGAGCAACCATGAACTTCCTTGCAATAGTTAGAATTCCCTAGTTTCCAATGAGAGTTCCCTAGTTCTCCAACCTTGGAGCCTTTAAGCTTCTCCTAACCTTTCTCATATATGATTTCCCAAGTAAAGAATTCTTTATAAATCTTATTTCCATTTGAAGGGCAAAATCTAAGACCTTCTTTGTCAAATCAACCAAGTTAAGAGCCAAGTTATCTTTTGAAGTGATTGGTGGCCCATCTCCATAAGATATTTAGGAGGGATTTGTTGCATTTTAAGATGACAAGCATGCGTTTTCAGTGAATCTTACACCCCTTTGTTCCACTTTATCTTCGGGTTTAGTGTTATTGTTGATATTTTATAGATTATAGCTTTGAGGATTTGAGGACATTCGCAAACTAGATGGAGAAGAAATAAGTAGTTAAGGACTAGATTACTTTTCACATGAATCAAGCATGATGTAATATGAACCGGTCTAAAAGGTCAAGAACTACTATGAACTAACAGGATTTTGCACTCCTCAGTAAACCGACCTAGGCTCGCTGTCGCAACCAAGAACCCAGTCTATTAGTTTGCTAGTACAACTCTTGCACCATGGCACATATGGCAGATTGATGATCTAGAGTCCAACATAGATGGGTCGTGGATAAGGAACTTGTTTGTGCTCTTGGCTATAGGTTGCCTGTGCTGGGCCCCAAAGCGTGACTCGGCTATTTCATGCAAGCTATTTGAATTCTTCTGATTTTTCATGTCTTACTAAGAAGTTTTTTGTATTTATGCCTTATTTTTGGTGCATACACCTTTACGACCATTAGAATAAGAGGATCTAAGGGAGAAGAAGAAGAGCACTTGTACTACGGACTGGGCGAGCAATCGATATACTCAAGAACTCTAAGGATTAAATTGTAGTTAGATTATGCTTATAATTTTGATTTTTGAGAATCTTGTTGATTTTCATGATCATGGGTTGTTGAACCCCTTGAATTGGGTTGATTACTTGTTCAATCCCCTATAGAGGTATTGTTTCTAAGATAGTCTTTTGGGAATTTTCTGGGTTGACCTTAGCAGCTGAACAAAGAACTTAACGGTGAATTTTGATAGCAAAAAAACTAAAATTAGATCTAATTTTGTGCAGTCTTGAGAAGTCATATCAATCAGGAGACCCATTGAGATAATCCATATGCTTAATATGTCTAGATCTATTAAAAAACCACAAAAGTAGGGGCTTGATTCAATTTGGACAATTCACTATGTCATGAAAGGGAATAGTGATAAGTTGACTATTACTCTTTAAACCAATCAATAAGGGAAAAAATTTACGACTGCTTAAATGGAGTAAACTTTGATGATCAGCTAATTAGATGTAATTTCCTTTTTTTGATTATGGTTTAGTTAAATATTGATCTCAATTCTTTAATTTGTTTAGCCCATCTTGAACAAACATAGAAGAGTAATTTAAACTTGTCTCCATTGGATCGACACTTGACTGCAACACGCCTATGTGCTTGCAGCCTATTAAGTTTTTAGGGTCGTTTCTAGTGACCAATGTCGAATATTCCTTTTGTTGATATGTGTGACTACGCATTTACCCTTTCTTTGAAAAGAAAACCAAAAAAAAAGAAATTAAAAAATGTCAGCTTTTTCGATTCCTAATTCAAACATGAATTGTTTTGGAGGTACTTTAAGGGTTTGTATGCTTTTCTACTCTATATGGTGATCTTATTGTGAAATGAGAAATTTTTGACATTGTGCACAAAGAAGTGCATAGTGACATTCACGGTCTTCTAGAGCAATAGCGGTTTCTCAATATGAATGCTTATGGTGCTTGGATCTTAGTTAAATGGGTTGCTTGGGACACTTGTGAGTTTGAAAAGCTTTATTGTGCATTTACAATGTCCAATCTAACCATCCTCAATTACATCTTCAACCCCATTGGTTGCCTCTTTGAACTTCTCATTCGTGTTAAATTTTGCCATTCATCTAACCATAATATGCATTCATGTCCTTGTAATGATATTTGTGGTGACAATTTTAGTTTGAGAACTTAATGAGGACTTTCCTTAAGCATTATACAATGTTCTAAGATAAGATGCGGGGTAGACCTATTGCGTTAGATCGACCCTAGTCCTAGTTCTTTTAGACTGAAGTTGGTTTATGTGTAATTGTGAGTCCACCTTTCTTTTAAAAACCAACCTGGGAGAAATGTTTGTCCCTTATGTGGCATCTCAACCATCTTTTGATCAATCTTACTGTGGCTTACCAAAAGCACCACTGATTGTGTCTATGCTTTGCATGACCTCCCTTTACCATTTACTCAATCGATGGGTTTAGCCTTAGGATATTTCTATACGTAGCACTATCTTCCCTAAACGGGGTACATAATGTGGCTTCGGGCAGCCATAAGGGTTAGCCTCCTCTTCACAAAGAAATTGTTTGTTTGGTGTTGGAGCATAAGATGAAAACACATAATCGTGTATTCTTTTCCTAGTAAGACATTTCCATTGTTTACCATATTAGATTTTTGTTCCTTTGTGGTTGGTTTATATCCCAACCTCAGTAAGTAAGCAAAATTATTTGTTTTCACAATGTTAACTTGAAGTTTAGCATTGTTACCAAGTGGAAGCTGTGAAAAAATCCCCTTTTTTGCACCATAGAGTTGATTTTGGTATTTGAAAATAGGGCTAAGTGAAAGGGAGCAAGATCTATTAAGTGTATGATGGTGCCCTCATCAGATGCGAAACCCTATATTTTTGTTTTTTTTATTATATTTTACCTTTAGTATGGAGGCTTTGTCTTTGATGTGACTATTATAAGATCTATATTGATAATCAGTACTGCTACGTTGACTACCATGTTTAGTTTCATGTTTGCTGTTTTTTAATTTATGAATCTAGTGTTGTCTAAATAATAGACCAACGGTGGAATGGATGTCGATTTTTATTTTACTCCTCTAACAGCTATGTTGGGATCTATAACTCTTATAATGGAAAGATGTGTGCTATCATTTGCTATCAACCCTTCAGTAGAGGGAATCATGTATTCTTTTCATTTAACTAAATTTCTTAGCCATTTTGGGTGGGCATACGTTAACTGATAACCCATTATCTATTCGAGTCATGGGTATGTACTTGTGTTTGTAAGTACATCTTGATAAAGGCCCTTGTTATGAGTTACTTCTTCAAGTAAGAGGTGTTCATAAACCTCTATTTTGACCCTATTTTAGCTCTTATTTGACCCCCATTTCTCAATGTTCTTATGTTAAATCTATATGGAAAGGGTAAAATTCGCTTCATTTGGTTCAAATGTGCTTAAAAGATGATTTATCTTGCTTTTAGGAGAAATCTTTGGGTTTTGACAGAAAGGGGAACTTTAAGGATGGATTACAAGAAGAATAGAGGTCGAACGAAGCCCCGGGAACAAAGGTGAGCTGGGAAGAAGAGGGCATAGCCGTGCAATAGGGTAGGCACAGTCGTGCAACGAAGACTGAAGCTGCGCACGGGCAACACAACCATATGCACGACCTTGCATGGTGACCATGGGCCGAAGCACGGCCATGCGTTGGCCCACAGTCTCGCGACTTAAGTGATTTTTGGGCAGTATTTGGGACACTTTAGTTTTTCTTTTGAGCGCACTCTTCTTAGGCGATTTCTAGGGTTTTGTTAGGGGATTTTCTTAAATGCCTTTTAGATTGAATTCATTGCAATTGAAGATTGTTCTACTTCTGCATGACGATCAATTCAAGTTTGTCTCTTGATTCTCTCTCTCCTCTTCATTGTTATTTTAGGGTTTTGGTTGAATCATATTTAGTGAATTGGGATTTGTGATTATTGCTTTTGAGATGATTCGTGGCGAATCTTGTAACTTAGGTTGGGATTAACGCCAATTATGCAGTTGGATCATGATTTAGCCCCGAACCCCATGTTTTATGTTTATGATTTCTACTTTGCTTACCATGTGTTCGATGAATTGCTCAAAAGAGCATTCATTCGTTATTATTCGGGTTTAGGGGAGCATTGAGAGACAAACCTTTACCCAGCGTAACTTAGTAGACAACTAGGATTTTGATATGAAAATAATTGAGGTTCTAGTTGGGATTAGAGATTGTATATCTTATAATCCTTTAACTTTTGGTCCCATGAAAATAGGTGGCTATGGTTATAAGATTAGTCTTCGACCCTTAAGAAATGGAGATGGACTCAATTGGCAATCTATCCATTCATAACGCAATTGTTAAATTTATTTATTGGGGTTAATAATTGATTCATCGATGTAATTGTGATGTTAATTCCAACCTAGGTGTTTTAATATTCTGATTTTCTATTCGTTAATTATTTGTCAAACCTTTAAAATTGTTTTTGCCTAGATTGAGTAGTTCGATTAGTTCTGGTAGTTAAAAGCAGGTTCCCTGTGGATACGACCCATACTCGCCAGTTGTTAGCTACATCTACACCGTGCGCTTGCAGTATAAATTTAAGACATCATGTTTTTGGCGCCATTGCCAGGGAACTTGATCTTTCAATATTAGAACCGATTAACATACTCTAGACTAGGCCTTTGTTTTTCTTTTTGTAGTTTAGTTTCTTCTTTATTTTTGCTTGATACCATTTACGCTGGGCATAGTGTTTGCTTTTGTATGCACAGGAGGAGCTACGAGAATCAAAACCTTGTCCCATTCAATCCTAAGATCAAAGTAGCCGCTCGAAAGCGAGGTGGGGAAGCAAGAAAAAGGAAGAGAGAAGTAGTGGTGATGGCCCAAGAAGACAATAGGGTGCTGTGGGACTATGCCCTACCACAGGCATCGAGCATTACCTCATCCATTATTAGCCCTACGGTGAAGGCTAACAACTTCGAACTCAGCCCTCACTCATCATATTCTTGGAGTGAGAACAGCTCGGTGGACATCCCTTGGAGAACCCCAATGTGCATCTTCACAAATTCTTTATGAAATGCGATACCATCAAGTTAAACGGGGTGTCCACTGATGCTATTAGGCTGCGGCTCTTCCCCTACTCACTGAAGGATAGAGCCAGTGACTGGTTATAGAATAAGGGGCCCAACTCATTCACCACTTAGGATACTCTCTCCAAGGCCTTCCTCAGCAAGTATTTCTCACTGGACAAAATTGCAAAGCTGAGGACTAATATCACTTCCTTCACTCAGTGAGATGGGGAGTCCTTGTATGAGGCTTGGGAGAGGTTCAATGACCTACAGCGTCAGTGCCCACATTATGGTATTCCTAACTGGCTTTTAGTCCAAACGTTATACAATGGGCTAGAGCAGTCGGTGAAGATATCTATAGATGCTGCAGCAGGAGGGCTTCTGATAGGGAAGTCAATTGAGGCAGCTAAGGCTTGTTAGAAAAGATGGCTTCCAACAATTACCAGTGGTTAGGCAAGAGAGCCACCCCGAGGAGGGGTGACAAGTACAACGTGGATGCCATGACATTCCTAGCCAGCAAGGTGGATGCACTGGCACAGAAGCTTGACCGAGTGGGTACTTCCCCTATCCTAGGAGGTCCTATAGGATCATCAGCTGGGTCTACGTTGTTTGTGAGACTTGTGGTGTGGAGGGACACACATCTGTTGACTGCTACAATGGCCCCTTTACCATTGAGCGTGCCAATGTCGTGCACAATTTTAACCCCCCACCACAGAGCAGCCCATACCCCAATGCTCACAATTCAGGTTGGAAGAGCTACTCTAACCCCTCTTACAGGAACCCCAATCCTCAACCTCAGAATGCCACACAACCACCTGGGTTCCAATACAGAGCTTCCTACACCCCCCCACCATCACCACCTCCACAACCCCAATTAAACTTGGAGAATGTCATGGAGCAATTCATAATAACTCAAACTAAGGCTAATAAAGGTCTTAGTGCGTCGATCAATCAGCTGACCCCTAAGTTTGATGCTATGGCCTCCCACCAGAAGGCGATGGACACTCAGATAGCCCAGATAGCCCAGCAGGTCAGCCACTTATCCCGACCTCAGGGACATTTACTGGGCCAGCCAGAAACGAATCCTAGGGGCCACATTAACAACCTTTCTGCAGTGGGCAAGGGCTTAAGGGAGAGTCCTGCGATGGCTCTCCAGGAGATAACTCCAGCTTCTGATTCTATAGGAACTGATGAGCAAAAAGAGGAGAGAAATTTGAGTTCTATTGGGAAAATTAGTCCTCCACCTCCAGCTCGCCCCTATCAGCCACCTGTACCCTACCCTTAGAGGGTAGCATGGGTCAAATTATCTAAGGCTGAGCTCAGATTTGCGCAATTTTTAGACATCCGGAGGAGGATCTATGCTAATGTTCCTTTCTTGGAAGTTCTCAAGAAAGCTCCAACATATCTAAAATTTTTTAGAGACCTCCTTTCAAAGAAAGACAGCATTGGGGACGCTTCAGTATCCCCTATTGGAGAAGCTTGCAGTGTAATCCTGCAGAATAGGTCACCAGCAAAGCTGCAGGATCCAGGTAGCTTCTCTGTTCCTTACTACATAGGGGATGTACAGATCGAAAGATCCCTTTGTGATTTGGGGGCCAGTGTGAGTTTCATACCCCTTTCTCTCTGCAAGAAGCTTGAGTTGCTGGACTTGAAGCCCACCACCATGATCATACAACTAGCAGATCGCACCCTCAGGCGACCTGTAGGTATTTTAGAGGATGTTCCAATTCAGGTGGGTAAGTTCATCATCCCCTGTAATTTTATTGTCATGGATATGGGTGAGAGCTCCCGGGCCTCCATCATCCTTGGGAGGCCATTTCTGGCTACTGTAGGGGCGATGATCGATGTACAGGTAGGAACTATGTCCTTCTAGTTGTGTGGGGAGAGGGTTAATTTCTGTTTCCCTCCGCCCATACCACCTTCAGTTCTTGCTCCTCCTTCACTTCCCGAGGCCCCTATATATTTTATCCCTCATGCAACTGTTTCTAGCGTCACGGTGTTTGATGGGAATAGAGGACCTCGTATGAGGTCAACAGTGCTATATGATCTACCTCTACCCATCCCTACTACTAATGGAGGTGCTACCTTGCACCATGGAGAGGTGTTGTAAGCAACCCCATTTATCACTACACCACCTCCACCTCCATCCATCCTGCCATCATCTGCAAACCTAAGGTAAGGGTTAAGCAAAGGATCTTAAACAAGCGCTTCTTAAGAGACAACCCAAGTATTTCATTGCTTTAAAAAAAAAAAAAAACAACCAAAAAAAAAACTTGTGTCATTCTTCCCTCGCCCTCCCCTCTTCTCTTGGGTGCTATCAGTTTTCCCCTCCCCTTGGTCTTTTTATTTGTTCTTTTCATTTAGGATAATGAAAATCTTAAGCATGGGGGGTGAGCTTATAGCTTTTTGGATGGAATGCTGGATTTTGGGGCGTGGGTTGACTGACATCACTTGCATTCACATCATGTAGACAGGATAACATATAGTTTTACCAAGTTATATTTGCATTTTCTCCTTCAATAGAGCATATAGGCTAGATTTTACATCTCAAAAGGAGAAGTGATCGAGTTAGGAGTTTATAAGCTTTTCATGTACTAGTTCTTACCCTCTTCTTCATTATCCTTTATATATTTACTGCTTTCTGGATAAAAAAGTTGTCTAAAAGTTTGTGAAAACCCCTCTTATGGAGAGAAGACAAGGGGTGATGATTGATTGATTAGGTCAATCTGTGTGCTGAAGTGTGGCCTGTTATGGTGTGAGTTTTGTGAAAAGGTGTTTGATATTGCCACCCGTAGTTCCCTTACCTTATATTGCATGCCAATTGCCCCTAATATTCATGTGGTTTGCTAGATTAGCCTTGATAAGTGAGACACATCATTGGAGTAAGTTGCTTTACTGTGGTAGATATACCTGTGAGACTTTGAGCCTATTGACTATTTATTGCATATAGTCTCATACTTCCTTTCATGTGTGACTCATCCATGATTGCATCTTTAGAACTTGGTCTTATTCTCTTTAAAATCACATTTAGCATTTTGCGTATGTTGATATGACTGAGGCATTTTTTGTTCCATATAGCCACATGAGCCAAAAAGCCCCCCATTGATGTGTATTACCCCTTTTGCTAGCCCATTATGTCTTGTCCCTGTGTGTGTTGTTACATCTCATCCGCTACGCACTTGGCCTATGCATACTCTCTATACCTTTGTCAAGGTCTAGTGGAGCAGCACTTTCATTTTTAGTTGGGTTTGTTTTAGAGGTTGGTTCACTTTAGGAACCTTATTTATGGTTTGTTTATGAGGATTCATGATTTGAGTTTGTATTTCTCATGCATTTCACATGTCCTTTTTCATTTTAAAGAAATGAAATAGTAAATAAAAAAAAGGAAAGCAAAGTAAAAGAAAAAGAAAAAAAAGAAAAGAAAAGAAAGAAGTAGAAAAGTTGTGAATAAAGTGATTGGCATGAGGGTAAGGCAATAAGATTGTTTAATTCCTCCCTTGAGGTTTTTGTGGGGTTTGTTGCTCAATTTCTAATTGTGGTGTCAAGTTGTTATTCCGGCATTAGTTGTGAAAATATTTTTTGCTCCCTAACCTTCTGAGTATTAACTCCACTCTTCCTAAATTTACTCCACTTCTCACCCTTTACCTTTGGCCCCGTTACATCCTTTTTACAAGTCCTCATGATTGGCATATTGCATTTTGCATCAAGTGACGGAGAATTGAGAACTCTACCAAACTTATGGTAGTTTGCTTGATTAGATAGGGTATTGAGTGCACCCTTGTTACATATTCTAAACACATAGAGAGGAGTGTTCCACTTTGCCCTAAAGTGAGGTTCTACCGGTCTGGCTTACTCACCACTTATTGAGGAAAATCTTGTCTTGCTATGTGCTTCAATATTGGGGTATTCGATGTGTTGTATTTGGGTATGGGCCTTCATGGATGGGAGTGCGCGCGTTTTATTGAAAATGTTTCACACCTTGACTTAGCCATCTTTAATGCAGGATTGACCCGGACTTATTAATCGATCATCCCTTGCCTGAGGAGGAGCATGACTTGAGGTTTATCTCGCTCTTTGGTATTTTATGAGCTAGTCTTGCTTGGGGACAAGCAAGAGATAAGCATAGGGGAGTGATAAACCTCTGTTTTGACCCTATTTTAGCTCTTATTTGACCCCCGTTTCTCAATGTTTTGACCCCCGTTTCTCAATGTTTTTATGTTAAGGCAAGATGGAAAAGGGTTAAATTCGCTTCATTTGGTTCAAATGTTCTTATAAAGTGATTTATCTTGCTTTTAGGAGAAATCTTCGGATTTTGATAGAAAGGGTAACTTATGGACAGAGTACAAGAAGAATAGAGGTCGAACGAAGCCCGGAGAATGAAGGTGAGCTGGGAAGAAGAGGGCACGGTCGTGCAATAGGGTAGGCACAGCCTGTAAAGCTTGTCGCGGAGCTACAAATTTAACCACTACTTCGATTTCTAAATCATATTTATGGCATAGGAAAGTAGGGATCGATCCACGAGGAAAGATTATATTAAAAAGCTAATCTAATCCTAAATAATTTTACTAGTCTAATTGATTATCTCTTCTCTTTGTAATTCTAAAATAAATCAAATTTAATAAATAAAAATTTGAAAAAAAACTTAACATTACACCTAAATATTCTAGATTTAATGCTGGAAATAAAACAGTAATTAGATATCCTAAATAAACTAGAAAAATAAAAACAGAATAATAACGCAATCTTCTACTAAAAATGAAAATAGAAAATAATAAACGGAAAAATTAATATTAAAAATCACAAACAGTGGCCTAAACTAGTATTCTTCAAGTTTATAAGCTTGTAACTCCATAATTATATCTAATTAACTTTAGAAAAATTAAAACAGAAAATTACTGCTAAAAATAAAGCAGAAAATTAAATCTGAAATTAGAAAAGAATTAAACTACACTAATATAAATACGAAATTAATTAAAAAATTACCCAAATTTAAGGATATAATTTTCTGGATTCAATAATACCTAAAAAACGTAAAATAAATATTAAAAACGCAATATTCAGATTTATTGAAATAAAAACCTGCACATATCCAATTTACGAAATAATTCTGAACAATTATCAAATAATTTCCAAAAATTCTGAAACTAAATTAAGGCAGATTAGGACACTATATAAACCTTAGGATAGATTAAAACTTGAAAAAAATAAAAGGATCTAATTTTAGCCTAATTTCTAACAAACCGGTAATTAAACGGCAAAACAGAATATAAATCAAATCTGAAAATTATAACCACTCTGAAAATCAAAATATACCTAATCTAAAATTACTAAGACACTCCTAAAAGATTATTCTTTTGGGAGGGGATAAATGGTATTTATATTAAAGCTAATAATTGAAGAATAAAAATTGACAAACTAAACAAATTAACTAAAAGCAACAAATAACTATCAAAGATATCAAATATATGAAAAATGCTTAGCATAATCTATATCCACCATGCAAATTAATAGTTATCATCAATACACAAGTCGATTTTATTCATGAATTAAACTGTAGAAGACACCCACCAGTGGATATTCCCCGTTTTTCCTTATATTATAGTTTAATTAGATCCAGCGGTAATATAAACCCTACTGATTTGATAACCCTTTCACCAGCGCAAGAATTTAATCAAACTAGAGCATTACATATTGGAAAAATATCATCTAACGCTTTGCAACCAATTTACCAGCAAATTAATTTAACAAAGATCTATGACAATCACCTAATTAAAATAGATGGATTTGAGCCATCCATGATTAATTAGGGTGATCCTAATGCTTAAAAGACGATAATTTTTACGTATTAAAGCCCTTTAAACTATCATATAAATTCGTATTAAAATAACTAGCATGTATTCTACTTAATACAATACGAATATCATGAGCGATAAATACTAATCGCTATAGAATCATGAATATAAATCAACTAGACAATAGAGCATGAAACTTGTTTTAAAATAATTAATTTAGCATGGTTTCAAATAGATTATACTAAGCACAAAAAAAATTACTCACTCATATTAAAAATAAAATCACCAAATTCACCCAAATAATTCATGTTTAACAATAATCTAAACAACACAAAAAGAGAAATAAAGCTAAACTTCTTGAAGATGATGAGAAGTGAAGGGGATGGTGTGATGGAGTTGAGCGTGGGGTGTGGCCGTGGCTATGAACGAAGATGGTGGTGATGGTGATTATGATATGATGACGGGGAAGAAGTTGGCCGTGTTATGGAGGAGATTGAAGGCTATTGAGGGCCGCCGTGAGATGATGGGTTTGAAGGAGGGTACCATGGCTTGTGATGGTAGATGCTTTAGGATGATGATGATATATAATGGAGAGGAAAGGAGGGGTGGGATAGCTAGGGTTTTTTTTCTCTTCTTCTTTTCTTCCTTAGACTTCTTCTCCCTCAAGACTTCTGGTTTTCCTCCAACTATTGAAACCCTAACCCAATTAAATAATTATGAAAATAATATTTTCCATAAATTATTATTTTTGGACCGCCTTTATAGCCAGGCGTGTAAACTCGAACCTCGACGCCCTCTCTTCTCCTTTTTATTTTATTAATGCCTAACTTGAAAAATATATAAAATAAATTAAATTAGACGAAACAATATATATAATATAATCAAAATAATTATGAAAACAATACATGATTTTTGGCTTAACAAATTTCCCCACACTTAAACTTTGGATGTCCTTGTGCAGAGAAATCTTAGACTCGACCTGAAAACTTACCCTCTTCCTTTCTTATAAGGTCATGCATAACTATGATATTCATAGTAGTCTTTGGCTTGCTTTAAAAACAGTTTTATTGAAAATTAATTATTTTTTTTCCCTCCTGCAAGTGAATAATTTCTAGACATCCAACTATCCTCAGAGAGTTTATTTATCAATCTCACAACATTTCCTTAATGAAATAACAAATTCAATAATTATCCATCTCTTTTAAATATGCATGCACCGATCAAGAGGTCTAAAAAATTTATGATAGAAAACTTTAGGCATGGCATGGCTATAAAGACAATTGAACTAGATAGAATAACTCATTGAATTAGTTCTAAACTTGCCTTGTATTTATTTTCTCTTCTTCTTCTTCTTCTTTTTTTTTTTTTTCAAACTCCATTAGTGCACATATTTGAGGCCCATATAGGGTCTTAGAAATTGAATACTCCCTGTCTCGCACTCACCCGAATAGAGGTGCTAGAGAAAACGATTTATTCTCATCTTTATTTCTTTTTGGCTGTTAGTTTTGGCGAGTCATTGATCGGCCCAAAAAGGGGCATGACTCTCCCAATCATGGGTTACTCCATACATAAGGCTCACCTGAGACCTAAACTTAAGGGGAAAAGGTGCTGAGCCACCTATTCCTACTCATGTTGGTAATCTAACCTTTTTTTCTTTCCTTTTTCGCTTTTTTTCTTTTTTTTTTTAAAGGATAAAAAACAGACAAGAAAAGTCATAATTTTAATGAGTCATTCAACTAATTCAATAGTCTAGGAGATGGGCCAGGTCATTTCACTGCCTTTGAAGCAGATATAATACATGACTAAATAAGAAGGATAATCATGATAATTACTCATTAAAGAGATATATGAGGATCAACTCAAACTTCTCTGAAAGACAGCTAGCATGCTTAGACATCTTCACTCATAGAAGAATAAACTAAAAAATAGCTAATAAAAACACAAAAATTTTTTAAACAAGCAAGCCTATCATAAACTCAGATCATGCATTATTTATAAGAAAGAAATTTTTTTTTTTGATTTTAAATACAGGATGCATCCCCCCACACTTAATTCATGCATAGTCCCTAATGCATGTAAGAAGATAGAAATAATGAAAACAAAAACAAAATTAAATAGGCACTTCCCTAAAACGTTGGGTTGCCTCCTAACCAGCGCCTTTGTTCATAGTCGTTGGCTCGACTTCATGAAGCTCTTGGATCCTCTAGTTGGATCTCTTCTACTAAATCATCATTAATCTAGTAGGGCACTTTTTGAAACTCAGATTAATCAAGACTCTTAGTAAGCACAGTCAAAAATTCATCTTCATTGGACAAGTCATAAATATCTTGGGACAACTCATCAATAACATCAAGTGCATACACGTAATTCACATCAGCAGGGAATATCATGGCATCAAAAATATTAAATTTAATCACTTCACCATCAAATTCCATGGTTAATGTTCCTTCATACACATCAATTTCAATCCTAGCTATTTTCAAAAACGGTCTGCCAAGCAAGATGGAAATATCATGACATGCATCATCCATATTCATCACACAAAAATCAGCAGGAAACACAAGTTCATTCACTTAGACTAAGACATCCTCTAGCACTTCATCTGGGTGAGTACAACTCCTATCAGCTAACTGAATCACTATACCAGTTTTTTTTAACTTTCCTAAGTTCAGTTTGCCATAAACAGACCTAGGCATAACATTAATGAAAGCACCCAAGTCAAGCATAGCCTTATTAAGGTAAAGATTTCCTCTTTTACAAGGAATAGAAAACATACCTGGGTCTTTGCACTTAGGGGGAATTTTCCTTTGAAAAACTACAGACACATTTTCCCCCACACTTACCTTTTCATTCCCTACTAACTTTCTTTTAGTAGCACACAATTCTTTCAAGAACTTTGCATAACGAGGCACCTGTTTAATGGCATCAAGGAGAGTTATGTTGATCTGTACCTTCTTTAATGTCTCTAAAATCTCTTGGTTAGCGTTATTCACCTTAGAAGTAGGGCTTCGAGATCTACTAGGAAAAGGTGGAATTGGCTTATAAGGTTCTCTTTTGTTCTCTCCTATTTCCTTAGTAGTTTGATGAGAATTTGTATCTAACTCTAGTTCAGCCCTTTTGACCTCTAACACAGGTTCTAACTCTCTACTCTTCATAGGTTCTTTTAGTTCTTTTCCACTCCTAAGTGTTATGGCACTAACATTCTCCTCAGGGTTAGGGTGAGGCTGAGATGGTAACCTATTTTGCATTTGAGCCTACAAGTTACTAACTATGATATCAGTTGCAGCCTGTCTCTCTTGAACTTGCTTAAGAGTTGTCTCCAAAATTAGGAACCTATCATCCATCTTCTTAAAGACTTGCTCTAGTAAAAAGTTGGTCCTATCTTGATTAGAAGGTTGATGAGATGTTTGGTCAAAACCAGGTGGATTGGTTTGAGGGCCATACCTAAGGTTAGGGTGGTCTCTCTATCCTTTATTATAGGTGTTAGAATAGGGATCATACCTCCTTTGACCTTGGTTAGAATAGACAGTATTAATATTACCCTCTTGAAGTGTAGCACATACATCAGTAGGATGCCCCTCTAGACAACAAATGCCACATATAACTGCTTTTTGTACTCCCCTAGTGACAGTCTTATTCAACATAGCAGTAATGTAAGATAACTGACTCGCTACAAATAAGCTAGAGCCAATCTCACTAACCTTTTAATTTGTGACTCCCTAGCACCAAACTGCTGAGTATTTTGGGCCATTAGATTAAATAAATTTCTAGCATCTGCTGGAGTTTTATTAACTAGAGCCCCCTACTAGCGGCATCAACTATATTACGATCCATAGAAAGCAAACCCTCATAAAAATATTGAATCAGCAACTGTTCAGTTATTTGATGTTAGGGACAACTAGCATACAGTTTATTAAATCTTTCCCAGTACTCACAAAAAGTTTCCCCATTCATTTGTTTGATTCCGCATATCTCCTTCCTAATAGATCCAACTCGGGATGCTGGAAAAAATTTTGCTAAAAATGATTTATGCAATGCAGTCCATGTAGAGAACGATCCAACAGGCATGTAATACAACCAATCTTTAGCATTATCAAACAAAGAAAAAGGAAAAGCTCTCAACCTAATTTGGTCTTCGGGAATCCCCTCCGGCACCATAGCAGAGCATGTAATAAGGAATTCACTAATATAACGGTATGGGTCCTCTTTAGCTAATCCATGAAATTTGGGTAACAGATTGATGAATCCAGAGTTCAGTTTTAGAGGTTCATCTAATGCAGCATAAGTAATGGACATAGGTTGGATTTCTAGGTTAGAGGCAGCAAGTTCCTGAATGGTAGACATGCTTGCCTCTTTAATCTTAAGACTTACTGGTTTAAGATGACTCTCTTTGTTTTTAGCTTCCAACGTTTGCTCTCTATCCTCTCCAATTTCCTTACCACTTCTTAATTTATACGCTATGGGCAATCTACAAAAATTAAATACTAGAGTTAAAATAAAACAATAAAAGTAGTAAAATTAAATAGAAGTAAACTAGCGATTTTAGTTTCTTTCCCCGGCAACGGCGTCAAAATTTATGAAGCTTATTGTGGAGTTACAAATTTAACCACTACTTCAATTTCTAAATAATATTTATGGCATAAGAAAGTAGGGCTTGATCCACCAGGAAAGATTATGTTAAAAAGCTAATCTAATCCTAAATAATTTTACTAGTCTAATTGATTGTCTCTTCTCTTTATAATTCTAAAATAAATCAAATTTAATAAATAAAAATTTGAAAAAAAACTTAACATTACTCCTAAATATTCTAGATTTAATGCTGGAAATAAAACAGTAAATAGATATCCTAAATAAACTAGAAAAATAAAAACAGAATAATAACGCAATCTTCTACTAAAAATGAAAACAGAAAATAATAAACAGAAAAATCAATATTAAAAATCACAAACAGTGGCCTAAACTAATATTCTTCAAGTTTATAAGCTGGTAACTCTATAATTATATCTAATTAACTTTAGAAAAATTAAAACAGAAAATTACTGTAGAAAAATAAAGCAGAAAATTAAATCTGAAATTAGAAAAGAATTAAACTACACTAATATGAATGCAAAATTAATTAAAAAAATTACCCAAATTTAAGGATACTATTTTCTGGATTCAATAATACCTAAAAAACGTGAAATAAATATTAAAAACGCAATATTCAGATTTATTGAAATAAAAATCTGCACATATTCAATTCACGAAATAATTCTGAAAAATTATCAAATAATTTCTAAACATTTTGAAATTAAATTGAGGCAGATTAGGACACTATAGAAACCCTAGGATGGATTAAAACTTGAAAAAAACAAAAGGAACTAATTTTAACCTAATTTCTAACAAACCGATAATTAAACGGCAAAACAGAGTATAAATCAAATCTGAAAATTATAACCACTCTAAAAATCAAAATATACCTAATCTAAAATTACCAAGACACTCCTAAAAGATTATTCTTTTAGGGGGGTAAATGGTATTTATATCAAAGCTAATAATTGAAGAATACAAATTGACAAACTAAGCAAATTAACTAAAAGCAACAAATAATTATCAAAGATATCAAATTTATGAAAAATGCTTAGTATAATCTATATCCACCATGCAAATTAATATTTATCATCAACACACAAGTCGATTTCATCCATGAGTTAAACTGTAGAATACACCCACTAGCGAATCTTCCCTGTTTTTTCTTATATTATAGTTTAATTAGATCCAGCGCTAATATAAACCCTACTAATTTGATAACCCTTACACCAGCACAAGAATTCAATCAAACTAGAGTATTACGTATTGGAAAAATATCATCTAATGCTTTGTAACCAATTTACCAGCAAATTGATTTAACGAAGATCTATGATGATTACCTAATTAAAAGAGATGGGTTTGAGCCATCCATGATTAATTAGGGTGATACTAATGCTTAAAAAACGATAATTTTTACGTATTAAAACCCTTCAAACTATCATATTAACTCGTATTAAAATAACTAGCATGCATTCTACTTAATATAATATGAATATCTTGAGCGATAAACACTAATCGCTACAAAATCATGAATATAAATCAACTAAACAATAAAAAGCATGAAACTTGTTCCAAAATAATTAATGTGGCATGGTTTCAAATAGATTATGCTAAGCACAAAAAAATTACTCACTCATATTAAAAATAAAATCACTAAATTCACCCAAATAATTCATGTTTAACAACAATCTAAACAACACAAAAAGAGAAATAGAGCTAAACTGCTTGAAGATGATGAGAAGTGAAGGGGATGACGTGATGGAGTTCAGCGTGGGGTGTAGCCGTGGCTTTGAACGAAGATGGTGGTGATGGTGATTATGGCATGATGAAGGGGAAGAAGTTGGCTGTGTGTTATGGAGGAGATTGAAGGCTATTGAGGGCTGCCGTGAGATGATGGGTTTGAAGGAGGGTACAGTGGCTTGTGATGGTAGATGCTTTAGGATGATGATGATATATAATGGAGAGGAAAGGAGGGGTGGGATAGCTAGGATTTTTTTCCTCTCCTCCCTTTCTTCCTTAGACTTCTTCTCCCTCAAGACTTCTAGCTTTACTCCAACTATTGAAACCCTAGCCCAATTAAATAATTTTGAAAATAATATTTTCCATAAATTATTATCTTTGAACCGTCTTTATAGTCAAACGTGTTAACCCGAACCTCGACGTCCACTCTTCTCCTTTCTATTTTATTAATGCCTAACTTCAAAAATATATAAAATAAATTAAATTAGACGAAATAATATATATAATATAATCAAAATAATTATGAAAACAATGCATGATTTTTGGCTTAACAAATTTCCCCGCGCTTAGACTTTGGACGCCCTCATGCAAAGAAATATTAGACTCGATCTAAAAACTTACCCTCTTTCTTTCTTATAAGGTCATGCATAACTATGATATTCATACTATCCTTGGCTTACTTTAAAAACAGTTTTATTGAAAATTAATTAGTTTTTTTCCCTCCTACAAGTGAATAATTTCTAGACATCCAACTATCCTCAGGGAGTTTATTTATCAATCTCACAATATTTTCTTAATGAAATAACAAATTCAATAATTATCCATCTCTTTTAAATATGCATACACCGATCAAGCGGTCTAAAAAATTTATGATAGAAAACTTTAGGCATGGTATGGCTATAAGGACAATTGAACTAGATAGAATAACTCATTGAATTGGTTCTAAACTTGCCTTGTATTTATTTTCTCTTCTTCTTCTTCTTCTTTTTTTTTTTTTTTCAAACTCCACCAACGCACATATTCGAGGCCCATATAGGGTCTTAGAAATTGAATACTCCCTGTTTCACACTCACTCGAATAGAAGTGCTGGAGCAAACGATTTATTCTCATCTTTATTTCTTTTTGACTATTAATTTTGGCGAGTCATTGATCGGCCCAAACAAGGGCATGGCTCTCCCAATCATGGGTTACTCCATACATAAGGCTCACTTTAGACCTAAACTTAAGGGGAAAAGGTGCCGAGCCACCTATTCCTACCCATGTTGGTAATCTAACCTTTTTTTCTTTCCTTTTTCACTTTTTTATTTAAGGATAAAAAACAGACAAGAAAAGTCACAATTTTAATGAGTCATTCAACTAATTCAATAGTCTAGGAGATGGGCCAGGTCATTTTATTGCCTCTGAAGCGGATATAATACATGACTAAATAAGATGGATAATCATGATAATTACTCATTAAAGAGATATATGAGGATCAACTCAAACTTTTCTGAAAGACAGCTAGCATCCTTAGACATCTTCACTTATAGAAGAATAAACTAAGAAATAGCTAATAAAAACACAAAAAATTTTTAAACCAGCAAGCCTAATATAAACTCATATCATGCATTATTTACAAGAAAGAATTTTTTTTTTTCTATTTTAAATATAGGATGCACCGCCCACACTTAATTCATGCATAGTCCCTAATGCATGTAAGAAGATAGAAATAATGAAAACAAAAACAAAATTAAATAGGTACTTCCTAAAAACGTTAGGTTGCCTCCCAACCAGCGGTTTTATTTATAGTCGTTGGCTCAACTTCATGAAGCTCCTGGATCCTCTAGTTGGATCTCTTCTAGTAAATCATCATTAATCTAGTAGGGCACTTTTTGAAACTCAGCATGATCAAGACTGTTGGTAAGCACAGTCAAAAATTCATCTTCATTGGACAAGTCATAAATATCTTAGGACAACTCATCAATAACATCAAGTGCATACATGTAATTCACATCAGCAGGGAATCTCATGGCATCAAAAATATTAAATTTAATCACTTCACCATCAAATTCCATGGTTAATGTTCCTTCATGCATATCAATTTTAGTCCTAGCTATTTTCAAAAATGGCCTGCTAACTAAGATGGGAATATCATGACATGCATCACCCATATTCATCACATAAAAATCAGCAGGAAACACAAGTTCATTCATTTAGACTAAGACATCCTCTAACACTTCATCTGGGTGAGTACAGCTCCTATCAGCTAACTGAATCACTATACCAGTTTTTTTTAACTCTCCTAAGTTCAGTTTGTTATAAACAGACCTAGGCATAACATTAATGGAAGCACCCAAGTCAAGAATAGCCTTATCAAAGTAAAGATTTCCTCTTTTACAAGGAACAGAAAACATACCTGGGTCTTTGCACTTAGGGGGAATTTTCCTTTGAAAAACTGCAGACACATTTTCCCCCACACTTACCTTTTCATTCCCAACTAACTTTCTTTTAGTAGCACACAATTCTTTCAAGAACTTTGCATAACGAGGCACCTATTTAATGGCATCAAGGAGAGGTATGCTGATCTGTACCTTCTTTAATGTCTCTAAGATCTCTTGGTTAGCGTTATTCACTTTAGAAGTAGGGCTTCGAAATCTACTCGGAAAGGGTGGAATTAGCTTATAAGGTTCTCTTTTCTTCTCTCCTATTTCCTTAGTAGTTGGATGAGAATCTGTATCTAACTCTGGTTCAGCCCCTTTGACCTCTAACTCAGGTTCTAACTCTCTACTCTTCATAAGTTCTTTTAGTTCTTTCCACTCCTAAGTGTTATGGCACTAACATTCTCCTTAGGATTAGGGTAAGGCTGAGATGGTAACCTATTTTGCATTTGAGCCTGCAAGTTACTAACTATGATATTAGTTGTAACCTGTCACTCTTGAACCTGCTTAAGAGTTGCCTCCAAAATTAGGAACCTATCATCCATCTTCTTAAAGACTTGCTCCAGTAGAAAGTTGGTCCTATCTTGAATACAAGGTTGATGAGACGTTTGGTCAAAACCAGGTGGATTGGTTTGAGGGCCATACCTAAGGTTAGAGTGGTCTCTCTATCCTTTATTATAGGTGTTAGAATAGAGATCATACCTCCTTTGATCTTAGTTAGAATAGATAGCATTAACATTACCCTCTTGAAGTGTAGGACATGCATCAGTAGGATGCCCCTCTAGACAACAAATACCACATATAACTGCTTTTTGTACTCCCCCAGTGACAATCTTATTCAACATAGCAGTATTATAAGATAACTGACTCGCTACAGGTAATCTAGAGCCAATCTCATTAACCCTATTAATTTGTGACTTCCTAGCACCAAACTGATGAGTATTTTGGGCCATTAGATTAAATAAATTTCTAGCATCTGCTAGAGTTTTATTAACTAGAGCTCCCCCACTAGCAGCATCGACCATATTACGATCCACCGAAAGCAAACCCTCATAAAAATATTGAATCAGCAACTGTTCAGTTATATGATGTTGGGGACAACTAGCACACAGTTTATTAAATCTTTCCCAGTGCTCACAAAAGGTTTCCCCATTCATTTGTTTGATTCCGCATATCTCCTTCCTAATAGGTCCAATTCGGGATGCTGGAAAAAATTTCTCTAAAAATGATTTATGCAATGCAGTCCATGTAGAGAACGATCCAGCAGGCATGTAATACAACCAATCTTTAGCATTACCAAACAAAGAAAAAGGAAAATCTCTCAACCTAATTTGGTCTTTGGGAATCCCCTCAGGCACCATAGCAGAGCATGTAATAAGGAATTCACTAATATGATGGTATGGGTCCTCTTCAACTAATCCATGAAACTTGGGTAACAGATTGATGAATTCAGGGTTCAGTTTTAGAGGTTTATCTAATGTAGCATAAGTAATGGACATAGGTTGGATTTCTAGGCTAGGGGCAGCAAGTTCCCGAAAGGTAGACATTCTTACCTCTCTTTAATCTTAAGACTTACTGGTTTAGGATGACTCTCTTTGTTTTTAGCTCCCAATGTTTGCTCTCTGTCCTCTCTAATTTTCTTACCACTTCTTAATTTCATACATCATGGGCAATCTACAAAAATTGAATACTAGAGTTAAAATAAAACAATAAAAGTAGTAAAATTAAATAGAAGTAAACTAGCGATTTTATTTTCTTTCCCCGGCAACGGCGCCAAAATTTGTGAAGCCTGTTATGGAGCTACAAATTTAACCACTACTTCGATTTCTAAATTATATTTATGGCGTAGGAAAGTAGGGATCGATGCATGAGAAAAGATTATGTGAAAAAGCTAATCTAATCCTAAATAATTTTGCTAGTCTAATTGATTGTCTCTTCTCTTTGTAATTCTAAAATAAATCAAATTTAATAAATAAAAAGTTGAAAAAAAACTTAACATTACTCCTAAATATTCTAGATTTAATGCTGGAAATAAAACAGTAAATAGATATCCTAAATAAACTAGAAAAATAAAAATAGAATAATAATGCAATCTTCTACTAAAAATGAAAACAAAAAATAATAAACAGAAAAATTAATATTAAAAATCACAAACAGTGGCCTAAACTAATATTCTTTAAGTTTATGAGCTTGTAACTCCATAATTATATCTAATTAACTTTAGAAAAATTAAAACAGAAAATTACTGCAGAAAAATAAAGCAGAAAATTAAATCTGAAATTAGAAAAGAATTAAACTACACTAATATAAATACGAAATAAATTAACAAAATTACCCAAATTTAAGGATATAATTTTCTGGATTCAATAATACCTATGAAACGTGAAGTAAATATTAAAAACGTAATATTCAGAGTTACTGAAATAAAAACCTGCACATATCCAATTCACGAAATAATTCTGGAAAATTATTAAATAATTTCTAAAAATTCTGAAATTAAATTGAGGTAGATTAGGACACTATATAAACCCTAGGATGGATTAAAACTTGAAAAAAACGAAAGGAACTAATTTTAGCCTAATTTCTAACAAACTGGTAATTAAACGGCAAAACAGAATATAAACCAAATCTGAAAATTATAACCACTCTAAAAATCAAAATATACCTAATCTAATATTACCAAGACACTCCTAAAAGATTATTCTTTTGGGGGGGTTAATGGTATTTATATCAAAGCTAATAATTGAAGAATAAAAATTGACAAACTAAACAAATTAACTAAAAGCAACAAATAATTATCAAAGATATCAAATTTATGAAAAATACTTAGCATAATCTATATCCACCATGCAAATTAACATTTATCATCAACACACAAGCCGATTTCATCCATGAGTTAAACTGTAGAAGACACCCACCAGCGGATCTTTCCCGTTTTTTCTTATATTATAGTTTAATTAGATCCAGCGCTAATATAAACCCTACTAATTTGATAACCCTTACACCAGCACAAGAATTTAATCAAACTAGGGCATTACGTATTAGAAAACCATCATCTAACGCTTTGTAACCAATTTACCAGCAAATTGATTTAACAAAGATCTATGACGATTACCTAATTAAAATAGATGAATTTGCGCCATCTATGATTAATTCGGGTGATACTAATCCTTAAAAGACGATAAGTTTTACGTATTAAAACCCTTTAAACTATCATATGAATTTGTATTGAAATAACGAGCATGCATTCTACTTAATATAATACGAATATCATGAGCGATAAATACTAATCGCTATAGAATCATGAATATAAATCAACTAGATAATAAAGTATAAAACTTGTTTCAAAATAATTAATTTAGCATGGTTTCAAATAGATTATACTAAGCACAAAAAAATTACTCACTCATATTAAAAATAAAATCACCAAATTCACCCCAATAATTCATGTTTAACAATAATCCAAACAACACAAAAAGAGAAATAGAGCTAAACTACTTGAAGATGATGAGAAGTGAAGGGGATGGCGTGATGGAGTTGAGCGTGGGGTGTAACCGTGGCTATGAACGAAGATGGTGGTGATGGTGATTATGATATGATGAAGGGGAAGAAGTTGGCCGTGTGTTGTGGAGGAGATTGAAGGCTATTGAGGGCTACCATGAGATGATGGGTTTGAAGGAGGGCACCGTGGCTTGTGATGGTAGATGCTTTAGGATGACGATGATATATAATGGAGAGGAAAGGAGGGGTGGGATAGCTGGGGTTTTTTTCCTCTTCTTCCTTTCTTCCTTAGACTTCTTCTCCCTCAAGACTTCTAGCTTTCTTCCAACTATTGAAACCTTAGCCCAATTAAATAATTATGAAAATATTATTTTTTATAAATTATTATTTTTGGACCGTCTTTATAGCCAAGCGCGTAAACCCGAACCTCGACGTCCTCTCTTCTCCTTTTTATTTTATTAATGCCTAACTTGAAAAGTATATAAAATAAATTAAATTAGATGAAATAATATATATATAATAATCAAAATAATTATGAAAACAATGCGTGATTTTTGGCTTAACACAGCCGTGCAACGAAGGCTGAAGCTTTGCACGGGTAGCACAGCCACACGCATAGCCGTGTGTGGTGATTGTGCATGGCGCACGACCGGTTGTGCGTCGAAGCACGGTCGTGCATCGGCCCACTGTCGCGTGACTTAAGTGATTTTTCGGGCAGTTTTTGGGACACTTCAGTTTTTCTTTTGAGGGGACTCTTCCTAGGCGATTTCTAGGGTTTTGTTAGGGGATTTTCTTGAATGCCTTTTAGATTGAATTCGTTGCAATTGAAGATTGTTCTACTTCCACGCGACGATTAATTCAAGTTTACCTCTTGATTCTCTCTCTCTTCTTCATTGTTATTTTAGGATTTTGCTTGAATCGTGTTTAGTGAATTTGGATTTGTGATAGTTGCTTTTGAGATGATTCGTGGCTAATCTCCTAACTTAGGTTGGGATTAACGCCAATTACATAGTTGGATCATGATTTAGCCCCGAACCCTATGTTTTGTGTTTATGATTTCTACTTTACGCACCATGTGTTTGATGAATTGCTCGAAAGAGCATTCATTCATTATTATTCGGGTTTAGGGGAGCGTTAAGAGATGAACCCTTTGCCTAGCATGACTTATTAGACAACTAGGATTTTGATATGAAAATAATTGAGGTTCTAGTTGGGATTAGAGATTGTAGATCTTGTAATCCTTTAACTTTTGATCCTATGAAAATAGGTGGTTATAGTTCTAGGATTAATCTTCGACCCTTGAGAGAGGGAGGAGATGGACTCAATTGGCAATCTATCCATTTGTAACGCAATTCTTAGATCTATTTGTTAGGGTTGATGATTGATTCATCAATGTAATTGTGCTATTAATTCCAACCTAGGTGTTTTAGTATTCTGATTTTCTATTCGTTAATTATGAGTCAAACCTTTGAAATTGCTTTCCCCTAGATTGAGTAGTTTAATTAGTTCTGGTAGTTAAAAGCAGGTTCCTTGTGAATACGACTCGCACTCGCCAGTTGCTAGCTACAGCTACACCGTGCGCTTGCAGTATAGATTTAAGACATCAGGTGTCATCAAAAGGTAGGGGATCTTTTTGTTGTGAAGGGTCGTTATGGTTCTTTTGGTGTGATTTTAGATGGAATTGGGATTTTGCCAAGGCATTTAAGAGTGCTTACATAAGGTCTATAGAGGACATTAAAAGCTACCATATTGTAAGGTTAGTTTTATTTATTTTTTTTTTTTTTGGGTGCATTCTTAGAAGTGGATCCTTTATTTCTTCTTTGTTAGTGTTAAAAAGGGCATGTTGTGGGTTTTGTTATGTATACTGGGGTGGCTTATAAAGACTCTCCTGATCAGGTAAAGTTGTTAACATCTTCTTAAAAAGGGTTTATCCAACTTGATTTGAGGTATTACCATGAGGATGGTTGGTTTAACCTAAACTTCTTCTATATCATTACTCTAAATTCCGTGAGCTCATAAGTAATGAAGTTAACTAGGTCAAAATGGATTTCTTTGGTGGTAATGTGCAATGCATTGCTAAGTGGATTAACTTGATTGTTTGGTTTGGGAGCTAGCAGGGATTAATTTATGTCTCGGATTGCATTCTTGAGAGTCCCACAATCATTAATTGGATGGTCCCGGCCACGATGATAGTAGTAATAGGCATTTGGGCCCTAATTTTTACATCATTTGTCTCCTATAGGATCATGGATTAGCCCATGGGCTTTAGGATACCTTGACATTCTTATCCTTGGACGGCATTCTATAATTTAACGCCCCAAGGTAGTATGAACACTTTTAGGTGAGGGAAAACTAGATGCCTGCAACGAATAACGTCATTTTAGTATGAGAGAATGTAGTGACCTTTCTATTACCTATATAGTAGATTATTATTGTTCTTATAGTAGTTGGGCTTTGAATTTTACTGCATATCTTTTTCTAATTGTACAACAACCTCATATAACTATGCAAAGGTCCTATGATATTAGAACTTGATTGCTAGTAATAAGATGGTTGTGAATTCTTTATGATCATATACAGATGTTCTTTTTCTTCAAGATTATTAATTGCAAAAGTCGACTTGGCCCTGTAATGGGCTAGCTAATGTAGGTCACTCTCTTTTTTCTCCCTGTATGAGTTCAACATCTCGAATTGAAGGAGGACGTTCAGTATTATAGCCATATTGTAACAGAAATTCTTTTACATGCTTTTCCCATGTGTTGAGCTTTTGCTGATCAAGGGAGTGATACAATTTCAAGCTACTTCTCCTAAGGTTAAGGGGAAAATCTAAGGGAAAAAAGTTCTTTTTCAAATCCTTTACACTCACAAAATTGTTAAAATTTATTACGTGGGAAGCAGTGTTACCTATGCCATTAAATTGAAGATTTTCTAGTAAGGTGAACTTAAATGGTAATTTCTTTTAGCGGATGGCATAAATTGGGCAGTATTGATTACATGGTTTTTGAATATATTTGAACTCCTAAGTAATTGTCAAGTTTTTCAAGCTTTTCTTTTGTTGCTTCTAAACTACTAGTAAGTGAATTTGGATTACTTTGTTCTCTAATTTTAATCAGGTTAGCAGTAGGGCTATTCATCGATCTAGGACCGGACCGGCCTAGATCGAAGACAAGATATGCTTTACTTCCCAGACCGAGGACCCGACTGGTCTAAAGCCGATCTAGACCGAGACCGGACTGGGCGAACCCAAACCGAGCCGGGACCAGACCGGCCTAGATCGAAGGCAAGATATGCTTTACTTCCCAGACCGACTTTGCACCAGCTTCTCACTTTTATTATTATTTTTTTGTTTATGTTGTTGAGTTGTGTAAACATTAGCTTTAGAATGCATCTATAGAGAATAAGAGAAATGTCTACCAAATCTATTTCAACATTCAAAATTAGCTTCAGGGTGCATGTATAAAAATTAGCTTTAGATCTTTTTATAGAGTAATAACTTAAGCAAGGACATACTTATTTCAACTTTCACATACCATAATCTATTTCACAAACTAACTTACCAAACCAATTCATCCACAACACAAAACTAAAGAAACTCCAAAACTAAAAAGTTTAGTACATAACCAATCAAACTTAAAAGTTCATTACATACCCACTTATCTTAAAAAATGCTAATTATATAACCAAAGTTTCAAGTGTTTAATGAAATATTCTCCTCTCAGAGTGACTCAATCTTCAATCCAATGTGACTCACAAACTTGAAACCAATGTGTTGGTCTTAGAGATGGATTTCCTTGTAATAATATGCTCTTCTCAAATAGTCAGCTAATTATTCAAGTAGAATATGAAATAAATAAAAAAACGAATGATTAATTTACCAAAGAAAAATAACGATGACAACAATAATATAATGTAAAACAAATATAACAAAAAGAACCAAAATTATCTCAATGTAAAATGTTCAAAGTATTACCCACATCAATCACATTGTCCTTAAGACTCAGTTTACCAAGATCTAAAATAAACGAAATAAAAAGAACAAAAATTAAAAGTTGGAACACGTAAATATGCAATCATAAAAAGTAAATAAACAAAATTGAAAAAAATGAAAAACTGAATATTATGCTTATCAAAGTCCCGTAATTCATCAAAGCAGTCATCTATATCTAATCTATTGCTTGACCTGAGCCAATCTTGTGCACATATAAGAGCTTGGACCATCATTTGACAATCCAACACAACAAAAAGCATAAGTTAACAACAGATAAATAAGTTATAAATTTATAATTCAATATAAAGAAATACACTAATTAAATCAATTACCTTTGGGGTTAAAGAAGTTCAAAATGAATCAAGAGTACGTCCTCTTACACTGAATGCCAACTCCGATGCAACCATAGAAGCACACACGGCCAACACTTCATGAGTTATACAGACAACCACGGGATATCGAGGACCATGTTCTTTCCACCAAGACATCATCCCCTACTTCATCTTCTTCGAGTCCCTCATTTAGGTATTTTTGCAACTCTGTCTTGGTGATTCCTCTTCCTCTATCTGACCCCTTCAACGTCTTTCTTAATTATTGTGCATAAGAGGCAGCTCCATTAGATACACTGCCCTTTTCAACTTCAAGTTGTGTCCCACTACTTTTGCCCACTTTGAGGAGTCAGTGGCTTATATAGTTACCAATACCCATCAAACAAGGCTTCTAATTTCTCTCTTACTTTCAAAACTATGGTACTACCTTG
The DNA here is from genome assembly GCA_029747015.1 of Carnegiea gigantea. NCBI lineage: Eukaryota > Viridiplantae > Streptophyta > Magnoliopsida > Caryophyllales > Cactaceae > Carnegiea > Carnegiea gigantea. The sequence continues at coordinate 702,064 of JAKOGI010000064.1, read as the reverse complement.
TACTTTGCCAAACAAGTCACAAACAGAAACCTCAAGACCCCCTAACTTGTACCTAGGATCAAAGATGGAAGTAATATTCAGCAAAGAGTTCATTTTCTTAGGTATGCCATAATACTTATCATATTTCATCCTCATCCACCTAGCGATTTATCTAAAGTTCATGACTCTAGATCCATTATCCTCAGTTTCCTCACTTTCTTCATCATTAGCATCAATGGTGTCAACAACTTGCTCCAAGTGTGTTAACATAGTATAAGTAGCCGTAATCTCAAAGAAAACCAGGTTGGATGTTACATACAAAGTACCAGACAAACGCAGAGTCACATTATAAAAAACCCCCAAAAAAACTAACAAGTGTTTAACTTGTTTCCAATCATTAGAGTTATGAGGCCTATCTAAATCATCATCTTTTACAAACTCCAAAAAAACTAACAAGCGTTTAACTTGTTTCCAATCATTAGAGTTATGAGGCCTATCTAAATCATCATCTTTTGCCAACTCCACGTTATAATAAGGGTTTCTTTTGTAATACTTTGTGAATGTGTGCTCATACACTAAAGCAATGCTAAGCATCTTATAAGTGGAGTTCCATCTAATGGGAACATCAAGAGATAAAGAAGCCTAACTCTCAATTTTTATGCAATTGCTCATTCCTGAAATCATTGCAACCTACTAGACGATTGTCTGATAAATCTTACAGTAGCTCGAACATGCTTAACTGGCTTCCCAACAAACTTCAACCCATCCCACACAACCAAATTAAGTATGTGAGCAACACACCTGACATGTAAGAATTCCCCACTAGAAAAAAGAAAATGACTATGTTGCTTAAATTCACCAATGAGGGCATTATAAGCAGTGCTATTGCTCCCACCATTATCAACAGTAATAGTATGCAGTTTAGATGATGAACCCCAATCCTCCAAATGCTTCGCAAGAACAAGAGTAATATCTCTGAATTAAAGTCCAAGTGTCAGTTGTGACACACACTGTTTGACATGAATGTGTCAGATATTCTTTCAATTTCACCCTTTCATCCACATATATTTGATAAATCTCTCTTGCAATGGTCGTGCGTGAAGATATATTAAGTGAAGCACAACAATCAAACATCATTAACCTAAACCCCACATTTTCAACAAACCTAAAGGGCAATTCATCAATTATGATCATTTTGGCTATAGACTCCCTTACCTCATGAGGATTCAATACCCATGTCTAAAATCTTGATTTGTGCTCATTATTTTGATCTTTTTCAAAAACCAAATGACTTTGTGTCTGTTTGCTTTGATTATTTGAATTTTTTCAGGACACTTTGGAAAATGATTTTTCAAGTTCCTCTTTCCATTCTTACTAGGGTCCGCCATATATACTTTACCATAATATTTACACTTACCGGCCACTCTTTTGCCATTCTCTTGATCTCTTCCAAATATTCCCAACACTCGCCCCTTTGAGTAGACTTTCTAACAACTTGTTTACCTTACTCAATTTTAATAGGGTCATTTGGTTGGTGCTCACTTGGAATATCAGTATCCTTGTCACCCAATTCTTGCATTGCGGAACTACTTTTCTTTTGGGATTTGGAGCTCGACACTAGCATTGACAAGCAATTAAATATAATACATAAGTATCTAACAATATATATAGATCATGTTACTTTTAAAAAATAAGAATACAAAGGTAACAAAACTTACATTTCCTGAACAAGCCGTAAGGGACTCCGTGACGACTAATCAAATCAAACATTGAAGTTTAGTATTATACTTGTAAAAGACAAATGTTTGTAAGCTTAAATTTTAGTTCATGCTTGTAGGCTTTGTAGCATTAAGCTTTTTGTATTGAAATGCCACCCAGTACCAACTCAACTGTGCAAACTATTAATCGTAAAATTCTAGCACAAACAATTTGGAACCTCTTTTATATTGCACTCCAACTCCTTTGACACGTTAATCATTTTAGCTCAACCAACAACAATTGCATACAATTAAGCATTCTTAAGAGTGTTCTTATAGATTTATTACCGATCAATTTTCATAAAAACTATAAATTAAATACATATTCATTCTTACGATTATGCCATGACATTGTGAGTAATCAAGAAGAATTAGTTAGGACCCAAACAAACCCATTCTCCAACTCTCACCCTCTTTGTCTCTCTCTCTTAGAATGAACTCAACCCACCTCCCTATAAAGTAATCAACAAGAGTATCACAACTTGAAACTTGTACTTTTTCATTGGTGAATAGGATTCAAAAAACACATTATTGAATCAATTATAAAATTACAACATTGGATGAATGATTGCATACTATGATTTCATAAGTGAACGAACTCTTAAATAACATGCTACTTCTAACAATATAAAATTCAGACCACAATCTGTTATTCTAACTGAGACATTACCAACATTCACTCCATTCAGGCGTCAACAGTACAACTAGCAGTCACTTTTAATTATTTTCAGTTGGTTAAAATACTGGAGCAAGAGGCCAATAATAGATCAATGAATTACATATTTTACATCAAAAAACTGAGAAATTAAATGAAATCATAGATTTTTTGCCATACTATTTGCCCTCTGCCAGAGCCCAAAACTACTTTGCGGACTTGAGAGATGAGTGGTGTTGGCTGAAAAAACCTTCACCGATGGGTGGTGGCAGACCTAGCAAATGGTGATGGATAGAGAGTCGGCGATAGTCAGCAATGGTCCGATGGACAGGGAGAGGAGCATCAGCAAGACTGATGCATAGGGCCGGCTAGGTTTGATGTCAGCTAGCGTGCAAAACCTGAGCATCCATCATTGGCTGAGTCATTGGTTACGGCTGGGGCCATAGAGTGAGAGAGAGAGAGAGAGAGAGAGAGAGAGAGAGAGAGAGAGAGAGAGAGAGAGGCTGGAGGCTAGAGAGCGGATAAGGAGAGGCATTGCTTGGTGTCTGTGAACGTGAATTTATGAAGGCAGAAGGGCTCAAGGTGCTAATCTAATGCTGTGATACAATTCAACTCAAAGCAGAAAGCTCAGGCCCAATATGTTAAACCTAATATTTTTACGATCCAAGGTCTGGTCCGTCTTGTTTAGTGATTAAAGCATCAAAGACATGAAATTTTCAGCGATTTCCTAGATTAATCATGTTGTATATGATTTGTTGAGAAGAATCAGAAAGTGAAAACATTTAGTGACCACGGATTAAGTACGTAGTGTTATGTGTCATACAAGGACTATAAATTTCCTAAGAATCACGTCATGACCAAGCCACATAATAAAAATAATCTAGTTATTATCTTGTCTATGAATTATTGGGACGTAACTCGATTTTTGTTTAGCAAAAGAAAATCCCAAAGATCCAACCCTACTTTAAGGGTGATATAGGTCAGCTCAGAAACCACTTTATGAGATTGTTGATCATAAGGGGGAAAAAGATCAATTAGAGAAAAAATTATTAGGGGAAAAAACCTTCATGACTAGCAAGGATTGTTACTTAGAGCAAGATCACTCTCTCTAACAAAGAGAAGAACGAGAGCTAGGGACAGCCTGGCGAGGAAGAGAGACACATTATATATAGCATAGGGGTTGAACAAATAAGTTTGTTAACTCTCCATAAATTATATTCTATAAAATAGACAAGGAAAAGATCATGAGGATCTCCCCAACCACCTTAGACTATCTTAGAAATAGGACTAGCAGCCAAGACAACATGGAAAGTGCCATTGGGCCCATTTTTGTACCGCTGTGTCAAGGTGGTAGGAAAAAACTTGCCTTGTGGATTGCTTCCTCCAGTGTTCCATTCATAATAGGCCCTCCCCGGGTCTGGCCTACCTTTGGTGAAATGTTTGATGTATGGAGTTCTATTGTGAGGAAATGCACCCCACGACTAGTCTATCCCTGCTACTATAACTACAAGATCTCAGGTTCGAGCCCTACACATAAAACCTCCACTAAAATCATGTTTTTTGCTCATTTAGCTTCATTTTTTGCATCATGAATCTTCTACAAAGAGAAGAGTATAAGAACATCTTTGAAATGATTTCTTTATTATCATTTTACATGAGAACTGGCTTCAAAACTCTTCAAAATGCACTGTTTTTGTCATGGTTAGAAAAAGTATCTATTGGGTGTCTACTATAAGAACAACACATTCATTTGCCAAGGCATTTCACAACTAATGATAAGATCAAGAAATAGGTATAAGGTGCACATTGGGTTATCATTAATTAAAAATCATCATTGTTGATGATTGTTCTTAGTTTATCTAAATTATAAAACATGTCCTAATAATGAGCCAATATCATATTTATGTACTAGCAGTATGCCCTATGCATTGGTCATTGTGGTTTTTGTATCGATTTATTATTTGATGGTTATGTTAACTTTATTTTTTCAAAATTTTAAAAGTCACCCCTCACAAAATTATAAACGGTTATTCCAAAAATATTTGGGAAGTAATGCTACCGTATTTATATCATTAGTTATATACTGTTATTTTTATCAATCATATTTGTGTGCCCAATTGAACGGGTGAATATCATTAAAAATACTATGTGATTACTTTTTGCATTGCTCTTTTACTGCTTAACTTCCTTGATTTATCTACTCAGTGTCCTTGATTTTACTGTCGATCGTTTTTGAGTTTGCTATTATCGATTATATTATATGATCAAGTTTATAGTTGCGATTATTTGTGGCCCCCCCGTTCGCCCCCTCTAGGTGATAAAGCTATCTTAGGACCAACGAACTGACTTCTCTCTTTTCTGATTTGCATAAAATAATAGAATACAATAAAGATAAATTTCGTCTCCTAATTCAAATAGTCTTCTACAATACAAAGGTTCAAGCTTTTCTCAGAAATCAAACTTAATTGCCCTAAAGAAGTCAACATCTAGTCTTTTGCATGAAACTAAGCATATTCTCTCAAAGGCAACATATCTTGTAACTCTAAATCCAGTGAACCAACCTTGAGAAACTTTTCTAGTGACAACAACATAGTTTATGTTTTCTTCCTTATCTCTTATTCACGAGACTATAAAAGGTGGTGGCTATTTTGCAATTAGGTCGACAGACTTGGGCAATAATTGTCACTTCAATTCAGCCCATTTAGCATTCCTAGGGACTTCATTTGGAGCATCGCCAGCTACAAATCTCTCGGGGGCACTTAATTTCATTTATATGGTAAATTAGCATGTTTAGATGTGAGGAAAAAAATATATAGTTAGGGTTTTAGATAGACTATTTTAGATCAAATAGGTGAGAATAAGAGAGGAGTGCATAAGGTGAGTTACAAAGAGGAGGGTAGGAGGTAGTTAGTAAGTGGTCAATGGTAAAACATACATTAGGTCCTAGTCAATTACAAGTGGTAAATACAACCATGTCAAAAAGTATGTTTGGTTTTGCAAATTTGAGGTTTAAACAAATTCATTTGAAAATCGTTGCAAATTCTAATCATTTGTTGATGAGACTCGTGGAGTTACAAGTCCAAATAACTCTAGTAAACCAATTATTAGGGTCAGTGAAATGATTTATGACTCTGCCTAGGGTAAATCAGAATCTCTACATGACTGCGAGATCTTTCTTCTTCATATATTGTTCCTGACAAGCACTAGATAGAGTTGCTAGTGCATAAGAGAAGGCTCCCCATTAATTCATGCCTTAAGTTCTAACATTCTTAGCTCCGTCTTTATGAAACTAAATTTCTCCTCATTCAATGGCTTGGTAAATACGTCAAGTAATTGTTGTCTGGTGGGAGCAAAATTGACAGATATCAATGGGGCTTATGATGAAGTGATGTTCTACGTTAATGTGCTTTCTCCTGAGTGCTAAATTAGGTTCCCAATTGTGTTGATGGTACTCATGTTGCCATATCTAAGGGGTACATCCTTGCAGTTGATACCAATTAATACTAGTATAATACAGTACAGGATTTAAGCGGAAAGAATATGGGAGTGCATTATTCGATACCTTTAATAACAAATAATCGTTAAGAATAGTCAAATATTCGTTTAAGAAATGTTGACTTTCATAAAATGTGAAGTTATATATAAGCCTTTATATGTTTCCTTAGCAAATATTCAGGCAAAGATATGGTCGTTATTTTTTGAATTTTTGTCATTTTTGTACATAGGTTACAATTAGAAAGCTCAATATATGAGTTTTACTTTACAATTATTATTGTTCCAAACCATTTGATATTTTGATGGAGACCATCATGAACGGCCCAAAGACCATCAAGCCCAGCCCAAGGAAGACCCAATCAAGCTTCAAGAAGTCAAAGACGGGGCAAAACTCTGTAGAAAAGTTTTATTCCTTCTGGAAGAATTAGTGCCCGATTCGTCCCTGCGGAAGGTAATTTCTATGGCAACTTTTGGACAAGCTCAAGTAGACCCACAACTTGAGGGCCCATATGCTTTGGAAGCTTAAGATTTCATCTTTAAAGTAAGCCCAAGTGTGTTTAATTTGGACGTCATTTGATTGGGCAAAATATCACTCAAAGGTACATTATTTTGATCCAATCCAGTCTGAGATAGGTGCGTTGTTTAGGCCATAACTTTTAAACCGCTTATCCAAATTGAGAAAATGAGCCCATTCTGGAAAATAGACTTCCAGGGCTTTCTATCAAGCCCAAGAACGCATGATTTGGCCGAGTATTCTCGAACATATACTCTGTTGAAGTTGAAGCAGCTGCAAGGATTAATTCTTCAGTTACATGTGATTGTGTGGCTGATATCGTGCACGTTTTAGATGCTTCTAGATGGGAATAATCAGCTGTAGAAATCCTAGAATATTCCTTGTAACCTCCCCCACCCGTTTTATGATGAGTCTTTTCATTTTACTTAGACTTTTCATCAGCTAGTTTTAATTATTAGGAGTTGTTGAGTCTTTTGGTTGTCTTTTACTGAGCTTATAAAAGAGGAGGGGCGTGTGATGCTTGTCATTCAGATTGTATGAGATTTCCAAAAGCAATACAAGTACTTTGAGTGTATTTCTCAAAAGTGCATCTAAAATTCCTAGTTCTATATCTTGAATTGTGGCAAATTCAAGTGGTGTTCTAGGTTCTCTATCTTCTCCATTGGAGTGATTCCTCGGTTAAGACAAGAGAATTAGCCCAAGATCAAGCCATTAAGTGGCTCCGTGAAGGATTATCTCAATTGCAAGATCTTGTTCTATCCTTTTTTTGTGTGTTGAAGATTTCTCCCTTCCATCCATCTTTCATTTCTCTTTTCACTTTGGTTTGTTTTTGAGTTTGAGTTTGATTTGGTGATTTGGATCACTTACCACCCACACATATATCAATTGGTATCAGAGCTAAGGTTATCAAGCGATCAAATTACCTCCAAACACATCGCAAAACACCAAAACCCAAAAACACAAAACAAACACACAAACCGGCAAACCGTGCAAATCCTGAAACTCACCAACCAGAAAGTTGGCACGGTGTACCCGTGCGCCTAGGCACGACCGTGCCATCTCCATTTTTCAGCTTTTGCCAAGCAGCACTCAAGCACGGTTCCCCAGTGCCCTACTGCACGCCTGTGCCACCTTCCCCAGCAGCATTTTCTTCCCTCAAAGCACTTCAACATGTCTACTAAGTCTACAAGAAGCGATCAAGCAAGAGTAGAGGAGTTGGAAGCCCAGGTTACATATGTCCGGACACAACTTGGCCAACTCTTAGAGGAGAAAAGAAGGTGGGTTCATAGCCCCACACCCTCTCACCCACATGAACCAGTGGTCGAATCTGAAGAGGAAGTCCTTCACTCCCGTGCCAATTCAAGTGATGAGGAAGCCCCAAGGAGACGAAAGCAAGGAGGCAATATTGGTGGTGTCCGAATTGACATCCCCGAATTTGAAGGTCAACTTGACCCGGATTTGTTCCTCGATTGGTTGCATACCATTGAGCGAATCTTTGAGTACGAGGACATCCCGGAGGACAAGAAGGTAAAACTTGTAGCCCTTAAACTCAGAAAATATGCTTCAATTTGGTGGGCTAATCTTGGAGCTAAAAGAGCAAGGAATGGAAAGGGAAAAATCAGAACTTGGGCCAAAATAAAAGAAAAGCTTAAGGCCAAGTTTCTTCCTTCTCACTGTGTGCAAGACAATTATCTCAAGCTCCATCGACTCAAGCAAGGATCCAAGAGTGTGGAAGAATACACTTGGGAGTTTGAACAACTCCTTCTCAAATGTGATTTGAAAGAAGACGACTCACAAACCTTGGTAAGATACTTGACCGGTCTTGATGAGTCCATTGCTCATGTAATTGAGTTGCAACCCTATTCATCCCTAGATGACTTGAGTTCTCTAGCCTATAAGGTAGAGCAACAAAAGAAATCTAGGGGAAAGAGCATCTTGTCCAAACCTCTTTCTCGTCCCCACTCCACACAAAGATCTCCCTACTACCCTCCTAGACCTCAAAACCCTCCACAAGCCAAAAACACCACTCCAACCCCTCCTATGCCCTCCACACAAGAGCCCAAATCCAAGGACAAGGTTCGATGTTTTCGTTGCCAAGGAATGGGACACTCTGCCTCAGAGTGTCCAAACAAGAGGATTGTTTCCTTAGCAGAATATCAAGAAGCATGTGAAGAACATGCATATGAAGAAGAAGAAGGAGAACATTTTGAAGAAGGAAGCTTGGAAGAAGTTGAAGAAGGCCCCGATGAAGGAGAATTGCTAGTCATCTGCCGGGCATTGAGTGGATTTGCCACTTAAGAAGACATGGAGCAAAGAGAAGCTATATTCCACACAAGGTGTACCGTGGATAACAAGGTATGCTCCCTCATTATTGATGGTGGAAGTTGTGTCAGTGTTGCTTCCAAGACTATGGTTGATAAGCTCAAGCTGCAAGTCTCTCCTCGCCCCAATCCCTACACCATTCAATGGTTGAACCAAGGCAAGGGTTTGCAAATCACTCACCGATGTCTTGTTTCTTTTTCAATTGGGAAAAATTATAAGGATGAGTTATGGTGTGACATTGTCCCTATGGATGCTTGTCATATTTTGTTGGGTAGACCGTGGCTATTTGATAGAAGTGTCATCCATGATGGCCGGATGAACACTTATTCTTTCCAAAAAGACCACAAAAAGATTACCCTTACTCCTCTCAAAATTCCCTCCACCACTAGACCCAAAGACAATCCTCACTTGGATGTCTTTCTCACCACTCTCCTCAAATCCGAGCACCATGAATTTGAGTCTTTCAAAGACTTGATTCTTCTACAAGAGGAACCTAAGCCACCATCTCCCACACATCCACTACTCACCCCTCTCCTTCAAACCTACCATCATGTCTTTCCACAAGAGATTCCACATGGCCTTCCCCCTCCTAGATCCATCCAACACAAAATAGACCTCATTCCCGGTTCCGTTCTTCCCAACAAGCCGGCCTACCGGATGTCTCCTAGTGAAACTCAAGAAATCCAAAGACAAGTAGATGACCTCTTGTCCAAGGGTTTAATTCGGAAGAGTTCGAGTCCATGTGCCGTGCCCGCCCTCCTTGTTCCTAAAAAGGACGGTAGCATGCGCATGTGTGTGGATATCCGGGCTATTAACAAAATCACTATCAAGTATCGGTATCCTATTCCAAGATTGGAAGATCTACTTGATGAACTCTATGGAGCCGCTATCTTTTCCAAGATTGATTTACGAAGTGGCTACTATCAAATTCGGATCTTTGAAGGTGATGAATGGAAAACCGCCTTTAAGACTAAAGGAGGTTTGTATGAGTGGCTTGTGATGCCATTTGGGCTTACTAATGCCCCTAGCACTTTCATGAGGCTTATGAACCAAGTTCTAAAGCCCCTCATTGGCATTTGTGTTGTTGTCTACTTTGATGATATTTTGGTCTATAGCAAGACCGAAGAAGAGCATGCCCAACACTTGCAACAAGTTTTGGAGATCCTTTCTCAAGAGCAACTCTATGGCAATATGGAGAAATGTTATTTCTTCACCCCTCAAGTGGTATTCTTGCGTTTTATTGTGTCCGCCCAAGGTCTTCAAGTTGATGATAGCAAGATCAAGGCTATACAAGAATGGCCTACTCCTACATCTATCACTCAAGTAAGGAGTTTCCATGGCCTAGCATCATTCTACTGGAGATTCATCCGAAATTTCAGCACCATTGTGGCTCCTATGACCGAGGTAATTAAAGGCAAAGAATTTTCTTGGAACGAGCAAGCACAACAAGCCTTTGAAGAGATCAAGAAGAAACTCACTAGTACTCCCGTCCTAGCCTTGCCCGATTTTGCCAAAGTTTTTGAAGTTGAATGTGATGCATCCGGGGTAGGAATTGGAGCTGTCCTATCTCAAGAGAAGAGACCCATTGCCTTCTTTAGTGAGAAGCTCAACGATGCCAAGAAGAAGTACTCCACCTACGACAAGGAGTTTTATGCTATCATTAGAGCATTGGAGCATTGGCGTCATTATCTTGTTGGAGGAGAATTCATTCTCCATTTTGATCATGAGGCTCTCAAGTACATTCAAGGACAACACAAACTCAGCCCTAGACATGCTAAATGGGTAGAGTATCTTCAGTCCTTCCATTTCACCATCCAACATAAGGCGGGGACTCTCAACAAAGGAGCCGATGCACTCTCTCGTAGGTACTTGTTACTCTCCACTTTGAGTACTAAAGTACTTGGTTTTGAGATTGTGAAAGACTTGTACTCCAAAGATGATGATTTCAAGGATATTTTTGAGAAGTGTTCTAAACACCCCCATGGGTTGTTTCACTTAGAAGTTGGGTTCCTATTTAAAGGCTCACGCCTTTGCATTCCTCAATGCGGATTTAGAGAGCTCCTTATCCAAGAGCTACATGGAGGAGCCCTAGCCGGCCATTTCGGTGTAGAGAAGACAAGAGCAATGTTGAAGGAACACTACTATTGGCCAAAGCTATCAAGAGATGTAGAGCATTTCATCAAAAGATGTTATACTTGTTAAATAGCTAAGAGCCATGCGTTGCCCCAAGGCTTGTATTCCCCTCTTCCTCTTCCTCAAGCCCCTTGGGAAGATATTAGTTTGGACTTCACTACGGGTTTGCCTAGAACCCAAAGGAACAAGGATTCCATTATAGTAGTTGTGGATCGATTTTCCAAGATGGCGCATTTCATCCCTTGCCACACTACTAATGATGCTACTCAAGTGGCTAACTTGTACTTCAAGAAAATTGTGAGACTACATGGCATTTTTAAGAGTATGGTATCCGATCGTGACCCTAAGTTCCTTAGTCACTTTTGGCTCACTTTGTGGCGTAAATTGGGTACTCAACTCAAGTTTAGCACAACATGTCATCCCCAAACCGATGGACAAACTGAAGTCACTAATAGGACTTTGGGTACTTTACTACGAGTCCTTGTGAAGAAGCATTTGAAGAATTGGGATGAGTTGTTGCCCCACGCCGAGTTTGCATTCAATCGAGTGCCTAGCAAGTCCACCCAACTCTCTCCTTTTCAAGTTGTCTATGGCTATAATCCCAGGAGTTCGTTGGATCTTATTCCTATTCCCACTCCTACAAAACTTAGTTGGGAAGCCGAGAAACGAGCCAAGGAAATTCAAGAACTTCATGCTCGCGCTCGTGACAACATAGCCAAGGCTAATGAAAGAGTCATGCAAAGCGCCAACAAGCACCGGAAAGAGGTACATTTTCAGCCTGGAGACTTGGTTTGGATTCACCTGCGAAAGGAACGTTTTCCTTCTAAAAGAAAATCTAAGTTGATGCCTCGATCCGATGGGTCCTTTGAGATCCTTGAGAAGGTTGGGCCTAATGCTTACAAGGTTGATCTTCCCGGAGATTATGGAGTTTTAGGTACATTCAATGTCTCCGACCTTAGCCCCTATTTTACTGATGAGCCCCTTCCTAGTTTGAGGGCGAACTTTCACTCACCCGAGGGGAATGATGGAGACCATCATGAACGGCCCAAAGACCATCAAGCCCAGCCCAAGGAAGACCTAATCAAGTTTCAAGAAGTCAAACACGTGGCAGAACTCTGTAGAAAAGTTTTATTCCTTCCGGAAGAATTAGTGCTCGATTTGTCCCTGCGGAAGGTAATTTCTGTGGCAACTTTTGGACAAGCTCAAGTAGACCCACAACTTGAGGGCCCATATGCTTTGGAAGCTTAAGATTTCAGCTTTAAAGTAAGCCCAAGTTTGTTTAATTTGGACGTCATTTGATTGGGCAAAATATCACTCAAAGGTACATTATTCTGATCCAGTCCAGTCTGAGATAGGTGCGTTGTTTGGGCCATAACTTTTAAACCACTTATCCAAATTGAGACAAATGAGCCCATTCTGGAAAATAGACTTACAGGGCTTTCTATCAAGCCCAAGAACGCGTGATTTGGCCGAGTATTCTGGAAGATATACTCTGTTGAAGTTGAGGCAGCTGCAAGGATTAATTCTGGGAATATGAAGAGTCTTCGGTTACATGTGATTGTGTGGCTGATATTGTGCACGTTTTAGATGCTTCTAGATGGGAATAATCAGCTGTAGAAATCCTAGAATATTCCTTGTAACCTCCCCCACCCCTTTTATGATGAGTCTTTTCATTTTACTTAGTCTTTTCATTAGCTAGTTTTAATTGTTAGGAGTTGTTGAGTCTTTTGGTTGTCTTTTGCTGAGCTTATAAAAGAGGAGGGGCGTGTGATGCTTGTCATTCAGATTGTATGAGATTTCCAAAAGCAATACAAGTACTTTGAGTGTGTTTCTCAAAAGTGCATCTAAAATTCCTAATTCTATATCTTGAATTGTGGCAAATTCAAGTGGTGTTCTAGGTTCTCTATCTTCTCCATTGGAGTGATTCCTCGGTTAAGACAAGAGAATTAGCCCAAGATCAAGCCATTGAGTGGCTCCGTGAAGGATTATCTCAATTGCAAGATCTTATTCTATCCTTTTTTTGTGTGTTGAAGATCTTCTTCCCTTCCATCCATCTTTCATTTCTCTTTTCACTTTGGTTTGTTTTTGAGTTTGAGTTTGATTTGGTGATTTGGATCACTTACCACCCACACATACATCATATTTCAACCACAAGCATCCATTAAAAATAGCAAAATGTCACAATTATGAAACACATTAGAAAATAAATTTATTTTTCAACATCTATATAGCCTACGATAATAATTAATGTAACGCCATGTAAAAATCTAAATGTCAAACAAACGGTCTTGACTATAATGAGAATCTCAATCTTAACCTTCATCATTTGGTATGGATTTTCCAAAATGCAAATGGCAAACAAATGGTACTGAATATAATCTTTATTTTTTATTAAGAGTCTGTATTTTTCACCTTTTAATACGCTTGTTTATGTATATCACGTTTAATTCAGTCATGGCAATAATTCATGCATTTTAAATGGCTGCTCCCTTTTAAAATTATTTTACCCTTTAAAACATCTCATACATTGGTAAGTGTTTGAAATACATATTAAACAGCAAATTATTAATAGAGATACCACCAAGGTCTTTAGGTTGTTAAAACATCTAGAGGACTTGAGCGCAACATAGTCTAACTGCAATACATGTACTCTTCTTCTGTGTTTAACAAAGCCATTGTGTTTTGTTTCTTGGAATACATAACATAAGAGAATGACCAAGGAATTAACATGATCTTGAGATGGATTCTCTATCTACCTCGTATCTAATGTAGTCAAAATTAGGATCCTTAACAAATATTTGGGTATCCTTTCTGTAGCATTAAGGTGTGACTCTCTAGGAGGTGACAGGAGTCCTGTATAATGGTAGGCACTGACAATCATGCCTCTACACCAATTCCTAAACATCACTTTTCTACGCTGACCTATATCTTCACATGTCTATAGTTTTTTATGTTGAACTTCTAGAGTAGTTCCTTAATATACATTGATTGAATGATAAATATGTGTTCATGACATTGACTAGTTTGTAATAAGAGGAAGAAGTTCAGCTTACCTACCATAATCATATCTCATTCCATGCGCACTAGATAAGAGATTTCCTTACAGATATCATGGTTATGGCCCCAATGATAATATAATCAACACAAACTTGCAGGAGCAAGAAATCTTTGCCTTTTGACTTGATGAATATGATCTTGGCATTCTTACCTATTTTAAAATCATGTTCCCTTTAAGAATTTGCTCAATCTTTGATACCAAGGTCCAGGTGCTCATTTTAGACCATAAAGAGCTCTATGCAGCTTGTACACATGGTCAGGAATCCTAGAATCCTCAAAATAAGGAGGTTGTTTAACATACACCTCCTCATGTAGACAACCAATTAGAAATAAACATGTGGCATCCATTTGGTAAAGCTTAGTTTCCATGAAAGATGAAGCGCTCTACTGGCTTCAAGTCTAGGCATTGGCAAAAGGTTTCATCATAGTCATTCCCTACTTGGATGTACCATTTTGCCATATATTTATCCTTGCTCCTAACAACCACCCCAGTTTTATTAAGCATGTTTTGAACCCTGATTTGTCTAAGGTGATTCTTAGATCCAGTGGTCAATGTCCTAATTATGTTTCTTTCAAATTTTTTCAACTTTTCTTGCATAGCTAAGGTCTAGTTAGGGTGTTTAAGCGCCTCTAAAGGACTCTTGGGTTCAATGGATGATACAAAGGGATAGAATGCACATAAAGTTTTCAGAGATGAGAGAGTTCTTACAGCAATTACAAAATCAAAGATTTCATTTTCCAAGGAAAAAGTAGACTTGTAGTTGAATCCTCTCTTTAGCTTATGCAATTCCTCTCTATTAATATCGATAGTTTGGTATCTTTGCCCCCTAGTTCAGCTAGAGATTAAGCTTGTTATGTTTGAGTCTAAGGTAGAGCTTTGTTTCCCATTTCATTTCACTCCTTTTCATAATTGTATCTGCTCAACTGGAGTTCATCAAAATAGGAAAAGCTAAAGTAATTATCATTATTTTCATCAAGGACAACATGGATAGGTTCTTTAACTTCTTGATGCTTAGGTTTTAAAATCCGTAATCATGATGATTAATTAGATATCTAACAAAACTACCCTCCTCACTCCTAGAATCAAATTTTCGAAAATGAAATGTTGTTGTGGATGTAGCATTTGCTGCCAAGATTTTGAAGTAGAATACATTAGGTTTCTTATGCTCAAGGAGCTCATAATGCTTTTTTGTTATGGTATTGGCTTGATCAAGCATTATTGAGAATGTAGTCACTTGTTTTTATAGTCTTTGCCTAGAAGGACTTTGGCATATCATTATTGCAGATCACGGTCCTGGCCAGATCTTCTAGATCAGTATTTTGTCTTTTAACCGATACGTTCTCTAATGGTCTCGTAGGGGCCAACTTTTTGTGAAATGCCATGCTTTCCACTATATTCTTTTAGATCTTTTCTTCTGGACCAAATTCTCTCATATGATCACTTCATGAACTAGTAATTGCTAGACCTTTCAATGCCTACACTTATTTGATTAGTCTAACAAACTCTCTTAGGGTTTTGATTTTGTCCTTTGAAGATAAGCTCTATGTATTTCTCAAGAAGTCTGAGATATGCACTACGGACTCTGTCTCTAGTAAACTTATGCTTTGGTAGGGCTTTGACTAGTTCATGGTTAACAAGTTTATAAGTTTGTCTATGGCGTGCCTACTAGCATGTCATAGTGGTTGTGGTCACACCAGTTTCAGTGTTAGCTATTTTACATTTGGGAGTATTAAATGTTACTTTGTTTCCTTTCCCCCACATGTGAGACACATTGGGCACATTAAATTTCAAACTGTTGACAAATTGCATGTGACATAGTGAGGTTGAAGGGTTTTTATAACTTTGCCACATCCGATTATTTAAACTTTGCTTTTATCCCCAACGATAAATTTACCTTTATCCTTTAGTCAAAGTTCTAAGAAACATGATGCATTTCTTGTCATGTGCTTTGAGCATCCACTATCCACATACCATATGTCATCCTCTATCTAGGGTTAAGGCTGTAAAATAATGATTGAGCCCTCATGCAATGCCTAACTTAAAAATTAGGTGAGAAGTTAGGGTTTAGGTTTCATTACTTGATTCTATTTGGAACCAAAATTTGTAGAACTTTAATTTCCCAAAAAAGTGAGTTTAGGTTGCTCTATCTTCTATAGCAAGAGCAACCATGAACTTCCTTGTAATAGTTAGAATTGCCTAGTTACCAATGAGAGTTCGTTAGTTCTCCAACCTTGTAGCTTTTAAGCTTCTCCTAACCTTTCTCATGTATGATTTTCCAAGTAAAGAATTCTTTGTAAATCTTATTTCCATTTGAAGGGTCAAATCTAAGACCTTCTTTACCAAATGAACCAATTTGAGAACTAAATTATCTTTCGAAGTGATTGGTGGCCCATCTTTATAAGATTTTTAGGGGATATTTGTTGCATTTTAGGTGACAAGCATGCGTTTTCAGTGAATTTTACACACCTTGTTCCACTTGCTCTTTGGGTTTAGTGTTATTATTGATATTTTATAGATTATAGCTTTGAGGATTCAAGCACATTCGCAAACTAGATGGAGAAGAAATAAGTAGTTAAGGACTAGATTGCTTTTCACATGAATCAAGCATGATTTAACATGAACCGGTCTAAAAGGTCAAGAACTTGTATGAACTAGAAGGATTTTGCGTTGCTCAGTAAACTGACCTAGGCTAGTTGTCACAACTAAGAACCCAGTTTGTTGGTGTGCTAGTACAACTCTTGCACCATGGAACTTATGGCAGATTGATGATCGAGAGTCCGACATAGATGGGTCATGGATAAGGAACTCGCCTGTGCTCTTCGCCATAGGTTGCTTGTGGTAGGCCCAAAGCGTGACTCGGCTATTTCATACAAGCGATTTGAATTCTTCTGATTTCTCATGTCCTACTAAGCAGTTTTGTGCATTTATGCCTTATTTTTGGTGCATACACCTTCATGACCATTAGAATAAGAGAGTCCAAAGGAGAAGACAAAGAGCACTTGTACTACGAATTGTGCGAGCAATCGATATACTCAAGAACTCTACGGATTAAATTATAGTTAGATTATGCTCATAATTTTGATTTTTAAGAATCTTGTTGATTTTCATGATCATGGGTTGTTGAACCGCTTAAATTGGATTGATTACTTGTTCAATCACCTATAGAGGCATTGTTTTCACCATAGTCTTTTGAATTTTCTGGGTTGACCTTGGCAACTGAACAAAGAACTTAACGGTGAAGTTTGATAGCAAAAATACTAAAATGAGATCCAGTTGTGTGGGGTGTCGAGAAAGTTACATCAACCAAGAGACCCATTGAGATAATCCATATGCTTAATATACCTAGATCTATTAAAAAACCACAAAAGTAGGGGCTTGATTCAATTTGGATAATTCACTATGTCATGAAAGAGAGCAGTGATAAGGTGATTATTACTCTTTAAACCAATCAATAAGGGAAAAAATTGGCGACGGCTTGAATGGAGTAAACTTTGATGATCAACCACCTAGATGCAATTTCCTTTTTTTAATTATTGTTTAGTTAAATTTTGATCTGAATTCTTTCATTTGTTTAGCCCATCTTGAACAAACATAGAAGAGTAATTTAACTTTGTCTCCATTGGATTGACACTTGACTGTAACATGCCTATGCGCTTGCGGCCTATTAAGTTTTAATTGTTGTTGCTACTGACCAGCGTCGAATATTCCTTTTTTTGATAGGTGTGGCTGAGCATTTATCCTTTCTTTGAAAAGAGAAGAAAAAAAAGAAATTAAAAAGATGCTAGCTTTTTCGATTCCCAATTCAAACAAGAATTAGTTTGGAGGTACTTTAAGGGTCTGTACGCTTTTTTGCTCTATATGGTGATCTTATTGGGAAATGAGAAATTTTTGACATTGTGCATAAGGGAGTGCATAGTCACATTCATGGTCTTTTAGAGCAATAAGTGTCTCAATATGAATGTTTATGGTGCTTGGATCTTGGTTGAATGGATTACTTGGGACACTTGTGAGTTTGAAAAGCTTTGTTGTGCATTTGCAATGTCTAATCTGACCATCCACAATTACATCTTCAACCCCATTGGTTGCCTCTTTGAGCTTCTCCTTCGTGTTAAATTTTGCCATTCATCTGACCATAATATAGATTCATGTCCTTGTTATGATATTTGTGGTGACAATTCTAGTTTTAGAACTTAATGTGGACTTTCCTTAACCATTATACAATGTTCTAAGATAAGGTGTGGGGTAAAACTATTGCATTGGATATACCCTAGTCCTAGTTCTTTTAGACTGAAGCTAGTTTATGTATTATTGTGAGTCCACCTTTCTTTAAAAAATTGACCTAGAGGAAATGTTTCTCCCTTATGTGACATCTCAACCATTTTTTTATCGATCTCTCCGTGGCTTACCTAGATGCACCACTGATTGTGTCTATGCTATATCCCTTTACCTTTTACTCAATCGATGGGGTTAGCCTTGGAATATTTCTATACATAGCACTATCGTCCCTAAATGGGTTACGTATTGTGGCTTCGGGTAGCCGTAGTAAGAGTTAGCCTCCTCTTCACAAAGAAATTGTCTGTTTGAAGTTGGAGCATAAGACAGAAGTACATAATCGTGTATTCGGTTCCTAGTAAGACATTTTCATCGATTACCATATTAGATTTCCATTCCTTTGCGGTTGGTTTATATCCCAACCTCAATAAGTAAGCAAAATTATTTGGTTTCAAAATGTTATCTTGAAGTTTAGCATTGTTACCAAATGGAAGCTGTGAAAAAATCCCCTTTTTTGGACCATAGAGTTGATTTTGATATTTGAAGATAGAGCTAAGTGAAAGGAAGCAAGATATATTAAGTGGATGATGGCGCCCTCATCAGATGCGAATCCCTATATTTCTATGTGTTTTTTATTATATTGTACCTCTAATATAGAGGCTTTCTCTTCGATGTGACTATTATCAGATCTATATTGGTAGTCAGTACTGTTATATCGATTACCATATTTACTTTCACGTACGCTGTTTTTTGATTTATGAATCAAGTGGTGTCCAAGTAATAGAACAATGGTGGAATAGATGTTGGATTTTATTTTACTCCTCTAACAGCTATGTTGGGAGCTATAGCTCCTATAGTGGAAAGATATGTGCTATCATTGGCTATCAACCCTTTAATAGAGGGAATCATGTATTCTTTTCAGTTGACTAAGTTTCTTAGCCATTTTTGGTGGGTATACGTTAACTGATAACTGGTTATCTATTCGGACAATGGGTATGTACTTGTGTTTGTAAGCACATCTAGATATAGGGCCTTGTTATGATTGACTTCTTCAGGTAGGAGGTCTGTGTCATCAAAAGGCTGGGGATCTTTTTGTTGTGAAGATTCCTTATGCTTCTTGTGGTATGATTTTAGATGGAATTGGGATTTTTGCCAAGGCATTGAAGAGTGCTTGCCCAGGGTTTATAGAGGATATTAGAAGCTACCATATTGTAAGGTTAGCTTTATTTTTTTTTTTTTTTGGGCTACATTCTTAGAAGCGGATCCTTTATTTCTTCTTTGTTAGTGTTAAAAAGGGCATGTTGTGGGTTTTATTACGTATGCTGGGGGGGACTTATAAAGACTCTCCTAATCAGGTAAACTTGTTAAAATCTTCTTAAAACGGTTCATCCAACTTGATTTGAGGTGTTATCATAGGGATGGTTGGGTTAACCTAAACTTCTTCTATATCATTACTCCAAAACCCGTTGAGCTCATAACTAATGGGTCAACTAGGTCAAAATCGATTTCTTTGGTGGTAACATGCAATGCATTGCTAAGTGGATTAGCCTGATTATTTGGTTTGGGAGCTGGTAGGGATTAATTTATGCATTGGATTGTAGTCTTAAGAGTCCAACAATCATTAATTGGATGGTCTCCGCCACGATGATAGTAGTAATAGGCATTTGGGCCCTATTTTTTACATAATTTGTCTCCTATAGGATCATGGATTAGCCCATGGGCTTTAGGATGCATTGAGGTTCTTGTCCTTTTAAGGCATTTTATAGTTTAACGCCCTAAGGCAGTGTGAACACTTTTAGGTGACGGAAAACTAGATGCCTGCGGTGAATAACGTCATTTTAGTATTAGAGAATGTAGTGACCTTTCTATTACATATATGGTAGATTATTAATTTTTCTTATTGTAGTTAGGCTTTTCAATTTTGTTGCTTATGTTTTTCTAGTAGTACAACAACTTCATATAATTGTGCAAAGGTCCCATGATATTGGAACTTGATTTGCTGGTAATAAGATGGTTATGAATTCTTTATGATCATGTATAGATGTTCTTTTTCTTCAAGATTATTAATTACAAAATGGCCCTACAATAGGCTAGCTAATGTAGGGCACTCTCTTTTTTCTCCCTGTATGAGTTCAACATCTCAAATTGAAGGAGCAAGTTCAGTATTGTAACCATATTGTAACAGAAATTATTTCACATGCTTTTCCTATGTGTTGATCTTTTGCAAATCAAGGGAGTGATATAATTTTCAACTACTTCTCCTAAGGTTAAAGGGGAAAATCTAAGGGAAAAAAGTTCTATTTCAAATCCTACTCATAAAATTGTTAAAATTTCTTATGTGCAAAGCATTGTTACCTATGCCTTTAAATTGAAGATTTTCTAATAAGGTGAGCTTAAATTGTAATTTCTTTTAGCGGATGGCATAAATGGGGTAGTACTAATTACATGGTTTTTGAATATATTTGAACTCCTAAGTAATTGTCAAGTTCTTCAAGCTTTTCTTTTTTGTTGCTTTTGAACCACTAGTAAGTAAGTTTGGACTACTTTGTTCTACAATTTTTATTAGGTTGGTAGTAGGGTTGTTCATCGGTCTAGGACCGGATCGACCTGGACCGAAGATAGAATATGCTTTACTTCGCCGATCGAGGACCAGACCGGTCCAAAGCTGGTATAACCCAAGACCGGACCTGGCGAACCAGAACCAAATCGGGACTGGACTGACTTTGGACCGACTTCTGATTTTTATTATTATTTTTTGTTTATGTTGTAGAGTTGCACAAAAATTAGCTTTAGAATGCATCTAGAGAGAATAAGAGAAATGTCTACCAAATCTACTTCAACTTTCAAAATTAGCTTCGGAGTGCATGCATAAAAATTAGCTTTAGATATGTTTATAGAGTAATGACTTGTGCTATGACATACTTATTTCAACTTTCATAAACCATAATCTATTTCACAAACTAACTTACCAAACCAATTCATCCACAACACAAATCTAAAGAAACTCAAAATGTAAAAAGTTTAGTACATAACCAATCAAACTTAAAAGTTCATTACATACCCACTTATCTTGAAAACCGCTAATTACATAACAAAAGTTTCAAGTGTTTAATGAAATATTCTCTTCTCAAAGTGACTCAATCTTCAATCCAATGTGACTCATGAACTTAAAACCAATGTGTTAGTCTTGGAGATGGATTTCCTTGTAATAATATGCTCTTCTCAAATATTCAACTAATTTTTGAAGTAGAATATGAAATAAATAAAAGATTGAATTAATAAATATAAAAACGGATGGTTAATTTACCAAAGAAAAATAAAGATGATAACAATAATATAATGTAAAACAAATACAATAAAAAGAACTAAAATTACCTCAATGTAAAATATTCAAAGTATCACCTACATCAATCACATTGTCCTTAAGACTCAGTTTACCAAGATCTAAAATAAACGAAATAAAAAGAACAAAAATTAAAGTTGGAACACGTAAATGTGCAATCATAAAAAGTAAATAAACAAAATTGGAAAAAATGATGAACATTATGCTTATCAAAGTCCTGTAATTCATCAAAGTAGTCATCCATATCTAATCTATTGCTTGACCTGAGCCAATCTTGTGTACATATAAAGGCTTAGATGATCATTTCACAATCCAACCCAATAAAACACATAAGTTAACAATAGATAAACAAGTTATAAATTTATAACACAATATAACGAGACACACTAATTAATTCAATTAGCTTTGGGGTTAAAGAAGTTCAAACTGAATCAAGAGTACATCCTCCTGTAATGAATGATGACTCCGATGCAATCATGGTAGCAGGCACGACTAAAACATCATAAGTCATACGAATAATTACGGGATACCGAGGACCATATAGTTTCCACCAATACATCAGCCTCTACTTCTTCCTCTTAAAGTGCATTGTTTAGGTACTTTGGCAACCCTGTCTGGATGATTCCTCTTCCTCCATCTAACCCCTTTAACGTCTTTCTTAATTGTTGTGCACAAGAGACAGCTTCATTAGATACATTACCCTTCTTAACTTCAGGTTGTGTCCCACTACTTCGCCAACTTTGAGGAGTCAGTGGCTTGTATAGCTGCCAATACTCTTCAAACAAGGCTTCTAATTTCTCCCTTACTTTTAAAACTATAGCACAACCTTGTACTTCACCAAACAAGTCGCAATAAGAAACCTCAGGACCCCCCAACTTGTACCTAGGATCAAAGATGGGAGCAATATACACCAAAGAGTTCATTTTCTTAGGTATACCATAATACTTATCATATTTCATCCTCATCCTCTTAGCCATTTTGTCTAAAGTTTATGACTCTAGGTCCATTCTCCTCAATTTTCTCACTTTCTTCATCATTTGCATCAATGGTCTCAACAACTTGCTCCAAGTGTGTTAACATAATATGAATAGCCACAATCTCAAAGAAAAGCGAGTTGGATGTTACATATGAAGTACTAGACAAAAGCAGAGTCACATTATAAAAAACCTTCAAAAAAACTAACAAGTGTTTAACTTGTTTCCAATCATTAGAGTTAGGAGACTTATCTACATCATCATGTTTTGCCAACTTCAGGCTATAATAAGGGTCTCTTTTGCTATGCTTTATGAATGCATGCTCAGACACTAAAGCAATGCTAAGCATCTTATAAGTGGAGTTCCATCTAATGGGAAAATCAAGAGATAAAGAAGCGTTGCTTTCAATTTTTTATGCAATTGCATATTCCTAAATCATCACAACCTACTAGGAGATTGCCTAATAAATCTCACAAAGCTTGAACATTCTTAACTGACTTCCCAACAACCTTCAACCTATCCCACACAGCCAAATTAAGTATGTGAGCAATACACCTGGCATGCAAGAATTCCTCACTAGAGAAAAGAAAATGACAATGTCGCTTAAATTCATCAATAAGGGCATTATAAGCAGTGCTATTACTCCCAACATTGTTAATAATAAGAGTATACAATTTAGATGATAAACCCCAATCCTCTAAACACTTTCCAAGAACAAGAGTAATATCATCACCTTTACGACTGGAAATGGCATAAAAATTCAACATGTTCTGATGCAATTTTGAATCATTATCAATAAAGTGGTTGTTATAACCATATAGTTAATCTCTGAAGTGTAGTCCAAGTGTGAGTTGTGACACACACCCTTTGACATGAATGTGTAAGATATTCTTTCCATTTCGCCATTTCATCCACGTATATTTGATAAATGTCTCTTGCAATGGTAATGCATTAAGGCATATTAAGTGAAGCACAATAATCAGACATCATTAGCCTAAACCCTGCATTTTCAACAAACCTAAAGGGAAACTCAACAATTATGATCATTTTGGCTATAGACTCCCTTACCTCATGAGGATTCAACATCCATGTCTTTAATCTAGATTCACCTTCATTATTTGGATCTTTTTTAAGAACCAACTGACTTTGTGTGTATTTGCCTTGATTATTCGAATTTTTTTAGGGCACTTTGGAAACCGACTTTTCAAGCTCTTCATTCAATTCTTAAGAGGGTCGGCCTTACATATTTTAACATAATATTTGGACTTACCGGCCAACTTTTGCCATTCCCTTGATCTCTTCGAAATGCTCCCAACACTCTGCCCTTTGAGTAGACTTTCTAACAACCTGTTTCCCCTTACTCAATTTCAATAGTGTCATTTGGTTGGTGCTGACTTGAAATATTGACGTCCATGTCATCCGATTCTTCCATTGCGGAACTACTTCTCTTTTTGGATTTGGAGCTCGACACTAGCATTAACAAGCAATTAAATAAAATACATAAGTAGCTAACAATATATATATAGATCATGTTACTTTAAAAAAAAATAAGAATACAAAAGTAACAAAACTTACATTTCCAGAACAAGCTATAAGGGACTCCGTGATAACTAATCAAATTGAAAGTTGAAGTTAAGTATTACAATTGTAAAAGACAAATGTTTATAAGCTTAAATTTTAGTTCATGCTTGTAGGCTTTGTAGCATTAAGCTTTTTGTATTGAAACGCCACCCAGTACCAACTCAACTGTGCAAACCTCTAATCATCAAATTCTAACACAAACAATTTGGAACCTCTTCCATATTGCACTCCAACTCCATTGACACACCAATTATTTTAGTTCAACCAACAACAATTGCATATAATTAAGCATTCTTAAGAGTGTTCTTATAGATTTATCACCAATCAATTTTCATAACAACAAGTAATTAAATACATATTCGTTTTTAAGATTAAGCTATAACATTGTGAGTAATCAAGAAGAATTAGTTAGGATCCAAGCAAACCCACTCTCCGACTCTCCCCCTTTCTGTCTCTCTCTCTTAGAATGAACTCAACCCACCTCCCTATAAAGTAATCAACAAGAATACCACAACTTGAAACTTGTAATTTTTCATTAGTGAATAGGATTTAAAAAACACATTATTGAATCAATTATAAAATTACACCATTGGAAGAATGATTGTACACATAATTTCATAAGTGAATGAACTCTTAAATAACCTGTTGCTTCTACCAAGACAAAATCTAGTGCACATTTTGTTATTCTGACTGAGACATTACCCGCATTCACTCCATTTAAGCGTCAATAATACAACTAGCAGTCACTTTTAATTATTTTCAGTTAGTTAAAATACTAGAGCAAGAGGCCAATAATAGATTAATGAATTACATAATTTATATCAAACAACTGAGAAATCAAATGGAACCACAGCTTTTTTGGCATACTGTTTTCCCTCTACCAGAGCCCAAAGCCGCTTTGTGGTCTTGAGAGATGAGAGGTTCCGGCTGAAAAAACCTTCAACGGTGGGCGGTAGCAGACCAGGCGAATGGTGATGGACAGAGAGTCAGCGAGAGTCAGCTGTGGTCCGGTGGACAGGGAGAGGAGTGTTAGCGAAACTGACACATGGCGGCGGCTAGGTTTGAGGTCATCACCACCAGCGTGCAAGACCTGAGCATCCATCATCGGCTGAGTCACCGGTCACGGCTGGGGTCATAGATTTAGAGAGAGAGAGAGAGAGAGAGAGAGAGAGGCAGTTAGAGAGATAGAGAGAGAGGATGGAGGCTGGAGAACGGAGAGGAAGAGGCATTACCCGGTGTCCGTGAACATGAATTTCTGAAGGTAGAAGGGCTCAAGGGTGCTAATCGAATGCTGTAACACAATTCAACTCAAAGCTAAAAGCTCAGGCCCAACATGTTAAACCTGATATTTTTATAGTCCACGGTCTAGTCCGTCTTGTTCAGTGATTAAAGCACCGAAGACATGAAATTTTCAGCGATTTACTAGATTAATCATGTTGCATGTGATTTGTCAAGAAGAACTAGAAAGTGAAAAAATTGAGTGATCACTTGGATTAAGTACATAGTGTTATATACGATACAAGGACTAGAAATCAACTAAGAATAACATCATGACCAAGTGACATAATGAAAATAATCTAGTTATTATCTTGTTCGTGAACTATTGGGACGTACCTTGATTCTTGTTTAGCAAAAGAAAATCCCAAAGATCAAACCCTACTCTAAGGGTGATACAGGTCAGCCCAGAAACGGCTTTATGATATTGTCAATCGTGAGGGCAGAAAGATCAATTAGAGAAAAAATTGTTAGGGGAAAAAACCTTCACGACTACTAAGGATTGTTACTTGGAGCAAGATCACTCTCTCTAACGAAGAGAAGAACAAAAGCTAGGGATAGTCTGGCAAGGAAGAGAGACTCCTTATATAGCATAAGGGGGTGAGCAAATGAGTTTATTGACTCTCCAGAAATTATATTCTATAAAATAGACAAGGAAATGATCGTGAGGATCTCCCCAACCACCTTAGACTGTCAGAGAAATTGAACTAGCAGCCAACAAAACGTGGGCAGTGCCATTAGGCCCATTTTCGTGCTGCTGCATCAAAGTAGTAGGAAAAACTTGCCTCCTTAATTGTTTCCTGCAATGTTCTATTCCTAATAGGCCATCCCCAAGTCTGGCCTACCCTTGGTGAAATGTTTTGACATATGGAGTTCTATTGCGAGGAAATGCACCACACAAGTAGTCTATCCCTGCCACTGCAACCATGAGATCTCAGCTTCAAGCCCCACACGTGAAACCTCCACTAAAATCTTGTTTTTCGCTCATTTGGTTTGATTTTTTGCATCATTAATCTTCTACAAAGAGAAGAGTAAGAGAACATCTTCGAAATAATTTCTTTACTATAATTTTATATGAGAACTAGTTTCAAGACTCTTCGAAATACACTATTTTTGTCACTATTAGAAAAAGTACCTAGTGGGTGTCTATTGCAAGAACAGCACATTCATTTGCCAAGGCATTTCACAACTAATGATGAGATCAAGAAATAGGCACGAGGTGCTCATTGGGTTATCATTAATTAAATCATCATTGTTGATGATTGTTCTGAGTTTATCTAAATCATAAAATATGTCCTAACACTGAGCTAATATCATATTTATGTGCTAGCAATATACCCTGTGCATTGTTCATTGTGGTTTTTGTATCAATTTATTATTTGATGGTCATGTTAACTTTATTTTTTCAAAATTTTAAAAATCACCCCTCACAAAATTGCAAACGGTCATTCCAAAAATATTTGGGAAGTAACGTTGGTATATTTATATCATTAGTCATATATTGTTATTTTTATTAGTCATATTTGTGTACTCAGATATTGTCATTAATAAGTATTTTTTGATAGCTATGTGTATGATTATTATACTTTTAGTGATAATTAGAATGCTACACAGTTACCTCTATTTACATTGGTGTGAGGTTATAACAATTAGATTATTTTCAACAGGAAGTACATAATATTGAGGTTCTCTTAAAGGAGATGAGATTTCTAGATGAAATCTATTGAAAGCTATTGAAGAATATTAAAAAGTAGAATGGTGCAAGTGATAAAAGAGTCCTATTTGTGAACTATACGGCTCTGTTCTTTTCGTGGGACAATCCATATTTACCAACCTCAACCCACTTCAACCTACTTCAAACCTATTTTAACCTACTTCAACCCACTTGAAAAAGAAAATGCCAACCTCAACCTACTTCAACCTACTTCAACCCAGCCCCTTTATAATTGTAATAATTTGTAAAATATCATGTGAGATTTTACTGCCTGTTATTTTTGTGGATAAATTGGGTAGGTAAAAGGGTGAGGTAGGTTGAAGTAGATTGAGGTGGGTTGAAGTTGGTATTTTTTTTTTGAGATGGGTTGAAATAGGTTGAACTAGGTTGAAGTGGGTTGATGTAGGTTAGAAATGTTGAAGTTGGTATTTTTATTATGTGGTGGGTTTAGGTGGGTTAAAATAATGAGAATGAAAGTAATGTGTGATAATTTACGAACTTATCGAAATTTTGTGGAAGTCTTGTTTAATCTTTCTTATTTTTTATTTTTTATACTTTTTATTTCCTATTTTCCATTTTTTTATTTTTTTATTTTTTATTTTTTTATTTTTTTAATTTCTTATTTCTTATTTCTTATTTTTTAATTTTAAATTTTAAATTTTTTAATTTCTTATTTTTTTCTTTTTTCTTTTTCCTTTTTTATTATTTATTTATTTTTAATTTTTAATTTTTAATTTTTTATTTGTAATTTTTTACTTTTAATTTTTAATTTTTAATTTTTTATTTCTTATTTTTTATTTTTTATTTTTCTATGATTTTATGTTTTTTATGTTCAAGTTTTCATTTTTAATTTTTAATTTTTAATATTTCTTTTTAATTTCTAATTTTTTACTATTTTTATTTTTTATGTTTTATGTTTTATTTTTTTATGTTTTTTGTTGTTTCTGTTTTTATTTTTTTATTTTTTACTTCCTATTTTTTATTTTTTGTACAATTTAATTATAATTTCGTATTTTGTATTTCTTATTTCTTATTTTTTTATGTTTTTACGTTTTTCTTTTTTATTTCTTATTTCCTATTTTCTTTTTTTATTTTTTTATTATTGTATTTTTAGTTTTTATTTTTTTGAATATTCGGTAACTTTTGTTTGGAATAAAAATAAAAAGATAAAAAATTAATAAATGAACATAAAAAATTAAAAACAAATAAAAATAAAAAACTAAAAAAATAAAAACTGAAATATCAAAAATTAAAAATTAAAAACAAAAAATTAAGAATAACAAATAAAAAATAAGAAATAAGAAAGAAAGAAATAAAAGAAGAAGAAAATAAGAAATAGGAAATAGAGATTAAAAACCAAAAAATTAAAATTAAAATGTAAAAAATAAAAAAGAAAAAAGCAAATATTAGAAATAAAAAATAAAAACGTAAAAGATAAAAACAAAAATGCAAAAAATGAAAAATTAAAAATTAAAAATAAAAATATGAAAAATAAAAAATACAAATAAAAAGTAAAAAATAAGCAATAAAACATAAAAAAATAAACAATAGGAAATAAGAAATAAAAAAATAAAAACATAAAAAACACAAAATCATAGGAAAGTAATCAATAAAAAATATAAAATAAAGAACTAAAAAAATAAATAGTATAAACAAAAAAATAAAAAATAAAAAATTAAAATTAAAATTAAAAATTAAAATTTAAAAATCAAAAAATCAAAAATCAAAAATCAAAAATCAAAAATCAAAAATAAAAAATAAAAAATAAAACATACAACATAAAAAATTAGAAATTAAAAATAAAATTTAAAAATTTTAAAAATAAGAAATTAAAATGATATTAAATAAAAAAATAAAAAATAAAAATATATAAACATAAAATAAAAAATTAAAAAAATTAAAAAATTTAAAAATTAAAAAAATTAAAAATCAAAAAATAAAAAATAAAAACAGAGAAATAAAAATAAACCATAAAACATAAAACAGAAAAAATAAATGAAAAATTAAAAATAGAAATAAAAAATAAAAATAAAAAATAAAACATAAAAAAATACAAATTAAAAATTAAGAAGTAAAAAATTAAATATTAAATATTAAAAATAAGAAATTAAAAAATTAAAAATTAAAAATTAAAAAATTAAAAAAGAAAAATTAAAAAGAAAAAATGAAAAATAAGAAGTAAACATAAAATAAAAAGTAGAACAATTAAAAATTAAAAATTAAAAAAATTGAAAATAAAAACAAAAAATAAAAAATAAAAAATTACAAAATAAGAGACTACAAAATAAAAAAATAAAAAATAAGAAACAAGAAATAAGAAAATAAAAATAAAAAAGAAAAAAGAAAAAAGAAAAAAGAAAAAATTAAAAATTAAAAAATTAAAAATAAAAAAATAAAAACTAAAAAATGAAGGCTAAAAAATAAAAAATAAAAAAGTAAAAGATAAAAAAGAATAAACAAAAATTTCACAAAATTACGATAACTTCATAAATTATCACACATTAATTACATTCTCATTATTTTAACCCAATTCAACCCACCCTATAAAAAATATACCAACTTCAACCCACTTCAACCAACATCAACCCACTTCAACCTAGTTCAACCTATTTCAACCCACCTCAAAAAAAAATACCAACTTCTACCTACCTCAACCCACATCAACCTACTTCAACCTACTTCACCCTTTTACCCACCTAATTTACCCACGAAAAGAACATAGCCTAAGTCTTCTAACCTAACTGAGGGTCAGGATGCGTTAGCAGATCCTATAACTTGTGAACATGTTGGTGTTCTGGTGGACTGGGCGTTGGCATTTAAGAAAATGACTTATGAGATGCCATTATCTTATAAACTTTTGTCTTATCCAACAAATCAAAGGGTTTTTGATATTCTGAGAGCTGAAGATATTCAACTAAATTATGCAGTGGATATGCCTTTGAAGCAATGGATTAATCACTTAAGCTGGTACACAGGGAGAAAGGAGTCAATGTGCCCTATGTAGCAAATTTTATGAAGAGATATCAAGGCATTTTTGGACTGTAATTGAGTAATTTTGAGATGGAAGTTACTTACTATTGTTTCTTTAAAGCTAAGATCAGGAATGCTTCATATTTTTCATGGTTTAATGCTCTTTACTGATTATACAAATCTATATTTGTTTTCTTTATTATTATAAATTATGTTTTTCTACTTTTTTTGCCTAGTGAGGTACTTGCATAGTTCATATAGATGTGTATGATTCATCTTTCAGATGTTATGATGTTGGTCAGCAACAAGCTTATGGTGCTTGTTGTTTGAAGAATAATGAGTTATTACTAGTCATGTTGCCAAGTTTTTTTAGGGTACCCATTATTTTTGTTTTTTTGTGATTAAAAAAAGAGGGGGACAGTCCAAATTAGAATTGATAACATCATACATATCCTCAGAAGCCCTATCTGCTATGTAGTTTGGGGCTTCTGTTTCCTAACTTCTGTGACAGAAACTCTGTGGTTGCAAATGGCTTAGATCATATGCAACCCAGCCATCCTCCCTTTTAACAAAAGACTATGAACAAAAACTAAAAGTGCTAAAAAGAGATCATATTTCGTTTACAATGAACCCCACGAATGAGTCCTGAACTTTAGTTTTCCTAAGCAAGTGGATAAGGGAAAGACAACCCCCCTCCACCATAATGTTGTCGAAGCCCGTCTCCAAAGCACATCGCATTCCCAACTAACAGGGGAGCGCCTCCCGTACCAGTGGCTAAGTACAGCCATGGCCCAACTCCATCTGAGCCATAAACATGTCCCTATGATAGTTCCTAATAACAAAGCCTCTTCGCCAAAAGGGGTCAGCAATTTTCCCCCATTGAAATTTACATTGAACAAACCCGCCGTGGGAGGATTCCAACGAGCCGGATGTGACACCTGGGTTGGCTCCACACAATCTTACAGGTCATAATAGCTCTTAATGTAAGATAAAGCCCTCTTACTCAAAGCATCCAAATTCTGGTCAGGGCTCCGGAAAATGAATTGGTTTCTTGCATTCTAAATTTCCCAATGGATAGTAATGAAGTTTTCTGTGGTCTCTACATCAACCTGTTTGGACACGTGAACTATGCAGTCTTCTATATTCTGAAACTTACGATTCCAGCGATCGCAGTCTAACTCACTCCCTTCCAGCACTCGAATAACCAAAGGACACTCCAACAAAGGATGCGTATCACTCTCCTCTTGGTGTCTGCATATAGGACAGTTCATATTTTAGGAGGCCATGTGACGTGCCAAATTACTGTTAGTTGGCATAATCCCTCTACATATTTTCCAAGCAAAGTGCCTGATACCGGGTGGTAAGCAGAGGCTCTAAATCATTTTCCATACAGTCTGCTGAGTGGACGAGCCCCCAACACTCGAGAGCTTGTTCTTCATAATCATATGGTATGCCGAACAAACTGTGAAATAGCCATCTTGACAGTAGTGTTAGATTAGCATATCGCGAGGCCATGACGCACACAAGGGCATGGCAAGGATTACATCAGCATCAATGGGAAGAAAATAATCCCTAACAAGGCCCACATGCCAGCATACATTGTCATAATTAATGAGGTCATGAACAAATGAATCAGGAAGGGAGCTAGGTTTATATGTAATTACCTTGAATGTAGAGGGTTTAGGAAGCCAACGACTATTCCATGCCTCAATGGAACATCCATCCCCAGCCAACCATCGAGATCCCTTAAGCACAATGTCCCGGCCTCCCAGAATACTACACCATCTGCAACTTGGCTTGAAGCAAAGAGCAGCCTCAAAAATATTGTTGTCTGCATAATACTTGGCCTGTAGCAGGTGGTCCACCAACGAGGTCGGGTGCTTGACTAATCTCTAAAACTGTTTAGCGAGTAATGCCTCGTAAAAAGCATCCATGTCCCTGAATCCTAGTCCTCCATCCTCTTTCAGGCAAAGCTTTAACGTACTTAGCCAGTGTAGTTTCCTTGCCCCTTGTTTATGTCTCTACCAAAACTAGTTGATAGTGACTTGAATGAAGTGACATAGTTCTTTCAGAATATTAAAGATACTCATGGAGTAAGTTGGGATTGCTTGACCCACAGCTTTGATTAGCACTTCCCTCCCCGCCCATGATACTAGTCTGCCCATCCAACTCGACATCATGCCTTTGATACGGTTCACAAGAAAGAGAAAAGATTTGTTCTTTGACCTCCCCACAATCATCGACAACCTAAGGTGTTTGTCATGGGAGAGAACCTCCCTGATATCAATGGTTAAAGTGATAGCCTCTCGTCTAGTCAAAGGGACACTCTTGCTCAAGAAACCATCAATTTTATTGAAGTCAACTCGTTGACCCGATGCTACCTCATATTGTTCAAGAATTATTTTGATAGCTATGGCTTGGTTTAGATCTTCCTCGTAAAAAATAATGGTATCACCCACAAACATCAAGTGAGAGATGACTGGGGCATGACTGCATATTCGATATCCATGCAAGGAAGAATTAGCCACTGCTATCTTGAATAATCCCATTAAACCCTTCCAGCAGAACAAGAACAAAAAGGGGTCCCCTAGCTGTAAACCCTTGGTAGGGATAATGTTCCCCCAGGGTACCCCATTCACTAAGAAAGAGAAGGAGCCATCTGAATACACTACATCATAAGTTCCACCCATTGTCGTCGAAACCCCTACTTTAGCATAACCGCAGATAAGAAAGGCCATTCTACTTTGTTATATGCCTTGGACATGTCAAGCTTAATTGCCATCGCCCCATCCTCACCTTTCATAGCATTAAATGTCTCAAAGGCAATCAATATATTATTAGTTATCAATCTATCTTGTGTAAAGGCGCCTTAGATATCCAAGATGATATGATGTAAAAATGGTTTTAATTGGTTTGTTATAACCATATATAGTTACCATTTGGACACAACATTACATAGGCTAATCGGATGGTGTTCAGAGATTGATCGAGGGCAAGGTTTTTTGGGTATCAATGCCACAAAGTTGTGGTTAAGCACGAGGTAATAACACGTCCATTCAAAATAGCGAGTACAGCCTGTGAAACATCATACCCAATAACGTCCCAAAATTTCTGAAAGAAGTATGGGTTCATGCCATCAGGCCTGGCACTTTATGTGGGTGCATCTGTTTAAGCGCTAGTTCAACCTCTACCATGGTGTATGGTTTGCATAGGGTAACATTTATGTCATTTGTAACATGTGGTTCTATGCAATTCAGCACATCCTCCATGGCCAGTGAAGGGGTTGCTGTGAACAAATGTGAAAAGAAATTTACAATAATGTCTTCAATGTCCCCTATCTTGGTGTGCTTGACTCCTCAGTCGTTAACAAGATGATCAATATAGTTTCTGGCCCTTCGCATGTTCGCTCTCGAGTGAAACCACTGAGTATTTAAGTCACCATATTTTAGATTCTCCGATCTAGTACGTTGCCACCACATGATCTATTCTTTTTTCATGCATTCTTGTATTCGTTGTAACACCTACTTGCAGCTCAAGGCATCGATCTGGGTTTCACTTGTTGTTCTAGTTCGGTGCTTGCATGGCCTACATGCCCAAAAGCCTCCCGATTCCAATGTTAGAGCTCTATAGCACAAGCATCTACCCCCAGGAGGTTGTCCACCGTGTCCAGCTTTGCTACTAAGGTCCATACATCGAATATTACATCCATGCAGGAACGATTAGTTATCTATGTATTCTCGAACTGAAAGCAGCGTTGCCCACTGCATCCTTTAGACGCCCTCAGCATGCAGGTAACAGCAATAGGTAGGTGATCCAAGAAATCAAAATCAATATGGGACACCAAAGCATCCAGGAAGAGGAGCGACCACTCCATGTCGGCGCAGAAATGATCCAGACACTGTTCAACTGTAACATTATACGCTCTTCAGCTATAACATTATTCCCTCTATAGTTACACCATGTAAACTTGTAGCCAGCAAATCCCAAGTCATAAAGCCCATATCAATGAAGGCATTCCTGAGGTCGTCCAATTCTGACAACGATTTGGGAGGACCTCCTTTTTTCTCCGAATTATAGAAAATTTCATTCAAGTCACATCCAACTAGCCAGGGAAGATTGAAGTGGGTGCTAAGATCCGCAATCAACTGACCCGTCCGCCATTTTTTTTGTGCTTTTGGCCACCCCATAAAAACCTGTGAAGTGTCGTGTAAGTTCTTCTCCTTCCCATCGTATCGTGGAGTCAATATGGTTAAAAGAGCCAGATAGGAACTGAACACGAACCTGTCATGCCCATAAAAGTGTAAGACCTCCTGCCCTTCTCGAGCATCTATAAACACACCTTAGAAATCCCCCCACTGAGATAATATGGCTTCTATTTACTGTTTGCTACGGTTGGTCTCCGATAGGAAAACCACCTTGGGTGGCATTCTTCGAAGAAAACCTCGGAGATAAAAAAACTGCCTAAGAGTCGCCCAAGCCTGACAATTTAGACATAGGATACTCATTACGAAAGGTGGGGTTTGCTCCGCAACCGCCACTGGGATAGGTCCATCAGCCAGAGTGGTCTCCAAGACTCGTATTTTGCCCCTGTTGTTCTCTATTAAGCTCGCATCCCGCCCTTTCTTTTGAGCACCTCATTCCCTTCTAGTATCAGAGGTTCACAGTTAATAATCATTCGGGAAGGGGACTTATAATGAGGGTCTTATTGTGACCCATGTTTGTGGCCTCAGCTGTGATATAGACGAATCAAAATTGAGCTTTGTTCTCGCTCTGCGGCCAACCCTAGTATTCTTGAAAGCCAAACACAACTGCTTCTCTACTCTCATCTCAGCTTCTACGGGCCTTCTACGAGAATTTAAAGGAGATGCTCGGAGCCACTCCCTATATTGCAGTAGTGACTCATCACATTGGGATTGCGTATATCGCATCCAAGGTAGACATGGTCCAATTTGCCGCAGCCATAGCAAAAATCCTGTAACTTTGTGTACCTGATTGTGATCCATAAAGGCTTCTTGTCAATGAGAATGCGGACTCCTCCAATCAGTGGCTTTGCAATGCTAATATCAACCAAGAAACAGAGGGATTTGCCAACACCGTACATTGTAGTCTCATCACACCCCATGAACGGCCCAAGGGTACCCATTATATTGTACGTGAGATATTGATTTATCTTTTCGGTATGTAATTTTCAAGTCTAAACAAATATTGTCCAATTAATTTGTCTTTTATTTCATGATGGGCTTCCAAGTTAAAGTTTTTATTTGGTAACAATGAGGCTATATCAGGCAATGTAACAAATGCCTAAAAATGTGGCATGACTATTACATTCGTCCAGTCGATGTCGCAACTGTGGATGTGCTAATTTTTTAAAGCAATACTCATTTGCTTGAACAATTATTAGTAATGCATATTGAATTGCTACTATTACTGAATTTTTGAGTCATGTCATTTTGTGCAACATAGTCAGTCGTTATTACCATTCGGAACCATAATAGTCAGTGTCTTCTTATACACTAGCGACTGTTTATTAATAATCATCACGTCATTTATGCCAAATAACAATTGTTATTCTCTATTTTAATGGATTTCGCTTAGAATAAGTCCTTCATATTCTGGGTTAATAATCATCATTGTTGGATGTTTCAATTACGTCACTTATGCTAAATAACAATTGTTATTCTTTACTTTAATGGATTTCATTGGGAATATGTCCTTCATATTCTCGTACCAATTCCAACTATGGAACATTTCAGCATGGTGTGAATTGATACATCCTTAGGATTTGTAGAATATGTTAACAATCCCAAGCATGATGATAATAGTTATGTTGAGGAACTTATGCCCATCTTAAAAAGAAAAACAGTGTTTAGAAAGCTTTAATATAATTATTATTTGATGTTAAGTTAATTAATTATGACATACTGCCTTATGGCAGTGTCACCACGAAATTAAGTTTATGAGAGGTAAAGGTCATCTTGGATCAAAAAGTATCACTAATTATGAGACCAAGATTGCATTGCTTCCTTATAGGGCAACCAAAAGAATAATGATTGTGCTCTTTCATGCCTAAACAGAGTGAACTTTACACTCAAAGTGCATTTGAATGATGTAATACCTCATACTGATGTAATAATTATCATGTTCATTCTATATATTTGACCTACTATCAGGAAAAGAATTACAATGGCGTCATAATGACGTGCAATATCAATCAGCCACAAGTCCCCAGTTACGGGATCTAATCCTCCAGGAAAAGCAAGAAATTCTGCATATTTTTACCAATTCAAGGTGTCTTTCTTGGTAAAACTAGGACAAAGTTGAGTTACTAATATAGTCGTCCAAAAATGTTATGTATACTAGCAGTTCGTTAACTTTACATATGTTCTAATAGCGTGCTTAAATTTCTAGGCAACTAAAATACATTATTACAGGGTGGATGTTGCTACAAAACCTGTATTGAGGGAACACAACCATCATAAAACTAGGGAACCAAAGTGTTGTAACATGTCTCTAACTTCAGTTAGTGTAAAGTTGATATTTTACATGAAGTCAAAGAAAGAAAGAAAAAAGTCAAATTGATAGGTTAAAGTTGCCCAACAAAAGAAGCAGGATATCAATGCT
The DNA here is from genome assembly GCA_029747015.1 of Carnegiea gigantea. Lineage (NCBI taxonomy): Eukaryota > Viridiplantae > Streptophyta > Magnoliopsida > Caryophyllales > Cactaceae > Carnegiea > Carnegiea gigantea. The sequence goes on along the minus strand of JAKOGI010000064.1, from coordinate 665,401 downwards.
AATAGAACAAAGGCATCAACAAGGGTCACTAATCCCAGTGATTGCAAGAAGTCCAAATGAAGTGTCAGCACAAAGCAAGAACAATAGGAAAGTGTTGTGGACAAGGGAGCAAGAAACACAGAGCAAAAAAGTAGGTGATGGTCATTTTTGGTTGTCCACATTAAGTGGGTTCTTCCTAATCATGAGGACTTGGTGATTTTAGTATTTAGTGACAATTTCAAGCTTAGTGTCTTTATGATTTACGCTCTATTATACTTTAAAACACTTGATGGGATTTTTTGGTTGAACCTTAGGGTAGTTCTTATTTTTCAGTTTGTTGTCGTTATGCCATTTTTTCTATATGAAGTTCAATGTATTCTGTGTCATGGAACTTAGATATCTCTTTTTCATTCAAGTTAATG